>CM059193.1:79015430-79209078 GCA_030323885.1 Branchipolynoe longqiensis
GAGTGGGTGTGTGGGCGTGAGTATATGAGTGTGTGAGTGGGTGTGTGAGTGTGTGTGTGGGTGTGAGTATATGGGTGTGTGAATGTGTGTGAGTGGGTGTGTGGGTGTGAGTATATGGGTGTGTGAGTGGGTGTGGGTGTGTGAGTGGGTGAGCGTGTATGCGAGCATGTTGAGTGTGTGAGCGTGTGAGTACGTGGGTGTGTGAGTGGGTGTGTGAGTGGGTGTGTGGGTGTGAGTATATGGGTGTGTGAGTGGGTGTGTGAGTGGGTGTGTGGGTGTGAGCGGGTGTGTGAGTGGGTGTGTGAGTATATGGGTGTGTGAGTGGGTGTGTGAGTGGGTGTGGGTGTGTGAGTGGGTGTGTGTGTGTGCGAGCATGTTGAGTGTGTGAGCGTGTGAGTACGTGGGTGTGTGAGTGGGTGTGTGAGTGGGTGTGTGGGTGTGAGTATATGGGTGTGTGAGTGGGTGTGTGGGTGTGAGTATATGGGTGTGTGAGTGTGTGTGTGAGTGGGTGTGTGGGTGTGAGTATATGGGTGTGTGAGTGGGTGTGTGAGTGGGTGTGTGGGTGTGAGTATATGGGTGTGTGAGTGGGTGTGTGAGTGGGTGTGTGGGTGTGAGTATATGGGTGTGTGAGTGTGTGTGTGTGTGGGTGTGAGTATATGGGTGTGTGATCGGGTGTGTGAGTGGGTGTGGGTGTGTGAGTGGGTGAGTGTGTGTGCGAGCATGTTGAGTGTGTGAGCGTGTGAGTACGTGGGTGTGTGAGGGGGTTGTAAAGACGTGTTGACACAGATGACACACACAGCATTAGCATTGATTTCTTTTATCAAGTTCCTTTCAGTCCCTTTCCTGTAGCCTTGGCTGCTGTCTTCACCTTTCTGGCTGCTAACTTCATATTTGTTCCTGTGTGACTGGGTTAGTTGGTTGTTGGAGTTTCACATCCTGACAACATCTAAGGTCATATCAGAACGTGTACCAACTTGTGACAGTGCACACTCATGGTGACTTTATAATGCTGCCCCACTGGCAAATCAGGCCACTGGCACCACAACCGATCTCCCACTCAGTCACATTACCCTGACACTGAGCTAGCCAGCCCTTGCCCTATCCTGTTAATGCCGAGTGCCAGGCTAGGAAGTAACAAGTATCAATTTTTAAGTATTGGTTTGACTCGACCAGGAATCGAACTCCCGACCTTCCGCATGCGAGGCTTGTGCTCTGCGGCAAAGCTTGTACATTAAAAGTTGGTCTAAAAGAGGGTCATCATTTGTCATGGTGGCCTTATCTGATTAATGGTACCGTGCACTAGTTTTAAAACAAAAAGGAAAGTTTGTTTCATTTAATGACACGTCTAGAGCAGATTGATTTTTATGGTCGGCTATTGCTTGGATGTCAAATATATGGTCTTTTAAAACAAAAAGGAAAGTTTTATTTCATTTAATGACACGTCTAGAGCAGATTGATTTTTATCGTCGGCTATTGCTTGGATGTCAAATATATGGTCATTCTGACATGTTTCTTTGGAGGAAAGCCACCGCTGCTACATAGGCTATGCTTTCTGATAGGCAGCAAGGGGTCATTTATATGCACTTTTCCACAGACAGGACAGCACATACCACATCCTTTGTTGAACCAGTTGTGGAGCACTGGTTGGAACGGAAAATAGCCTTTCACACTGAATCAAGCGCAATTTGAAATTAACCCCAATTATATGTCTTGTTTGATTAAATTATTGAAGACATTGTTTTTATTTATTCTTGTTGTGATGATACTAAACTGCCTCCAAATAATTATGAGATGACAACGATGGATTTATTTGCCTGTCGTAACCATATATAACCTAGACTATCAAGCAGTGCCAGCCTACACATTACATCCCCTGACAGATTTTATTTCGGTTTTTAATTTGATTAAATAGCATTTTATTGAATTGCCTTGACGACTGAACGGCCGGCTGTTGACAAGGCCGTGATTTTATGAATTATGGGGCATTGATATTACCTCGTCGTAAGGAATCGTGGGATGGAATGTCACTTCTTTCATCATTGCAATTTAATAACCATCGCATTGACGGCACTCCCATAGTGGTCTTAATATGTCTCTTTCAAGATACCTACATTGGTGTCCACTGAACCAGTAGTCAAACCCGGTGATGCGGATTCCGAGGGACACCAGTTTGCCAGGGACACTTCCATTCAAATGCATTGTTAACGGCCGTGAGCAAATCTTCATACAGAAGAAGTCAAATATCTCTCAAATTACACCATCTAGAAACAAATCGCTTCGTACACATATAGAAAACATCTTTACCATAAAGACTATATTAAATTTATATGGTTAGGGTTCTTGATTTCTATTAATTTTGAATAAAACTAACGTTTTGCACTGCGTGTACATCAAACTCAAGGCATTGTCAATGGTCGTGAGCAATGTTCATACAGAAAATACAGAAGAAGTCAAATATCTCTCAAATTACACCATCTAGAAACAAATCGTTTGGTACACATATAGAAAACATCTTTACCAAAAACATTATATTAAATTTATAAGGTTAGTGATGATGCTGCTCGATTTTGATGCATGTGCAGAAGCGATGTGTCCCTCGCAAACTGGTGTCCCTGGGAAACCGCAACACCGGAGCCAGGCTAGAATAGGGATGAGGCACACTGTAACACTGGATGCAAGTGAACATTCATACAGAAAATGGTATTTTATTTCATGTAGAATACTTGCATGCACAATAATATCATCATATGTAATATATATCTTCATAGGTACCAATATTGGTGTTCACCGAACCACTCTTCATGTCCCTGGTCGTGCTATGGTAGGGATGAAGCACACTGCAGTATTGGATGTTAGTAAATATTCATACAGAAAGTGGTCATCTATTTAATGTAGAATACTTGCTCTGTTCAATAATATGATCACATTTAATACGTCTCTTCGGAGATACTAACATTGGTGTCCACCGAACCACTGTCCACCGAACCGCTAGCGCAGGGGTCAGGCACATTGGATGTTTATCAACATGAATACTTGAAATGGTAATTTATTTAATGCATAGTACTTGCTCTGCTCAATAGTATGTATGATCACAGTCAATACATCTCTTCCGAAATACAAATATTGGTGTACATCAAACCACCAGTCAGTGTCCTGGTAGAGATGAAGTGCATTGCAACACTGGTAAAAATACATACAGGAAGGGGTGTTTTATTTAATGTGGAGATTGTTTGTTGGGGCTTTACGTCCTGGCAACATACAAGGTCATATCATGACGGGTAATGTAGAGTAATTTCTCTCAGAGTTTCACGACAATCCAATTCAGAAACAAATGTAGTAAAAGAATTCTACTAAGTTGGTTTGTCAGCGCCATGTATGTATCGGTTCAAAGTGATTTTAAAGGGGCAGTAACATGACCAACACGACATTACTTATTCAAAATCATCAGGATCGCATATCTTGAAACGACCTATGCTCTAGGAGTTGTTCTGACTGGTGTTGTGGTCAAGCTGTGGCTGTTAGTGTTATTTAGCCCAAATGATTTCTTCAGTGAAATTGTGCTAATCATTATGTTCAGAATGGCGTGTGCTGCACACACACGCAAAGAGTAAAGCTTGTTTTATTTAATGACGCCTCTAGAACACATTGATTTTCGTATCATTGGTTATTGGACGTCAAACATATGGTCATTCTGACATAATTCTTTTGGAGGAAACCTGCTGTCGCCACACCGGTACTCTTTCCGATAAGCAGCAAGGGTCTTTTATATGCACTTTCCCACAGACAGGACAGCACATTCCACAGCCTTTGATGAACCAGTTGTGGACCACTGATTGGAATGGAAAATAGCGCAAACTGCAAATGGGTTCACTGAGCAGCATCGATAAGATGACCGACGCCTTCACAGGTGGACACGCTACGTCCTGCTCCTCCATGTGCTTCACACACTGCAGCATATTCCACTTCCCCATCAGCATGTACAAACCAAATGTGATCACCTCAACCGCTGGAAGACCAGTGCCTTGGCGCTGACAAAATATGTGTCAAATGAATCAAATATGTACCCCAAACAAATATTATTGTACATATTACACTGCCTGTACCCATGTGTACAACGAGCATCGCGTAGTGGTGTCGTTTTACCTCAGTCTCACCCCCTGCCATGGCCAATGGGTGTACATAGGAGCTGGTCGAACATTAACTTTGGTGTAACGGAAGTGACGTGTTGGCGCAGACGACAAGCGCAGCGCGCGCAAAAAGAGCGGGAAATGCCGGCATAAAAGGGCACCACTTGGAGAGAGTTAAGCGTGTGTCTGTTGGAACTACTGAGATCATTTTCTACTAAGCAGACATCCGGACGCAGTGGTCCAATCGGTAGAGCGCAGGCTACTTGGGTGAAAGGTCGGGAGTTCGAAAACCCGGCAGAGTCAAACCAATGACTTACAAAATGTATACTTGTGAAGTGGGCGAGACTGCTCGACCGCATTTTGCGCGGGCTCGCATTTTGCGCGGGCGCACATTTTGCGAGGCAGGGTTCCCTGCTGTAAAGCGTTGCTTGGATACGTCGATTGTGACTATCCTAGCAACGATAGAAGGTCGGGCCTTCGGAGCCAGACCCATCAGACGTGTTTTTGCATGCTCCGATGTTTTAGCCGAGATTTAGGCCTTTATTATGGAATTTCCAAACTTATTTAACTTAATTATATGGGAGGGGATTTGACTTATAACATACATTCCACTGTTGAACTATATTTAAATCATAACATAAGTTATATTGCTAAATTCATTCTGTTAGTAAGAGGTAAGAATAAAATGGTGAGCTCCTAAGAAGTGACATGAACGTTCTTTGCATTCTTTACTGTCCTCCAGCCTTATATTATTAACCGCTATGGTCAACTTCAGATTGCTATTTGGATTGCTCTATAATCTTATTTAATTAAGGGCCTTCTGCCCATGGTCTGTCAGGAGTCGAACTCTCCACCTCAGACATTGCTAGTCAAGGGTCAGGCTGGCAGGATGACAGACAACCGGCGGCAGGAGGCACAAGTCATTCACATGGAAACAATTATTTATATTAACACGTAGGGTCGCCTTAAGCGGGGGTGGAATAGCCCGACGGTTAAACTGGTGCCGTGACCAGGATAGTAAGGAGTGTAATACCTTTTAGTTCACTTCTGTATGCTTAGAAATTGTTTAAATTTTTTTTTATAGATTATTCAGGTAGAGTTGACAGTGATGCACGGTCACTGTCTTCATGCTCCATGACGTGATATTGATAGTTTACGGCGTACCGGGGTAGCATTATTGCGAATGATGACTTCACCCACGTGGTATACTTGTTATATTTTGCGGCTAGCCTTAATTAATTAGTAGTTTAAGCAACCAGCGAGGGGCGAGCCTTGAATCCGCGGTTAAAACATCTGCGCAAATCGTGGCCTGAGGAGCGTTAGATGCACAATAATGGCGTACCCTTGTGTCGCTCCGACTGGAGGAGGCGTACAGGACGTGGACTAGCTATCCCGATACTAGGCTATACGTGCATTATATTTGGTTAGAGTTTAAAATTAAAATTGCTGCTGCGGTTCTCCGACATTAAATGCCGGCCTATTTTTAGTGAATCTTCGCAGTTTGCTTGCGCTAGCCGCATGTTTTCATTTGTTCCATCGTTTCCTAGCGACGACGCGCGTCGCTGGCACAGGAGGCGACGTCAGAAGCGTTTTTGGAGCATTAGGGCGGTAGTTCAGTAGATCTCAGACTGTTTGGTCAGGTTTGCTACGTGCTGCTCTGTTTTTTTTAAATTATTTTTTTAATTATTACTCTACCTTTTCAATTTTACTTGTGGTCTTTTTACACATTTAGGCTTCTATTAATTTATTTAGTATACACTAATGTAATCTCTAAAAGTGGTCTATTTACACTTTTAGGCATCTATTAATTTATTTTGTATACATAAACTGTAATTTACAAAATTGTCTAAATTTACAAGCGTATATATATATATATAAATATATTAGGAAAATGAAATAAGTTAAAGAAACACTAATATCAACTGATATTACTGTGTATTTCACTTAATTTGCTCACCACTTGTTCTGGCTTTTAATCTTATTTATTGGGATTTCTAAACTGTAGTACAAATTCTCTTATTTTTGCATCTGTAACCTTCATATGTTCTCTGGATTATGCAAGACTCCTGCAGTGAGTGATCGTCGTTGGAGGAACCATGCACAGGGTAGGACATGAAGACCAGACACTTGGCCATTCATATTCATTTCCTTCATTTTTCTATTAGAATGTCTTATTTTGGGCTTTTTAATTCAAAATTGGGGTTTGTTTTGACATTTTTGGCCTAATTAGTGCATTTCGGGAGGACTTTCTGTTTTTAGTAAACCAAATATCATGACGAACGCAGGGTACGGCGATATTAGCCTCTCGCAGTCGTTTTCATCATTTTTCTATAAACTGTCTTATTTTTGACTATTCTGGTACTTATTCCAAATTTAGGGGTTATTTTGTCATATTAATAGTACTTTAATTCCAAATGTGGGGTTTATTTTAACATGTTTTGTCCAATTAATGCATATCGGGTGGATTTTCTATGTATATTAAGTCAAACAACATGGAGGAACGCAGGGTAGGACGTGAAGACCATAAGATCGGTTTTCACGGACGTATTCGTCGATCTGTCTATTAGATTTCTTAATTTTGGCACCACTGGTACTGTTGATTCAAAATGAGGGTCTATTCCTGCAGTTTATCGTTCTACTTATCCATTTGAGATGGTTTTGTAATATATTAACTGAACTCGCAAATTTGCGCAGAGGAAGTACACTCAGCTCGCAAATTGCGCGCCTGCGAGAGAAATTTGCGCATGAAGGAAAGGCAGTTTCCATCAACAAATCGATTACGGTTGCTAGGTGATGGTGAAGGGTGGGAGTCGTTAGGCAGACGTGTCAAGGCTCAGGCTGTTTACTTGCTCTCGGCCGTTTTCGGTGTGTTTTTGTTAAACTGTCTTATTATTTGCATTAATCTTACTTTTAATTCCAAATTTAGGCTTGATTTTGTCATATTAATGTTTCTGTCCATCCAAATTGATATATTTTGTCTTTATTTCGTCATATTTATGCATTTCGGATGGTTTTTGTAATAATATAAAATCAACACGCAATTTGCGGGTGGATTTTGTGGAAATAAACTCAACGCGCAAATTGCGCGCCTGGGAGAGAAATTTGCGCATGAAGGAAATGCAGTAACCATCAACAATTCGTGCATGGTTGCTAAGAGACTGATAAACAAATTGCAGTTATCTGGCAACAGGTATCTTTTAGAAGTTTGGAATACTTTTATAAATTGAGAATACAATACATCATTTATGAACCCATTAATGTTGTTTTTAATATAAAATTCAGGTTTACTTTGTCGTATTCATTAATATATATATAAATTGGAGTTGCAGGTTTATATAAAGTAACATCACGACGAGATTAATTTCTCTCGGCCGTTTTCGTCGTGTTTCTTTTAGAACCTCTTATTTTCGGAATTATTTTGCCATTACGGTTGCTTTTAATACATAATTCCGGTTTACTTTGTCATATTCATTAATATATATCATATTTGCAAAGTTGTAGTTTAATTCTAAGGTGATATGACGACGATATCGATGTTATTCGGCCGTTTTTCGTCGTGTTATGTTTAAACTGCATATTTCTGGCATTATTAAGCTATTACTGTCACTTTTAATTCCAAAATTACTGTTGACTTTTGTATATCCATTAATATAAATACAGTTAGAATGTTAGCTTACTATTTATTGATTGAACTCATGTATTATCTGTATTGCAATGTTCATATTATATATCTAAAATTTCAGCTAAAAGTGCTCTAAGTAACTTATTCTCTGTTCAAATGAGTTGTGTGATTGTATGACTATTATATATCTAAGAAATGGTAATTGCTCTAAATAACCTGAATCTATGCTCAACTCATATAAAGTAATTTTAATGTACTATTAAATACTGCTGTTTGCTACTGTTATTTGTTTTGTGTTCATTCACAAAATTTAAATATTATAGGTTAATGTTACTTTTAGTTCCACAATTACTGTTAACTTGTATTTATTTAAGCATATACATTTCGGGTGTATTTCACTACTTCTTTATTAAAATCATATATTATATGCCTTCTACTGTGCTAGACATTTAAATTGAAAAGTAACATACATTATACAAGAAACCCAGAAATATGCCCCACCAAAGTTATAATACAAAGACAATTGTGCATTAACTGCCTACCATAGGCATAGCTGTACCACCAATAGCTGTCATGATCACCATTGGTTTCATATACACAGCATGATATATATATGTATGTAACTGTGTGTATGTCAGTGTAATGACTATATGTAAAATGGGTGCATTTATATTCTAAAATCTTGTGTTCTTTCTGTCATGATTCTCTGTTCAACTCATATCAAGTATGCATCTGCCACTGTATAGTAATGAGTGTAAAGTAAATTATTATATATCCAACCACTGTAAAGTAAATTATTATATATCCAACCACCACTGATTACATAGGGCGATAGTCCATCCGTCGAATTTTCGCTTATCTGGGGTGCGTGGTTGAATTTCCATAATAATGTAATGGGGTAAAGTAAACTATTATATATCTAAAATATCCTCTAAAATGCTCTAGGTAACCTGATTCTCTGCTCAATTCATTTATGTGCTTGTATTAGGCCAGTGAACTCATGCTTTGTATTGCTGAATAAATATAATAATATAAACTCTAATTAATGTAAACCTATTTATATTTCATACACACAACATTTAGACGCACACACCATATCAACCGCTCGATGACAGGACGAGGAGATAGGGATTCATGGTGGCCACACACGGTTGACAAGTCCGGCCGGCAGTGAGAGCTGGATTCGCGGGATTCGCATTGGCCACCCGCGGTTAACCGATCCAGCATACATTACGAGCTGGATTTGCAGGGTGAGCAGCAACCACCCGCGGTTAACCGATCCAGCATACACTACGAGCTGGATTTGCGGGGCGAGCAGCAACCACCCGCGGTTAGCCGATCCAGCCTACACTACGAGCTGGATATGAGCTGGATCCGTGGGGCGACCAACGGCCACCCGCAAATACCAAGTCCAGCCAGCAGTGACAGTCGGCTTCGCGGGGCGACCAACGGCCACCCGCAAATAGCACCAGCCAGCAGTGACCATGGGATTCGCAGGACGAGCAGCGGCCACCCACAGAATCCGGAGGAGGGCATCACATTAGGTATTGTTTTGGGAATATTCTATTTATGGGGATGGGTTCACGGGGCTATACAATATGCAGGGACTATTTAAATTATACACTTATATTCTTATCTTGTAAAACACACACCACCACATTAAAAATACACCTTGATTTGTATATAGTTTGTAATATTGTATGTGGTGTAATTGGTATATTGGTTGTAGAGCAGGGAATCAGTTAGGCCACTGGCATTTCTTTTGAGCACCTTTTATATTGAATATTGTAACCTATTGATTTCTGGGTGATTTCATTAAGTAAAAATTTAATTAAAACCTTACATGTTGGTAAAACCAATTGAAAATATACCACAACACCCTTGTGAGCCTAAGCACTAATCTAGGCATTGTGGTAAAAACAGATTTAGAATTATAGGTCAAAAACCCTTGCAAACATATAATTACATCATACATGTTGGTAGAGAAAAGTAAAATACACCACAGAATCCTTGAAAGCCTTCACGGTTAAACCGGTACACAAGGGGATGGGGCCAAATCAAATTGGAACATATTAACCCTAAACTTAAATTTAAATAAAAATAAAACTAACCAGGTTTCTATAAGAGTAAACATATGTGAACATTCTACAATTTGTTGTAATTATCATAATAATAGCAATTTTCCCCAGGCTGCTTTCTTCCGGAGGGAAACAGCCTGTGGTTGGTAAACCTATTATAGTAAATATAAAAAAACTGGCACTAAAATATAGCAAATGTTTATATTTGGTCATATAGGAATGTTCAAAATGTTATCTGTGTAAACTAGAACATTTCTAACTGTTTTATTAAGGTAATTGTAGACACCTCTTCATAACCAACCACTTGACTAAATTATTAAATGGTGGATATAGGTGTTATGTTTGTATTATGTGTTATTTGTGGCTCCCCATGTTGTTGGGGAAATAAGTTGGTTAACGGTGGGTCCAACTATTGCCATAGGTTGGTTAACGGTGGGTCCAACTACTGCCAGGGGATTAGACAGCAAATTTATTTTAGATGCACCCAGAGGGAATTTTCTTCATGGTTGAACTGGTGAATATATTCTTCATGGTTAAACTGGTTCACAATGAGCATTGAATATGTATGTCTCTAAACTATGAAGCTTAACAATCATTTACTGAACCGGTTCTTCTCTCTGAGGGTACCAGCTTGGTTTTCAAAATTTTCTAGAATATAGACCTAAAACTAATTTATGGGGAAATAGACATACACATTCAATCAAATTAAACAGAAATTTAAACCATTTAAAATTGTAGAAGTAACTAGCCGTGATCTCTGGGGATAACCACTAGTTAATCATACATGTATATTAGGGATAAGAGTGAAATGTTAATAAGAATTGTTTGGTCATGTGGAAGGGTAGGGATTATTCCAAATTCTATTATAGGTAAAGTATTTGTAACGGTTTTCCCATGTAAACATTAAATCCCCTTCATACCCGACCACTAGACCAAAGTGTGTATAGGTGTAAATATGTTTAAATTGTATTATCCAAGTACTATAAACATTCTATAAAGTTGAACATAAAAAGTGAACCATTTAAAGTTGTGTAAGTAACTACCAGTGTTACTATATGAATTTTTGTTATGGTGATTGTGAAGATAAATATCTATAAGGTTAAACATCAAAATTGAACCATCTAGAGGAGCTACTGTATAACTACCCATGTGGCTAGAGGTATTTCAAAATGTTTAGTAAATGAAGGAACAGGTGCCTACACAAGCTTAGATGTTAACAAGGATGCATATAAATTAGGGCTACAAGTAGAGTATTAAGGTGTCCTGTTTGGTCGTGTGCAAGGGTAGGGATTATTCCAAATTCTATTATAGAACAAATTTTGCAGATTATTATAGAACAAATTTCGCTAGAAAGTAACATTGATGTGATACTTTAGCATTGTTGCTATATTACATCCATGCGAGACCTCTACGAGGCCTCGTGTGTTCGCATTTCCTAAAGTCTGTATTGCTAACAACTTAACTGTGCTGAAGTATTTGTATATTTAAATATCTACTCCCACGGCCGGAACGTTCACGGCTCGTGATTGACCCCGTATTGGGTCAGATTAGTGTAACAATCGTATATTCGTTATCAGTTTACAACCGAGTGAGTGGGCGGGTGTCCCCTCAGAGTGTGTGCCCGGTACCCCTGGCCACACTAGGACCCAATTTTGGATACCCGCATTAGCTATTTCAATTTTTTTTCTGGTAGTGTGGTGCGTCGGCGATAGCCATTGCCGCTACTAGGGGTGTGCCCCTCATTATTATCGGCCATCCTGAGAAATCATCGCGTTTTGGATTGTTATTCTTGTCACTAGGACGAAATATTTACTTAAAGGACATCAGTCCTATTACTAGTTAGCACATGTTAAATTATTATACAGACCATCAGTAAGGTTACACAGTGCCGTTTTATTAAGTATATTGTATATTATTAAATTTCTATCTCTGCAATCTGAGAATTAAAATTTATATGTAAACTAAAGGATAGTAACTCTTACCATGTATTAGATAGCTATATTATGTTTAACAGATTCAGCTTTCATTTTATGTGATGTACGCGTATATGCAGGCTTTTGTGCTTTGCCATGGTACATTTTATGTAACAGTGGTTCATTGATATGACGGCACACACCCCCATTGAGATCCCGGGGGCTTGATCTGTGCGATAAATCTGTATTTAAAATCTTTGATAATCCATGCCGGTCTCTGTAATGCTTTGGTTGGTACCCCTGACACCCCAACCACACACCTAAACCTCCCACCATACATCTACACCCACACCACACACCTACACCCACACCACAGACACACACCATACACCTACACCACCAAAACACATACCACACAGAGCTCAGAGAGTAAGAAACTCCGGCCTCGACCTGTCGATGCAGAAGGCACGCAGGATCGCTGCTTGGATTCGCATTTAGTGGCTCGCCAAGCCGAATGTATCACATATGGAAGAAACGGGTATATATGCGCAGTGGCGCAAAACCCGCTGACAAACATTGCCTGGTAAGGAGTGTGTCGGCATGCGGGGCCCAATCTAAGGGAGTGTGCCGGCATACGATGCCTAAAGACGCTACGGTCGGGAGTATCATTAATTGGATGCGGTGCCCAATAGTAATCCGGTGAGGAGTATTTTTATATATACGGGGCCCACCTGCCATCAAACCAGTGATGTAGATCAGACTAGATAATGTGACGGTGCAAATAAGGGAACACACTGCGAGTAGAGACATTACCTGGTAAGGAGTGTGTCGGCATGCGGGGCCCAATCTAAGGGAGACTGCCGGCATACGATGCCTAAAGCCACTACGGTCGGGAGTATCATTAATTGGATGCGGTGCCCAATAGTAATCCGGTGAGGAGTATTTTTATATATGCGGGGCCCACCGGCCATCAAACCAGTAATGTGTCCCTCCAGTATTATCCCATTGCTACAAGAAGAAATATATGCGCGTGCGCATATTGGCGAGAAAGTACAACTTTTGCGAATCAGGCTGTGGGCAAACTGACAAATGCACACATCTACTTATGCTTGCATTTACTTTGGGTACAGTTTCGTCTCGCACGACCGTGCGCGTCGGTACGTGTTTTGGCCTTCATTGGGTTTGACCCGACAAACATTAAATGTCGCCCTTATTTGATCTCCCTCAGAGGCGAAAATTGTACTTAAATTACCTAATGGAGCACTTCCCTAAAAAAAAAAAAAAACAATGGTCTGGTGCGCCCTTCGGTGGCGCCGTAAATTGTTTTTGTGTCACCCAAAAGCGGAGTTCCTTCAGGGATTTCCGGCTTTGGTTGAAGTGTAAATTACCAATGGTTGAGTTTGCGCTTGAATAGCACCGTAGATTGTTTTTGTGTGAACCAAAAGCGGACTTCCTTCGGGAATTTCCGGCTTTGGTTACAATGTAGTCATTGTATAGTAGTCATTGTCTAGTAGTCAAGGTGCAAAATTTTAGAGAAAAAGGGGACCCTGTCATTGGAGCTGTATACATTTAGGGTAACGTCGTCTGTAGCGAATTCCAAATACCCTTCACTTTTAGCGTACGGTGTGATACGGACTTAACATAGGGATATTACTATGGTAACGCCGGCCAGAGTACTTTTGAGGCTGTAATGAGTTTACGGTATAGGCTACTGGTAGAGGAGAAATATTGAGCTAGCTTTCATCGCGGGAACTGGGCTAGGGAATTTTCTTCTAGAGGTTAATAGTACATGTGTGGTCACAAGTGTCAAAATGGTGGAGTGTGTGATAAAGGGTTGTGATATTGGATGGTGTGCAATTGTACAAATGACGAGTGACTAGTGGAGTTTCTTTCATTGCCAGACTGACTGGCAGGGTATTCAGCTATGACAGGGTCAGTATTTTTAGTTGGGCCGGTACCAGAATTGAAGGTCGATTCTGGTAGTTTCAATTTGATCAAGTAATGATTCAAAACTGTTTTTGAAGGAATTTAAGTACAAACATATTTCTTGTGAAATACTGAAATTGTTGACCAGAGAGCTGGCTTGTCTCAAATCGAAAAATTACACAACGAGAAGGAAGTATGCGGTGCCTCGCATTCCACGCCATATGGTCGTGGATCAAGCGGGGTCGCGATTACGCTTATTATTTGTTGCTACAGCCGCGAACCCTGGTAGTCTCTCCCACTTTTCCTTTCTTAGACGAACATCAGTTCCTGTTGTTCGTCTGGGGAGGCTGTGAAGTGGGCGAGACTGCTCGACCTCATTTTGCGCAGGCGCGCATTTTGCGCGGGCGCGCATTTTGCACAGGCGCGCATTTTGCACAGGCGCGCATTTTGCGAGGCAGGGTTCCCTGCTGTAAAGCGTTGCTTGGATACGTCAATTGTGACTATCCTAGCAACGATAGAAGGTCGGGCGTTCGGACCCAGACCCATCAGACGTGTTTTTGCACGCTCCGATGTTTTAGCCGATATTTAGGCTTTTATTGTCGAAATTCCAAACTTATTTAACTTAATTATATGGGAGGGGATTTGGCTTATAACATACATTCCACTGTTGAACTATATTTATCTAAGAACATAGGTTTTATTGATCAATTCATTCTGTTAGTAAGAGGTAAGAATAAAATGGTGAGCTCCTAAGAAGTGACATGAACGTTCCTTGCATTCTTTACTGTCCTCCAGACTTATATTATTAACCGCTATGGTCAACTTCAGATTCCTATTTGGATTGCTCTATAATCTTATTTAATTAAGGGCCTTCTGCTCATGGTCTGTCAGGAGTCGAACTCTCCACCTCGGACATTGCTAGTCAAGGGTCAGGCTGGCAGGATGACAGACAACCGGCGGCAGGAGGCACAAGACATTCACATGGAAACACTTATTTATATTAACACGTAGGGTCGCCATAAGCGGGGGTGGAATAGCCCGACGGTTAAACTTGTTACTTCCTAGCCTGGATATCCGAACCCATGAGTTCGTGGGTTCGAAACCTGGTCGAGTCAAAGCAATGAATTTATACTTGTTACTTACTAGCCTCGCGCTCGGCATTAATAATATGGTATGGACTGGTTAGCTCGGTATCAGGATAATGTGACTGAGTGGAATATTGGGTCATGGTGCTGGCGGCCTGGTCTCCCAGTGGGGCAGTACTATAAACTTGCCATGAGTGCGCACTGTCACAACTCGGCACCTGGCTTTATATTATATGATCGTAGATGTTTCTAGGACGCAAAACCCCAACAAAGAAGCATTTTATTCCTACCAGAAGTGTGTTACAGAAACGTACCCCACCAGCACTCAGGGTCCCGGTTTTTTTCCAGCATGACGTCACCAGTATTACCGCCAGCCTAATTAGTGGGGTATTTATATATGCACATCTCATTTGCATACTGTCACCGGCCGCGTCCGGTCTGCCCGGATTTAGTTAAGAAATATTGCATTATTGGCCGACAATATGGCGTTAATCAATCGTATTATAAGAATGCGGACAGCTCGAATTTGAGCTATAGCATAATGGCTACTCCTATTACAAAATTGCATAGTCCGATGGATTTGAGTTCCTGACATTTTCTGAGATAAATACATTAGGTTGATCATTATAATGTACCTTACTTTAGCTTGAAGAAACTTTTATTTTAAGTGGCTAATGTTGGGATATTTGAAGTGAAACCATGCAAAATTAATGGTGGCACACATGCCGAAACTCTGAGTGACACCATAGCCTTCTGCAGTAACAAGTTATATTAAATTGACTTAGTGTTGCCTTCTATATGGCGACAAATCCTTAATAAGCTATATATGTATAATAAAATCTAGATAATTGTTTTACTTTTGACATTTTGATATTTCATTGGACTATGCACCCTTTAAGAGATTTCTTTTCCTAACAGCGAATTAGTGGAGGATCATAGACTTTGGTTACCCGTTATTTTGAGCATAGCACTCACTATTATCTAGGACCAGCAAACTGTAACTACCCCGTCCTGATATGACCCTAGATGTTGCTAGGACGTAAAACAACGACAAACAAACAAACAACTGTAACTACAACGACTGATTACTGACTACCCAATGTTCAATTGGAAGATGTAGGACCGAACTGAGCTATAAAGTGAGCTATAAAGTGTCATGGTTCACACAATTTTTGTTGTTGTTGGTACATTAGTTGTTTAAGCATGGGAAATTTCAGTCGCAGACAACTGGTCTTCCTCATTCCACTGATCCTTGCCCTATCCTAATAATACCGAGCGCCTGGCTATGAAGCGACAAGTATCAATTTTTAAGTCATTGGTTTGACTCAACCAGGATTCGAACCCACAATGTCATGCTTCCATCTCATTACGTAACTTCACAGTAGCAACAATTATCAATGTTGTCAGACGCGATGGCCGAATGAGCTGAGTGTCCGCCTCCTGTTCTGGTAGGTCCTGGGATTCAGACTCACAGGTTGGAACCCTGGTTGAGTCAAACCAATGACTTACAAATTGATACATGTCGCTACCTAGCCTTTCACTCGGCATTACTAAGAAGCAGTGGAATGAGGAAGACCAATTGTCTGTGATTGAACCGTGCTTAATCAACTAATGTACCCAAAAAAAACAGCAAAATCTCTTCAGTTTGACTCGGAAGGGGATTGATCCCACACCTGCGCACATTGTAATAAGCGGGTGCTCTATGTAGCCGTCATCGGGAAGGAAGGGACGGAGGGAGGGTGGGGGGAGGGAGGGAAGGAGTTAAACATCGATCACCAAGTGTACGGCGTCAGTAGGCCCATGTGCGTGCCACCCAATCCAATTCCGGTTTGCTCCATCCCAGGATGTGTATCACGTGACCCGTCCCCAGCGTTCGCAACCCGGCACCAGCTAATCAGCTCTGCTCAGCGCGCCGTGACGTCACGGCGCGGCTGCGCGGAGAGAATGCGCCACGAGGCCTCCTGTAACGACTTAAGCCCTGGCGCGCAAATACTTAGCCGGCCTGTCAAGCTCAGGGCCCGTATGGATGGAGCGGTGCTAGCGGCGTGTGGTGTTATCCCTCTAACTCCGGGTACCTATCTCCGGTTATCTGCGGCATTGAGAACTATGTCACGCCGTATGCATGGGCGCTTATATGGTGAGTGTTAGCTAAACGTGAATTAATTTATTCATGATGGAAATTTCTCTGATCCTGTTGCCTGCGAGCACATGGTTGGGCCTAATATATTACCCACCGGGAACCAGCGCGCTTGTTACTGAGGCGGCGGCGGCGATTTGTTTACTTTACATTCGTCGATTTGACAATATTAATATCAGCGCCAATGCGAATTTAGGGTTAAATTGATAAGATTTCACTTATTGCGTATGTAATTCTGTTAAATATGACAGCATTTAATCAATTTGGGCGTAAGAAATTCCCGCCGATTCGGCGGCGGCCATTTTTACTTAACGTCGACAGTATGGATATCGACGTCGCTGCGGCGGTGGCGATTTGTTTACTTTACATTCGTCGATTCGAAAATATTAATATTGCCGCTGCTACGGCAGTAGCGTTAATATCGCTTCGCATTTAGGTTAAACTGATAAGATTTCACTTATTGCGTATGTAATTATGTTAAATATGATAGCATTGAGTAGATTTGGGTTCCATCCTGACACTAACCTAACACTAACTCCGCCTGTAAACCTGCTATGGGCAGGTGTTAGATTCTCTGACTTTTGCCCCGCGGAGTTTGTCTAACACCGCTCCATGCATAGCAACTTTTCTGCGCTAAACCAGAAATCCCGCCATAAACGCGTTTTGGGTCGCTAGCACCGCTCCATGCATACGGGCCCTGGTGACTTTGCCACACTCGACACCTTTACCGGATGTGCCTGTATAGTGGTAGTTTGTTTGTTGTTTTATGTCCTAGCAACCTAAGGTCGTATCAGGATGGGTCCCAACTTGTGACAGTGTGCAACTTTATAGTGCTGCCCCACTGGGAGCCAAGGGCACTGGAACCATGACCTGATATCCCGCACAGTTACATTATCCTAATACTAATGCTAGTGCTAACGAGTCCTTGTCCTATCCTATTAATGCTGAGCGCCAGGCTAGGTAGCGATGAGTATCAATTTTGTAAGCCATTCGTTTGACTCGGCTGAGATTCGAACTCCCGACCTTCCGCACGGGAAACCTGCTCCAATTCGGCCACCGCCTCCGGTATATATAGTGGTAGGAGTACACTTCACCGCTCTCCTATCGCATACACTCCCAGGGGCTGACTAAGTGTAGTCTTTGACTTGGGGGGGGTGGTTTGTAACCTTATGACGGTTACTGGTTGCAGAACTGCAACATTTATAGAGAGCCTCCGATAAATCGGCCCAATCTTTGGGTGAAGATTCTTAAAAGTTGCATAGTCCGATGTGTTCGAGTTTCTGCCAATTTCTGAGATGGATACATTAGATGTTTAACCGTTCCGCACCCATTCACGTGCCTAAATTAATGTTTCCATAATAAATACTGTGTGAATTTCCTGGGCCTGCCACAGGCCGCCGCCTCTCGTCCCGCCGCCGGTTGACCGCCTTCATGCTATGTAACCCGGGCTAAGGGCGGAGAGCCAGAGTGCCATAGAGATACGGAGTTACCCTTTTCCCGCATTTAATAGACGTATATTAATTATTCCCTCCCCGTCATGTAGCCTGTTATGTAATACTTTAAGTAATCCAGAACAAAGCAGACACTCCACTTGTGTCGCCACTGTCACTTATAAACAGCCTAGATAGCATTTGCTCAGTTAGGCGTTATTAGTATAATTCATGCTTTTATTAAGATGGTGGTTACCATGTCCCCGGAGCGGGGGTGATCGGCTTCATACAGCCTGCTGGGCAGAAGGCCCTTAATTATATAGAGAATAATCGAATATCAATATCAAGTTGACCATAGTGGTTAATATACTTAGGGACTGGAGAATAGTAAAGAATGCAAGGAGCATTCCAATCACTTTGTACAGCTCACAACTTTATTTCTGTCCCTACTGGTACAATCTAAGTTCTTCAATAATGATCAACATGAATAAATACATCCTCTCCCATTTCGTTAAGTTAAAACAGTTTGGAATTCTGACAATTAAAGCCTAAATCTTGTCTAAAACATCAGAGTGTGTAGAAACATGTCCGATGGGTCTGATCCCGAGCGCTCGACCCCCTACATTGCTAGGTGAATCGCCACCTGCGTCTCCCAGCATCAAGTTACAGCAGTCAACCTGGCCCCGCATTTGATGGCCAATGCGGGTCGGTCTTGGCGAGCTGCCCGCATTTCCAAATGCGGGTTGCTCGGCCCAAACCCACAATGGCCACAGCTCGAGTATAGTCTCGCCCACTTCACATTAATCATTATAATCTAATATTCTTTAGGGTTTTTTCTTGAAGATTTATACTGCCTATCATGGATAAATCTGAATAGCTCGTTTTCACCCTTAGACAGTTTGTTGATAGAAAGCCCGAGCCTACACTTTTACCGACCCAAGGGATTTTTAACCTCCCACACTGAGATAGACATGGTATGAGAGCAACTGGCCTTTGATCACACTGTGGTGGAAATCCAAAGTTGCAGAGGTGGGGGCAGAGGGAATTGAACCACCAACCTTCAGATTAGGAGTCCTACCTGGAAAAAAAAGCAGACACTCTAACCACTCCGCCACAGAGAACACCAGTCTGATATTACTTATTTTAAATGGCTAACTTTGGAAATATTTCATGTGAAAACATGCCGAATTAATTTTGGCAATCTCGTCTAAACTCTGACACCACATGGTTCATTAGCAAGAGCTTCTTTTAAACAGATTTATTACATCTATATTTGCAGCAACAATTTCTTAATAAGTACACCTGGATCTAAGTTGAATATGTAGAGAAAAGAAATCTAGAAAGAGCTTTGGTTTTGAAATGTTGCTATTGTTATCGGACTATGCAACTTTAACTACATACGATGAATGGACCTTCTCTAACTGGACTCTATTAAACTAATATCATATCAATATCGGAGTCAATGACGCTAATAACTTCCACCACTGAGAAGGTGCATTTTGTCAGTCAGCGAGTTCTATCAGACCCGGAGCGTACATACAACCAGCCTGCCCAGAGCTGTGAAATAGCGTGGGAAAGTGATTTGGGCTCGTGTTCCTGCTCAGAGGGTCCTACAGTGGGTGATAGTTGACTCAGCATGTCTACGAGATTCTAAAGGTGGTGGTGGTGGTGGTGATGGTGGTGATGGTGGTGGTGATGGAGGTGATGGAGGTGGTGGCGGTGGTGGTGGTGGTGGTGGTGGTGGAAAAGTTGTTGGAGGCAGTAGTAATAGTGGTTGTGGGATTGGTGGAGTGGCATGCGGGTAATGCAGTACCTCGGATACCTTAGGTGCTAAAATACCTCAGGGAGTTTGACGCCCCTGCCTTGCAAAGTTCTAAACCACTGCCTTGTGGTACAAGTTCTGGTTCTTGATAGAATCAAAGGCTAAGGGAGCAAACCCTAACAGAAAACCATGTTATCGTGGCAGCATTAAGGGTGGATCTCCCAACATCTCCCGACCAGCCACTGCAGGGACAAATAGTTTGCACCTGTCTTGACATGTTCTTGCCGGTGTGAGACCTCTATTTGCTACCTGAGAGAGTGCCGCTAGTAACTTGCAAAAGCCAGCAGCACTTCAACACTTTGCAAGCAGCTTTTATGAAATGTACAACCGCACAAAGCGGCGGTTAAGTAATGAAAGCCGTCTTTGTCGCATTGCGACTGACAGCATGATGATGATGATGGAGTTGGTAGCGGTGGCGGGGTTGGTGGTGGTGGTGGGCGGGGTTGGTGGTGGTGTTGGTGGTGGGGGCGGTAGCGGTGGTGGTGGCGGTGGCGGTGGCGGTGGCGGTGGCGGTGGCGGGGATGTTGGTGGTGGTGGGCGGGTTGGTGGTGGTGAGGAAATGTCTCTTTAATCAAACGCCAATGGCCTTCATGATGCTGTGTGGTTCTGGGCAAGCTATGTTTGGCCAATACGGCAGCTGACATAAATACACAATATAGTTATAACTTGCACCTCTTCTGCTCCACATAAATATTTTCTAAGCTAAGTAAAAATGTTGCCTGCTTTGAATAAAGAAATGTTGTCTGCTGTGCATAAATATCGTCTGTTCTGAATGAATATCGTCTTTCTGAATGAACATTGTCTGTTCTGAATGAATATCGTCTGTCTGAATGAATATTGTCTGTTCTGAATGAACATAGTCTGTTCTGAATGAATATCGCCGGTCTGAATGAATATCGTCTGTTCTGAATGAATATCGTCTTTCCAAGATAAATATTGCCTGCTCTGGGTAAATGGCATCTGCTGTGAATGAATATCGTCTGTTCTACGTGAATATGGTTTGTTCTGAATAAATGTCGTTTGCTGTGAATAAATGTTGTATGCTCTGAGCAAATGCCGTCTGCTCTGAGTTAATGCTGCCTGCTGTGCATAACTACCATCTGTTCTGAATAAATACCGTTTGGTCTGAGTAAATGCCATCGGCCCTGGTAAATGTCGTCCGGTCTCAATAGATGCTGTCTGCTTTGCATCAATGTCGTCTGCTTCTGAATGAATATCGTCTACTGTGAGTAAATAGCATTTGGTCTGAGTAAATGTCATTTACTGTGAAATAATGTCATCGGTTGTGAATAAATATTATCTGTTCAAGTAAATGTCGTCTGCCTTGGGTAAATAATGTCTTCTCTGAATGAATGTCGTCGGCTCTGAGTAAATATATGACATCGTCTGTAAAACCGTCCTGATATGACCTTAGATGTTGTCAAGAGGTAAAACTCCAACAACAAACAGCAATCGTCTATAAAAAGAAAATAATCAAACGTACTAAATTTCATAATTTCATTAATTTGGGAAATGTCAATCAATTTGCCTTTAAAAGAAATGCATTAAATGTGTCACGTGACTGGAATAAAGCACATGTTCTCCTTGTTATGACTCTCTAAGAAAGGTGTGCGCTGTCTGTAAACATTCAACCATGTCCAGTAGAGAGTGACCAATAGGCCAAATTAGTTTTAAGTCGGTGATCATCCTTTTGATCACACGAAATATCTCAAAAGTTAGCCATTTCAAATCAAATTTAGGCCTACTTCAAACTGAAGTAAGGTAGATCACAACTATCAACCTAATATATTTATTTCACAAAATGACAGAAATTCAAAACTAGCAGACAATGCAACTTAAAGAGAACTAACATAATCCACTCACTTGGGTCTAAATGAGCAAAATTGGATCCGTAAAAATAAGGATGTTTTTGAATGTCAAATATTAGATGAGGTTGTATGTCATTAACCCACCAGCGCAATCATTCGCCGCAACAGGACATCTTCTATTCCTTCTCTTATTGGGTGTCAGTCCCCACTGACACTCAAACACATTTTACTAAGCTGCGTTGATTTTTTGGCCCTGCGCCAACAGTTCTACACTGCAGACAGTATGCACGACCTTTTTACTAAGGTAAAACAGGAAAACATTTTAGTCTTGTTGAGGGCAGCTGGACTGTACCACCTCATATAGTTTACTAAATAGATTCTACCAATTATTAATCAAACTTTTCTTTTTCTATGGGAATTTGTTTCCCTTGACCACAAATATATGATTGTGAGCTTTCTAATTTAATGAGTGTCTATTGGCACATAATTGATTGTCTGCTTTTACATGTAAAAGCGATGGTTTGAACAAAAAACAAACATTTCTCACCGTGAATATGGCCTATGCTTCCAACACGGCGTAAAGCAACCCCAATCAATCCATCAAAACTCCTTCTCTGCACCTATTCGCCCTCTCTTCAGACCGGATGCAGTTAGGACGATGTGTGTAGATGAATAATAGCTTCTCCTTTCATGGTCATTTATCCACTTTAGACCAAACAGAGATAGCACTATCGCGAGATCTCTTTCCTAATCAGTTACAAATCCACCGGATAGGCTGATACTCATTAATTTATATTCCAGAATTTGGGTGGGCGATAATAGGGAATGGTCGCGTCATACCAGTGGAACTCTACACAAAGATATACTATTTAAGTTATGTGTTGCATAATTCCTTATGTGAGCATAATTGATATATAATGGTACATACTCCTTCTAAAAAGATTGTCTCTTATTTTATCTTAGATGATCATGTAGGCCTACCCATTGAATAAATAAATCCGCTGTAGCATCGTTCAGAAATCCCATAACTTTAATCAAATGTAGTATATATTTTGCTCTTTGTTAAACAAATAAAATATGCATGATACAATAAGTTAAAGGATGTAAAGCATAGAATTACAATACTTTAGAAACGTTGTCAAAGTTTGTAATGTCTTTATCATAGTTCAATATAACCAGTTAGGGCCTACATTTGTTATATAATAATAAATTATGTAGCAAGTCAATGGATATATGCGTATCAGCTTTTATAGTTAATGAGTCATGAAATTAGTGGCAGGTGTCACATAAGACTGAGACCGTGTGCTTTATTTGTGAACAGATCACAGTCGATGATTAAACTACACAGGTTTCTGACAATTTCTGAGGTATTCTTGGGGGGGGGTGAATTAATAAAGAATTGCACCTAGAGCAGGTTTCGAACCCACACTTTTGGCTATTCTGGGGCTAGCATGTTAACCATTACACTACCTAGGCTTCCTGATGCAGTCACCCTATCCACGCCTACCTGCCTACGCGGCACCTTGCCTGATAGGTCAGTGCAGACAACTACAAATAGTACAATTCTAGCCATTAGAGTACCTACACTCCCTGGTGCAATAACACTATCATTGCCTACTAGTTAGTGCAGCGATTTCCCTGGGATGTCAATACTGAGTGTTACACTAGTAGTAGTATACAAACAAAGGAGGACCTGCACTTTTATAAACACCGCTAAGTTTCCAAGCTTACAGGTTTTGACAAATCTGGGGAGATGGACACAAATGAAATGGCCAAATGAGTTGAGCGACCGCCTCCCATTTTGGAAGGTTGTGGGATTCAAACCACTGACCGAGTCAAATCAATGACTTATAAAATATATACTTGTAGCCACCTAGCCTGGTGTTCTGCATTACTTGATAGAGCCACATGCCCCCACCTCTACCAATTTGGATTTCCACCACTGTGTATAACTTACAGCGTCATCAAAGGCCAGTTGCTCTCATACCATGTCTATGTGGTGTGGGAGGTTAAAAATCCCTTGGGTCGGTAAAAGTGTAGACTTGGGTTTTCTATCGACAAACTGTCTAATCGTGAAAACAAGTCTATCCAGACTTACCCATGACATGCAGTATAAATGTTCCAGAGAAAGGAACAGTGGAATGATGTTGGTTGTTGGAGTTTTACGTCCTGGCAATATCTACAGTCATATCAGGATGGATATCAACTTGTGACAGTGCATACCCATGGTGAATTTATAGTCTTCCCCCACTTGGAGACCAGCCCGCCAGCACCATGACCTGATATCCCACTCAGTCACATTATCCTGACACTGAGCGAAACAGTCCTTACCCTATCGTATTAATGTTGAGCGCCCGGCTGGGAGCGACAAGTATCAATTTTGTAAGTCATTGAAGACCAATTGTCACCGATTGAAATTGACTTTGGTTGATCAACTAATGTACCAAAGATATATAAAAAATACAAAAATGAAATGGGTAACATCCAGTGTTGTGCTATAATGTTGGCAGTAACAAATATTCAACAATCTGGAAATGTACATGATTACTGCTAACTTGGCTGCCACAGACACCCGTCCCTCGGCCAGCACCCTATCGACACCAGGCACAAAAAGCGTCTTTTATTTAATGACACCCCCAGAGCTCATTGATTTGTTATCATCAGCTATTGGACATCAAGCAGATGGTCATTCTGACATATTTCTTTGGAGGAAACCAACTGCCGCCACATAGGCTAATCTTTCTGTATTTTATATGCACTTTCCCACAGCCAGGACAGCACATAACACAACCTTTGATGAACCAGTTCTGGACCACTGGTTGGAATGGAAAATAACCCAAACTGCAAATGGGTCCATTGAGCAAGATCGATCAGATGACCCACACCTTTACAGGTGAACACTCTACCGCATGAACTATGTCCTGCTCGACATCAGGCACAGACTATGCAGTACTTATTGTGACCTAGTTTGAACACATATTCAAGTGGCATAATCCAATGAGGCCATAAAAGTATCGAAACCAAAGTACCTAGTTAACATGTATTGCTGCACAGAAAGTAATATTAAAGCTGCATCGTCCGATAAAAGCATGACATTTTCAAAACCAAAAAATGTATCTAGATTCGATCTTAAATATCTAACTTAGATACTAATGCGTTTATTAATCATGTGTTGCCATATAGAAGGGAATAAATACAAAGTCAATTTAATAGAACATGTTACTGCTGAAGCCTATGGTGTCAGAATGTTAGCATGGTTGCCATATTTATCTCAGAAAATGAAAGAGACTCAAAACCATCAGACTATGCAACTTTAAGTCAATTTGATAGAAACTACAACCGTTGTAAATCATAAATACATCTGATGTTCAGTGTTTTGACGTTCACTCCGATTTTATTTTGTATGTTTTCATTTGATTTGAAATATTATCAAAGTTAGGCATTTTTAATCAGAGTTTCTCCAAACGAAATTAAGGCGGATAATATTGATTAATACCAGCTGGAATTGCTGAATGAGCTGAGCAGCCACTTCCTGTATGGCAGGTCAAAACCTGGGTTTGAACCGGGCTGAATAAAAGGAATGACTTAAAATATTATTCTTGTCACTAACTAGGTTGGTTGTTGGAGGTTTAAGCCCTTGCAACATCTAAGGTTATATCAGGATGAGTACCGACTTGTGACAGTGTGCACTCATGGTGACATTTTAGTGCTGCCCCACTGGGAGACCAGGTAACCAGCACCGTTACCTAATATCCTACTCAGTCACATTATCTTGACATTGAGCCAACCAGTCCTTGCCCTCTCCTAATAATGCCGAGCGTCTGGCTAGGAAGCAACAAGTGGGGTTCCTCCATACAGTGCACCAGGCACAGGGGCCTAATCGGTAGGGCGCAGGCCTCGCGTGCGGAGGGTTGGGAGTTTGGTTTCTGGTCGAGTCAAACGGATGACCTTAAAATTGATACTTGTGACTTCCTACAAAGATCCTATAATACTAAGACGGCTCAATCCCTATCTCTCCCATGGCAATGTAAATTTTGCAGTGCCACCTTGTGGTGGGTTTGATCAGCCCGGCTGCTGCTTGGTGTTTCACATGTAAACACATACAATTATATTATACATGAGATAGTTAAGTATGAATACACATCAATATGAAATTGCTATGAACAAATACACATCATCATCAGCATCATCATCATCATCGCCATCATCACACATCTTTCACATTCATATATTCATTTATACATACAATATAGCAACTGTTTAACCAAGAGAACAGCCAGCGCACCAAGTGGTGGGTTTGATCATACACAGTACAGGCTGAGTGAGCCCTCTTAGTATTATAGGGTCTTTGCTTCCTAGCATGGCGCTCGACATTAATACGATAGGGCAAGGACTGGTTAGCTCAATGTCCGGATAATGTGACTGAGTGGTATACCAGGTCATGATGCTGATGGCCTGGTCTCCCAGTGGGCCAGCACTAAAACGTCACCATGAGTGTGCACTGTTACAAGTCGGTACCCGTTCTGATATGGCCTTAGATGTTGCCAGGATGTAAAACTCCAACAACCAGCCAAGCATACAGTTAACACACATGATGCACGTGCACACAGAGTCTAAAATGTTGGTGCTCAGAACGAATGTTGCACCGGAAGTGTGCTACGTCACCCTCATTACAATGAGGAGCCCTCCTCCCCCCTCGTTACATACCAGCACTGAATTCCTCCTGGGTGTAATTAGGACTGCGCCTTGGGCGGTGGGTAAACAGATTGATTCTGAGTCATACAGGCCAGTAACCAGGATACAGGTTCTGTAACCATGGAAATGTGACGTCTTTCTTCATTAGCACTAGCAGCCGCAGGGTCTCCTTGTTTTGTGCCTGTACTGAGTTTCCGGCGAAACTGACCAATCACGAGTTATGTTATATTTAGATGTAGATTTGACGCAGTTTTGCTTGTGTGTTGTTGTTTTGCGTCCTATCAACATCTAAGGTCATATCAGGATGGGTACCAACTTGTGACAGTTGCCACTCATGGCGACTTTATAGTGCTGCCCCATTGGGAGACCAGACCGCCAGCACCATGACCTGATTTCTCACTCAGTCACATTATCCTGACACTGAGCACACCAGTCCTTCCCCTGTCCTAATAATGTCTAGCGCCTGGCTAGGAAGCGACAAGTATAAATTGTTATGTGATTGGTTTGTTATGTCACTGGTTTGTAGGGTTAATGTGTTGTCTTGTTGTTGGGTTGCTGTGTGGTTTCCTTTGAGTTTGTCGTCATGTGTGTTTGGAAAGCTTGTAGCTATTTGCAGATGCACACATAGTCTATTTGAAGTGGTGTTTCAGGGGATGGTGAATTTAGAAAGCTGTCTATTCTGTCTAACAGTATGGCAGCAGACTAACAGAACGGTAAAGAAACAGGGTTCAATTAAAGCTGCATAGTCGGATGAAGTATCAAATTTTCAAAACCAAAACAAGTATCTAGATTTGATTCGACATATCTAAATTAGATACTGATCCACTTATTAAATATTTGTTTCTGCATAGAAAGTAACACTGAGTCAATTTAATAAAACCTGTTACTGCTGAAGCCTATATGGTGTGAGAGTTTTGACGTGCTTGCCAAAACTAACTTGACATGTTTATACTTCAAATATCTCAAAACTTACCCATTTAAAATAAAAGTTGCTTCAATTTAAAGTAATGATCAATGTAATATATTTGTCTCAGAAAAATGACAAAACTCAAAACTATCGGGCTATGTGCTTAAAGGGGATGCTATTTAAATAAATGTGTAGTAATCGTAATCTGCACTGATCTGTCATGCAAGGAGCTACATAGGCTTATCGATGGTTCCTGAATAATCCTTTCAAGTTATGGGAAATAGAAGTGTATTGAATTATATGTTCAGACATAGTGCATGCCCCCAATAGTACAGCCTTTGATATGATAGGATATATACAGATATACTCTTTATCGAACTGCCCCAAATATGTAAGGGTTTGTTAATTGTGTACTAGGTGGTGGCTCTAAAGAGATCCTCTTTAATGAACTGCCCCAAATATGTAAGGGTTTGTTAATTGTGTACTAGATGGTAGCTATAAAGAGATCCTCTTTATTGAACTGCCCCAAATATGTAAGGGTTTGTTAATTGTGTACTAGGTGGTAGCTATAAAGAGATCCTCTTTATTGAACTGCCCCAAATATGTAAGGGTTTGTTAATTGTGTACTAGGTGGTAGCTATAAAGAGATCCTCTCTATTGAACTGCCCCAAATATGTAAGGGTTTGTTAATTGTGTACTAGGTGGTAGCTATAAAGAGATCCTCTCTATTGAACTGCCCCAAATATGTAAGGGTTTGTTAATTGTGTACTAGGTGGTAGCTATAAAGAGATCCTCTCTATTGAACTGCCCCAATATTAAGGGTTTGTAATGTGACGGGGTGGCTCTAAAGAGATCCTCTCTATTGAACTGCCCCAAATATGTAAGGGTTTGTTAATTGTGTACTAGGTGGTAGCTATAAAGAGATCCTCTCTATTGAACTGCCCCAAATATGTAAGGGTTTGTTAATTGTGTACTAGGTGGTAGCTATAAAGAGATCCTCTCTATTGAACTGCCCCAAATAAAACTATGTCGCCAGTAAATCAACACTGTTATCTGACAGGTGAGTTAGTAAAGTTGCATAGTCCGATGCCTTTGAGTTTCTGTCATTTTCTAATGACAGTACATCGCCGGTGGTGTACGGCGATGTACGGTTCTCGTCCGGTTCTCGTCCGGTGGTGTCCGGTGGTGTCTGGTGGTGTCCGGTACAAGTTTTTAACACGCACAAAACTTCTACCGGACACCGCCGGACTGACGTGTCCGGTACTTGTCTGGTTGCTCGGCGGCAATTGACCCACTTACGCTCCATTTCGATACATTTCGATACATTTTGTCACCGGACACCACGGGACAAGACAATTCTTTGTCCGGTGTTGTCCGGTAAGGTGTGACAGGTGCTTTAATTATTGTGCTTGGCCTTCAGCTAGAAAAAAAGATAATAAAAGTACACCAAAGAAGGTGCCAACAACTGACACCCACTTGCATGTCTGCTCGAGAACGCCGATGGGTGCAAAACCTTTCTTTAAATCAGAAAGAAACTAAAGAAGGTACTAAGAACTGATACACACGTCATTGTGCGTTGGAGAAAAACAAACCGCGGCACAACTTTTATTTGTAGGCTACATTGAATGTTGTTGTTTTTTAATCAGAAAGGTACCAAAGAAGGTGCTAAGAATTGACACCCATGTTCATGTGCGATTGATTTTTATATCATTTCTTCTTATTGTGATATTTCAACGTTGTATGGTAAGTGCAATCAATGCCTCTTTCTCTGACAACATTCTCAGAGACTTGCCAAGAACATTCATGAATCCCTTTTCTTTTTTTCTTTTGATAAGAACAAGTCACAAATCCCATTGATTCTTGGAGTTGTCCTTGGTAACGGGATTTGCTTAATCCTAGTGACTGTTCAATAAGTCTATGGGCGGCTTTCAAGACGCCACGAATTTTATGCTAGGTACACACCTACAGTATACAATTTGTGCACTAAAAATCGCGACCCGACTCGACCCGCTTAAAACTGAAAACGGGTCGATTCATTTTTCGAATCGCGAATCGCAATCGTAAGGAAGCCGTTTTAGCCCTAAAAAGTCGCAAATCGCAATCGGTAGGTGTGCTAGGGGAGTGCACACCTCACGATTTTTGGGCAGTTTTAGATCGTATACGGTAGGTGGGTGCGGAAAAACGGTAGGTGTGTACCTAGCATTACACAGGAGATATGTCAGGTAAGCCATAACGCTATATTCTTACAGAAACAAAGAAATGGTCCCTGGTGTCCTATTTCCGTCCACACAGCTGGGCGTGCAATTCTTAGGCCACGTCTGGTTTCTAGTTTCTATAGTCGTCGGTTGGTTGTTGGAGTTTTACGTCCTGGCAACATCTACGTTCATATCAGGACCGCTACCGACTTGTGAATGTGTGCATTCATGGCGACTTTATAGTGTTTCCCCACTGGGAGACTAATCCGCCAGAACTATGACCTGATATCCCACTCAGTCACATTGTCCTGGCACTGAGCCAACCAGTCCTTGCCCTATCCTAATAATGCCGAGCGCCTGGCGAGGAAATGACATGTATCAATTTGTATGTCATTTGCTTGATTCGACCAGGGTTCGAACCCATGGGTTTGAATCTCAAGATCCACCAAAACGGCAGACGGACGCTCAACTCATTCGGCCATCCCGTCTGGTAATTTCTATAGTCAAAGTGTATCATATGTAAGTCTTGACAGGATTAATATTGTTATTGTGGCTGACTTAAGCTAGCTGCTGATGACAATATCAGAATATAAATATATATATACATATATATAAAAGGAAAGGAAAGTTTCTTTTATTTAATGACGCCTCTAGAGGACATTGGTTTTCATCATCGGCTATTGGACGTTAAACAAATGGTCATTCTGATGTATTTCTTTGGAGGAAACCCGCCGCCACATGGTCTACTCTTCCCCACAGACAGGACAGCACATACCACAGCCTTTGGTGAACCAGTTATGGAACACGGGTTGGAACAGAAAATAGCCCAAATTGCAAATGTGTCCACTGAGCAGGATCGATATGATTACCCACACCTTCACAAATGGACACTCTACCACCTGAGCTATGTCCTGCTCCAAAAAAATAAATGGTAAATAACTGTATTGTCACATAGCTGGAAAACCAGTACTAGGGCGCCGTCAAAATACTTTATTTAATGAATGGCGTTCTCTGTGGCGGAGTGGTTAGAGTCTGACTTTTTTCTAGGTCAGACTCCTAATCTGAGGGTCAGCGGTTCGATTCCCCGTGCCCCCAGCTCTGCCAATTTGGATTTCCACCGCTGTGTATAACTTACAGCGTCATCAAAGGCTGGTTGCTCTCATACCATATCTATGTGGTGTGGGAGGTTAAAATTCCCTTGGGTCGGTAAAAGTGTAGGCTCGCGCTTTCTATCGACCAGCAGTGGAATGAGGAAGACCAGTCGTCTATGACTGAAATTTCCCCTGCTTAAACAACTAATGGACCCCAAAAAAAAAAAAACTATATCGACAACAACAGAACCATCAAGGTTACATAGTCCAGTGGTTTTGAGTTTCTGTCATTTTATCAGATAAATATATCAGGTTGATCTTGATATTAGGAAGAGATAGCGAAATCATGTGATCATAGCTTTAATCAAATCCGTGTCTTATCCTTAAAGTTGCATAGTCCGATCCTTTTGAGTTTTTGCTATTTTCTGAGATAAATATATTATACTAATCGTTATAATCTACTTTACTTTATTTGAAGTAACTTTAATTTTAAATGGCTAAGTTTGGGGATATTTGATGTCAAAACATGCCGAAATAATTTTGGCAAGCACGCCAAAACTCTGACGCGATAGACTTCAGTAGTAACAGTTTCTATTAATTGACTTATTATGCCCTTCTATGCAGCAACAAATGCTTCATAAGTGAATCAATGTCTAAGTTGAATATATATAATCAAATCTAGATAAGTGTTTTGGTTTTGAAAATGTTATGTTTTCATCGAACTGTGCAACTTTAACATGTGTCTGATAGGCAACTACAAGGCATTACCATCACGTGTTAGTGAACAAACCAACTACAGTAAACCCTCTCTAACCGACCACCTCCACAGATCGACCACTCCCCTATACCGATCGCTTTATCTGTGGCTCAACAATACCATTGCAACCATATTCTAACTCCCTAAACCGACCATGTCCCTAAATGGACCACTTAAACTCGATCCCAAGGTCGGTCGATTTAAAGAGGTTTTACTGTACATGGTATGCAGGTATGCAGGTATTCCAGGTATAGCAATACCTTAGGGAGTTTGACGCCCCTGCCCTGCAGAGTTGTAAACCACTGCCTTGTGGTACAGGTTCTTGACAGAACCGAAGGCTAAGGGAGCAAACCCTAAACAGAAACCATGTCACTGTGGCAGCATTAAGGGCGGTTGATGTATGGAACTCCCAACATCTCTGGACCAGCCACTGCAGGGACAAATAGTTTTTCGCCTATCTTGACATGTTCTTGCCGGTGTGAAACCTCTATTTGCTCCCTGAGAGAGTGCCGCTGGTAACTTGCAAAAGCCAGCAGCACTTCAACACTTTTGCAGGCAGCTTTCATGAAATAAAGACCGACTCATGGACGCAACTCTCACGGCAGAGAGCTAAATGGAGAGCGGCAGTCAGGTCGTGAATGCAGTCTTTGTCGCATCGCGACCGACAGCATGATAATGATGATACTGTACATGGAATCCAACGACATCATGTTGCCAAGTTACTGTTAAGCCACTCATCGGATGGTGCGGCTTTAAAGAAGCTAAAAGAACTGTGTGGGCGCACATGGTTATAGAAGCATTGGATACAATGTGACACATGCTTCCCACTAATTGAACCAATATTTAGTATCTTCGTAATGGCTGCCCATATCGAACGGTGTCCAATTTATCAGTGGCTGGACATATTTGCTCGCTTTCATGTATTAGGCCGGAAGTATAATATAGCAAAGTATCTGAGTTATTAGACCGTGGGGCTTTTGGGTTTTATTAAAAATATATATTGAATTGGGGGGGGGGCAGGACCTGGACATTGGTGTTCTAGTAAAGTAAATTGTCTGATGTTTGCACAAAATTCATATAATTTCGTTTTTAATTATTTATTTTGCATGAAATGCTGGTACATAATGTCCGCAAGTGGCTAGATATGGATATTCATATATATATATATATATATATATGGATAGTGATAAACCCTTTATCGCGTGTAATAATGCCTGTAGTGTCCTGCACTTCCCCCCACCCATGTCCGGGTGGGGGGTGGGGCCCCCATCATGCACCACTCCGCCTCCTGCGCGGGCCTAGCCTCCACTCGCTAGGAGGATTTTTTTGTATATATATATATATGGATAGATATTATATATACATATATATATGAAGTGGGCGAGGCTACTCGACCGGTGGAAATGCGGGCCTGCGCTGATTAGCTCGCATTATGAAATGCGGGCTACTCACCAGACTCACATTTACCGCCTATTTGCAGGGCCGGGTTCACTGCTGTTAAGCGTTGCTAGGATACGTCCATTGTGACTTTCCTAGCAACGGTGGAAGGTCGGGCGTTCGGACACAGACCCATCGGACGTGTTTCTGCACGCTCTGATGTTTTAGCCGAGATTTAGGCTTTTATTGTCGAAAGTCCAAACTTGTTTAACTTAATGGTATGGGAGGGCATTTGATAGTTCATATACGACATGTTGCTACAATCCATTGTTAGTCGTGGGTAAGAATAAAACCGTGAGCTCTTGGAAAGGTAAATTGGAATGTTCCTTGCATTCTTTACTATCCTCCAGTCTTCTTGTAGATTAACTGCTATGGTCAACTTGATATTCAATTGCTTTGTATGTAATTAAGGGTATTATGCCTAATAGGCCTTATGCAGCTAATTAACCCATCTGCGGGGAGATAATAACAGACATATTAACAGAATTAACGTAGTAGTATTTTGACTAGAAATACGAGAGTAACTTAGGCTGATTAACAGTGACAGTGGCAGCAACACGAGAGTGTCTGCTTAGTTTTGGATTAATTTAATCATATTAATATACACCGAATGGCGGGGAGGACAGCCAGTTAGTTGAAATAACCAATAATTGCTTTAGACCGATAAATGCGGGGAGGGACAAAACCATATTTAGATGATACTCTAGCTGGCCACACTTAGCCCGGGAATGACAATGACGGCGACGGACTACCTGCAGATGGGACGAGAGGCAGCGGCGGTCCGCGGCAGGCCCAGGAAATTCACATGGAAATAATTACATAAATTAACTCGTAGGCTCGCCTTAAGCGTGGATGGAATAGCCCGATGGTTAAATATATATAAGGTTTATCTATTCTAGCATGCAACACTTGCAACCTAGTATACATAAATAATATATAGGTGTATTTCCGACCTGCTAAGACTAAAAGTGCTATGCAGGTTAATTAACGAGGCGGAGAGATTACTATAATATGGGCTTCATTTCAAGATGCTAAGTGTAGTTACAGGTTCAGGCTAAGTTAAGAGTAGGCTAGAGGTAGTAAGTTTGAGTCCGTTCATCGACTAGGAACTCAACCCCACCAATCAACTGTCCATTATGCGGATCGGTAGGTGGTAAATTTTGGAGATCGGCTCGTCTGGATAGTGATAAACCCTTTATCGTGTGTAATAAGCTATGTAGTGCCCCCCCCCCCCCCCGCCTCCCAATTGGGTGGAGGGCGGGTACCCGCAAGCTCACGACCAGTGGGATATCGGGTCATGGTGCTGGCGGTGTGATTTCCCAGTGGGGCAGCATTATAAAGTCTCCATGAGTGTGCACTGTCACAAGTCGGTACCCATCCTGATAAGACCTTATATGTTGCCAGGATGTAAAACTCCAACAACCAACCAACCAACTGTATTTGAGTGCAATAACCCCTGATCTTCCTGATAACTGAGCCCCGAGGCGGAGACTGAAATGGTCATTATGTTATTGAATTTCAGGGAATCAAATCGAACTAATGTACATAGGAGCAGTCTGTTGTTACGTCTCTTTAACCGAGGGATTGCATTATCGAACACAACAGTGACATGTAGAGTGGACTTGGAACAACATGGTTGTGACAGCTTTAAAGCCCGCCTCACAGCACGCGGTAATTATAAGTGACATACTTTTTTGTATCAGAGATGAGGAATTGGGTTTCCAGATGATTCTAGCTTCAGTAATAGTCTAGTGGGTGGAATACAAGAAGTGGTTGATCCAACTATGGTTTCTAAACTATGCAGCTGTATTTGGTCCGAATCTCAAATTGCTCCCGATCCTCGATTGGCAGGTTTCAAGATAATGCATCGGGCCGTGTGAGGTGTCCTTAATGTTAGTCTCAATAAACAACCCATGAGCAAGAATGTAATTTATAGAAAGGTGAATCATATATATTGGATTAGTGCTCACCAGTGGTGAGGGAGAGGGAGACCAAGAACATCATGGTTTACAAATGTTTCACAGTGGACAGGCTTGAATTATTCACAGTCTAGCAGAGCAGCACAACATCGGGACAGGTGGAGAACCATTGCATCCAACCCTCGACTAGAGGACGGAACTATTGATTGATTGAGTGGTGAAAACAAGTGTTAACACACGTATCCGTTATGAGCAGGGTAAATAAATTCATTACACACAAGAAATAGATATACAGATGAACCTCGATCCAACGGACACTGATCCAACGGATTCCGGATCCAACAGACACAATCCGCTAGAGTGAATATCTGAACATTTGCGCACTTTAAGAGAACTAGTTATTTTCTGAACCCCAGCCTTCCACCAGGGCCCATATGCATGATGCGGTGTTAGCGAGCCAAAACTGGTTTTGGTGGGGATTTCTAGGTTAGCGGCGAAAACTCAGTATGTAAACACACCGAGTGTAAGCTAACACTGCGTCATGCATACGGGCCAAGCAATACTTCAGTAGCCACCACCAGTGCTTCAGATTGATTGGCTTTGAGTCTGAAGACTCTGACTCAGAGTAATAGCTACTCTGAGTCCCACTATATGATCATGGCAAAAGAAACTCATCTCTCCACCATGGTTTCGTATCCCCCCCCCCCGGAAAATGTTGTCACTGCAATGGACAAACGGCTTTAATGGACAACTGCTCCCCTTATTAGTCCGTTGGATCGAGATTCATCTGTACATGTATACCCAAAGCTAATACATAAGTTAATATATGTATTCTTGTCAGTAATACTATGCATAAATATATCCAACATAATTATATTTGTAACACATACAGCCTTGAAAACGTGCTATTTGAGGACATTTCCAAGGGGTTATATCAAAGACCCTATAATACTAAGACCGCTCACTCCCTATCTCTCCCATGGTAATGTAAATCTTTGCAGTGCCACCTTGTGGTGGGTTTGATCAGCCCAGCTGCTGGTTGGTGTTTCACATGTAAACACATACAATTATATTATACATGAGATAGGTAAGTATGAATACATATTATTATGAAATTGCTATGAACAAATAAACATCATCATCAGCATCATCATCATCATCATTACCATCATCACACATCTTTCACATTTATATATACATTTATACACATAATATAGCAACTGTTTAACCAAGAGAACAGCCAGCGCACCAAGTGGTGGGTTTGATCATTTTGATTACACAGTACAGGCTGAGTGAGCAGTCTTAGTATTATAGGGTCTTTGGTTATATGTTGATATTTTAGCATATGTGCCTTAGCGTGAAATTTGTGGGATTTTAGGGTCGATCTGTGACTAGTGAGGTGACTGATCAGGAACCTTCACTTGCTGTGACTCTCATGGGAATTTCGTGAGAGTTGACAACACTGAAACGTACACAAGTATGTGCCCACTGGGTCAAGACTCGGTCCTCAGAGTCAAACCTTGCTGCTGATGTTTGTTTGTTGTTGTTTTACATCCTTGCAACATCTAAGGTCACATCAGGACGGGTACCGATTTGGGACAGTGCGTACTCAAGGTGACCATATAGCGCTGCCCCACTGGGAGACCAGGCCACCAACATCATGACCTGATACCTTACTCAGTCAGATTATCTTGTCACTTGCCAACCAGTCGTTGCCCTATTGTAATAATGCCAAGTGCCAAGTGACAAAAGTGACAAGTATCAATTTTTACGTGATTGGTTTCACTCAACCAGGTTTCGAACCCACGAATTGAAGGGTTCGGATCCCCTGATCTCCCAAAACAGGAGATGGATGCTCAACTCATTCGACCATGGTCTCCTCATGAAGTCATTCTCAATTAGCGACATGTGGGACTCCAGGCCCCGATATTGGAAAATCTGTGCACACCGTAGCGATGAGGACAGGATTACTAATGGGGCAGGGACCTGTGAGGCGACGTCATCGCGCACAGATTTGTATCCCGGAGAGAATTAGTGGGTGGGGAGAGGAAATTAAGGGAGAGAGAGAGAGAAGCGGTGGGGTCTGAGGTGGAAGGGAGGAGAATAGAGGGTGGGGTGTGAGGTGGAAGGGGGAGAAGGGGGTGGGGTGTGAGGTGGAAAGGGGAGGGGAAGGAGGTTGGGGTGTGCGGTGGAAGGGGAGGAGAAAGGGAGGTGGGTGTGAGGTGGAAAGGGGAGGAAGGGAGGGTGGGCTGTGAGGTGGAAATGGAGGAGAATAGAGGGTGGGGTGTGAGGTGGAAGGGGGAGAATGGAGGGTGGGGTGTGAGGTGGAAAGGGGAGGGGAAGGGAGGGTGGGCTGTGAGGTGGAAATGGAGGAGAATAGAGGGTGGGGTGTTAGGTGGAAGGGGGAGAAGGGAGGGTGGGCTGTGAGGTGGAAAGGAGAGGGGAAGGGAGGGTGGGCTGTGGGTGAAAGGGGAGGGGAGGGTCGGTTGTGATGTGGAAAGGAGAGGGGAGGGGTGGGTGTGGCGGAAAGGGAGGAGAAGGGAGGGTGGGGTGGGACGTGGAAAGAGGAGGAGAAGGGAGGGTGGGGTGTGACGTGGAGAAAGGGGAGAAAGAGGGTGGGCTGTGAGGTGGAAAGGGAGGGGAGGGTCGGTTGTGATGTGGAAAGGAGAGGGGAGGGGTGGGGTGTGGGGTGGAAAGGGAGGAGAAGGGGGGGGGTGAGGTGGAAAGGGGAGGGGAGGGTCGGTTGTGATGTGGAAAGGAGAGGGGAGGGGTGCAAGGGGGAGAAGGGAGGGTGGGGTGTGAGGTGGAAGGGGAGAGGTGGAAGGGGAGAGGAAGGCGGGTAGGAGGTGGGCTGGTGATGGGAAGGAGCGGACATGGGGTAGGAATTAAAGGGGAGATGAAGGTAAGTAGGAGGTGGGCTGGTGATGGGAAGGAGCGGACATGGGGTAGGAATTAAAGGGGAGATGAAGGTAAGTAGGAGGTGGGCTGGAATTAAAGGGGAGAGGTTGACGATGCAGAGTGTGAAGTGGAGTGCTGGAGGGGGAAAAGATTACTGGGGATAGCATTTGGTTGGTTGTTGGAATTTTACGTCCTGGCCACATCTAAGGTCATACCGGAACAGGTACCGACGTGTGACAGTGTGCACTCATTCCGACTTCATAATGCTGCCCCACTGGGAAATCAGGCCGCCAGCATCACGACCCGATATCCCATATGAGTCACATTATCTTGACACTGATCTAACCAGTCCTTGTCCTATCTTATTAATGCAAAGCGCCAAGCTAGGAGAAGGAAGCGACAAGTTTCAATTTTGTAAGTTATGGGGTTGGTTGTTGCAGTTGTACGTCCTGGCAACATCTAAGGTCAGATCAGGACGGGTAAGTTATTGGTTTTTACTCGATTGCGAACCGAACTCCCGATCTCCCGCAAGGGAGGCCTGCGCTCTACCGATTCGGCTCCCGCGCCCGCTCAGGGGTCGGAATTAAGGGGTGAAAGAAGGAAGGTGCAGTGTGTGAGGTGTGAGGGGAGAGGGGAGAGGAAGGGGGAGAGGGAGAAAGAAGGAGAGGGCAGCGGGCTGGGAATTAATGGGAGAGAAAGAAGAGGCCTGAGTGGGAGGCGGAAAGAGAGAGGAAAAGGAAGAGTGAGGGGACACAGAGGGAGGAATAGGGCGGAAGAGGGAAAAAGGAAAGTGGAGAGAATTGGAACTGGAAGAGGGGAATGGATTGGGGTAAGGAAAAGGGAGGAGATAGGCAGCTGGAATAGAGGAACGGGAAGGAGAGTAGGGGAGGGAGAGGGAGAGGGAAAGGAAATGGTAGTGGGACGGGTGATGGAGCGTGCAAGGGGAGTGGGATGAAGAGAGAATGGGACGGACGAGTAAGTGGAGATGAAAATAACAGGAAACAGAGGAGAGGATAAGGAGGGGAAAAGAACGGGAAACAGAGGAGAGGGTACATAGAGGAAAAGAATGGGAAACAGAGGAGAGGGTACATAGAGGAGAGGAGAGGGTACATAGAGGAAAAGAATGGGAAACAGAGAATGGGAAACAGAGGAGAGGGTAAGGAGGGGAAGAGAACGGCAAACAGAGGAGAGGGTGCATAGAGGAAAAGAAGGGAAAACAGAGGAGAGGGTAAGGAGAGGAAAAGAACAGGAAACAGAGGAGAGGGTAAGGAGAGGAAAAGAATGGGAAAAAGAGAAGGTAAGGAGAGGAAAAGAACAGGAAACAGGAGAGGGTAAGGAGAGGAAAAGAACGGGAAACAGAGGAGAGGGCAAGGAGAGGACAATAAGAGGAAATAGAGGAAAGGGTATGGATAAGAAAAGAATGGGAGAAGGTAAGGAGAGGAAAAGTACAGGAAACAGAGGAGAAGGTAAGGAGAGGAAAAGCACGGGAAACAGAGGAGAAGGTAAGGAGAGGAAAGGAATAGGAAACAGAGGAGAAGGTAAGGAGAGGAAAAGAACAGGAAACAGAGGGGATGGTAAGGAGAGGAAAGGAATAGGAAACAGAGGAGAAGGTAACAGAGGAGAGGGTAAGGAGAGGAAAGGAATAGGAAACAGAGGAGAAGGTAAGGAGAGGAAAAGAATGGGAAACACGGGAAAGAGTAAGGAGAGGAAAACACTGGGAAACAGAGGAGAGGATAAGGAAGAAATCTATGTCAAAGAGAATTGTATGGGAAGGGGAGGCGAGAAGGGGAAAGGGACTTGGATTGGGTAATTGGAGTTCCTCGCACTAGCAGCATGAATGGTCAGGAGAGAGGAATGGGCTAGGAGAGAGTGGAGGAGAGCGAGAGGGGAGAGGCATGATGGGAAGGTGAGCGGAAAGGAGAGGAGAGATTGGGGGAGTGGGAAAGAGAGATTGGGAGGTGTAGGAAGGTGAGGGAATTGGGACGGAAAAGGGAGGATGGAGGGGTAGGAGGATGAGGGAAGGTACAGGGGAAAGAGAGAAGAGAGGAGGAAGAGAATGAGCTGGCGGTGAGGGGGATAACCTGTGGTGGAGCAGTGAGGGGGGGGGGGGAGGAACGGGAGAGGAGGATGAGGAGAGGGGAGGAGGGGAGAAGGAGGGGGGGGGGAGTGGGGGGGGGAAAGGAGATGAAGGGGGTGGAAGAAAGGGAGAAGGAAGAAGAGATAGAGGTTGGTTGGTTGTTGGATTTTTATGTCCTGGCAACATCTAAGGCATATCAGGACGGTGAAGAGATAGAGAGGGTGGGAGAAAAGGGAGGACAGGGTAGAGGAGTGAGAGGGGGAGAAGGGAGAAGGGAGAGGGGGTAGAGGAGGCGGGGGGGATGAGGGGAATAAATTGCCAGCGCAAGCAGCTCGACCTCCCTGACTGCTCGAGCTGATAATCCCCGGTCTGGCAGCCACTGTCTGCCCAGACTAGCAGGCTCCCCCTGCCGGCACTGGTCAGGCAGACATGGCGTGCATTGATCATGTTATGAGAACATGGGTAATTGAATATGCACGAACGACGTTTCACTATCGCTTTGCTACAAAGCATCTCTTATTCTATTTACGGACTAAATCCTAGCCGCCGGCCAATGACTTCTGCCACCTAGCATCAAAGTTTGAGATTAAGTGACTAGTCTGCCTTTCAAATAACCTCGACCTCAGCTGCGGCTCCTTCAACATATACACTACAAGGTCCTTTGTTTATGGTCCCACCCACCCATTCTTGTAAAAATATTTGTGGGGTTAAGTTCTGTAAGCCGCACAATTATTACATTTGAACTCTGACACATGATGATAGAGAAAAAGACAATATTAAATCCCAATATAAAGTATGTCAGCTTTGCATTATTTCACTTAATCAGATGTATCATGTGAACTGAGCTGGTTCGCGCGAGCACCAGTCCGTCATGGTCTGGTGCGGAGAGAGCAGTCTGCATGAATTGTGAATACAAAAATGTCTAATGTCTAAATGTATGTGCAGCATACTGTGTTGACAGGTATTATAGAGGATTTCCACCACCTCCCCTCCCTATGATGGTAACGGCAAGAACTCATGAGCGTACTATAAAAAGGTTCTGTCTGACAAAGTGACCGAATTGGTGTTATGGATGTAAGAATGGTCTATCTACAAAAGGCTATCATGCAGTTACACAACTGTTTCTCAACTAGTATTTTTCACTGAGATATATTTCAAATAATATTGCTCTATCTGCTTTGCTATCATGCAGTTACATAGCTTCAGCCCTCATTATCTTGAAAGCACCATTTTGTCACATAGAACCTTTTTATACTAAGGCTCGAACTAATGTAGTGAGTATACACAAAAAGATACAACGGAGAAATGATGTAGACTAGCCAATTTTTATATCAATTTCCTTATTTCAGACTAGGTGTGTTGTCAGGGGTTGTTGCAATGGTGACTTTCGCTATCGACACTATATTTCAGACACTTAAAGTTGCAGTCCGATGGTTTTGAGGTTCTGTCATTTATCTGAGATAAATATATTAAATTGATTGTTATAATCTACCTTGCTTTAGTTGTCAATAACTTTCATTTTAAATGGCTGACTTTTGAGATCTTTGAAGTATAAACATACCAAATTAATATTGGCAAGCATGCCAAAACTCTGCGACGATAGGTTTCTGGAGTAACAGGTTCTATTAAATTGACTCAGTATTGCCTTCTATGTGGCACTTAAAGTGGCATAGTCCGATGCTTTGGAGTTTTTGTCATTCTTCTGAGATAAATATATTGTATTGATTGTCATATATTGAATTGATTGTCTACCTCACTTTAATTTTAGATCTCTTTCATTTTAAATGGTTTCGAGTTTTTGTAATTTTTCTGAGATAAATATATTAAATTGATTGTCATAATCTACATTACTTTAATTTTAAATAACTTTCATTTTAAATACCTAACTTTTGAAATATTTGAAGTGTAAACATGCCAAATTAAATTTGGCAGGCATGCCCAAACTCTGTGAACATAGGCTTCTAAGTTCTACAGTAATAGATTCTATTAAATTGACTCAATATTCCCTTATATGTGGCAACAAATGTTTAATAAGCGCATCAGTATCTAAGTTAGACATGTGGAATCAAATCAAGATAATTGCTTTAGTTTTGAAAATTTGATATTTCATCGGACTATGCAGCTTTAATAAAAAGAATTTATAAAGAAAAGACATATGGACATGTCGCAATGGCAACGGGCAGCCTGTCACTAGGCTGAGTGTGTTGGGGTAGCATAGTCTGCCCTGTCATCCCCCCACTTGCCTGTGGTGTCCCGGAAATGAGCCATCCCCCGCCATCACTGCAGTCCTCTATGGCGCCTTGAACTTTTAATTCATTTCCAGGCCCCCTGTCGGGTCAAAGGGTCACCTAAGAGAATTCTTTATCGGTCCACTCTCCACGCATGCGTTCTTCCTTTGGAGTCCCATTGACTACAATGCGGTAGCTAATGCAGAAGGCATTGAATGATTATTGGAAAACAGAATCCAGCATCAATCATCCACAGTCTATTTGCTGGCCTTCCTGTTGCTGGTTGTTTTTTTGTTTTAGTGGGTTTTTTTTGGTGGGGTATTTTTGTTGGGGGGGGAGGGTCTATGTTCTAATGCTGAAGAAGCATCATCTATTCATATCGGTAACTTTATCCCTTAGACAACACATGATTTAGTATTGTAGTCTCTGGATGAGGGATTCACTTTTACATTTTACATCTGATAATTAGACAGACGAAATATAATTCATGAACTTCCTTATACCCCTGTCACACTATGATGTAATGAGCGAACATGAGCCTAATGTGGTGATTTTTCGTCATTACGTTGATGTACGTTGGATTACGTTATGACGACGTCATAATGATGTTAGGCTGACGTCGAGCTACCTCACATTACGTCGTGTTACGTCGAGTTACGTCGAGGTTTTGGACATGTTCAACAATTTTGACGTAGCTCGAACGTAAGGGTTTACGTTCGGCGTACGTTCTGTTCACGTTCAGCGAACGCCAATGACATTAAATGGACGTTAGCCAAACGTTCCTCACTACGTTCCACTATGTTCCACTCGTTGACCCACATTAAAGCCGGTGGAAACGACCATGCGGCATAATGGGAAAGTCAGGATAACGTCAGGAGAACGTCAGGAGAACGTCAGGAAAACGTCAGGAGAACGTCAGGAGAACATCAGGAGAACGTACGTTCAGTGTTTCGCCAACGTTTAATGATGTAAGTAACGTACGGTAACGTTCTGGCGATGGAATAACGTTCATAACGTTCCGTGAGCATCATTACTTTGTCCTCTCTCGTTGAATGATGGTATCACTACGCTTTACCAACGTTATGCGCTCATCCACTACGCTGCATCCACGTTCAACTTGTGCCCAAATTTTTATACCATGCCGAGAAGTTCAACGTTCTTCACGTTCTCCCTACGTTGACGTCGTTACGTCGTAGTGTGACAGGGCCGTTAGTCTTCCTCATTTCACTGATCTTTGCCTTATCATACAAATGAACTGATTTGCATATTTACACTATATATGTGTGAATTGGTGATATGTTATATGTTTTTGAAAAAAAGTAGAGAGAAAAAGAAAGGAAGAAAGAAATGTTTAAAGACAATTCTAGAATCATGCAGTACCATGTGATGCATATTCCCCAAATGCATAATACTTATATATTGAACTGGAATTGTATGCAGTTACTATTACAACTAATAGTTCAATTATATTATGTTTCTACTATCGAACAGGATTTGCATGTGGTTATTATTGGAACTGATCGTTTCATTTATGTACCAACAAATTGTACTGAACGGCTGGAAGACCAGTGCTCTAGTGCTGCCAAAAGGCATTATTCACTGAATAAACTACATTTTAGTTTTTTTAAAGTGTTAAGCAGCAACATGTGTTCATTTTTGTAAGTCATCTATTTGACTTGGCCAGAGTTTGAACCCAGGCCTTTCCACATAAAAAGCAGGTGCTCAATAAATTTGGCCATCCTGTTTGGTGAATCCATCTATTTATATTGACATATAATGGACCAGTTAAGCTTTGTCAAATATTAGTGCATTGTTATCTATTTGATCACCAGATTAGTGTATATTATGTTATCGATGCAAAGTACATCACAGTTATTAATATCAACAGAAGCAATGTGTAGTCAGCCCTCATTAATGTAGAGTACTTTGTTTCCAGTACACAATGTCACAGACGCTCCCGGAATGCAACAGATGTGGATTCGAATCCTGCTCTATATTTCCAATTTTTATCACCCCCAAAGTTTGTTTTATTTAATGGCGCCTCCAGAGCACGTTGATTTTAATCATCGGCTATTGGACATCAAACATGTGGTCATTCTGACATATTTCTTTGGAGTAAACCCGCTGCCACCACATAGGCTACTCATTCCGATAAGCGGCAAGGGGTCCTTTATTTGCACTTTCCCACAGACAGGACATCACATCCCACAGCCTTTGCCGGACCAGCAGTGGACCACCGGTTGGAATGGAAAATTGCCCAAACTGCAAATGTGTCCACCGAACAGGATCGATCAGATGACCCACACCTTTATAGGTGGACACTCTATGTCCCTCTCCCCTTTCATCACCCACATGACACTGGTTGGCATGACCTGGATCCTGTACAAGCTATACACTGTATGGTTGTTGGATCTACCCTATGTTAATTGCATTGCCTATATGTAGGTAATTGTAAGGATTAAATTACTTAACGACGTAAACCATTTAAAAGACTCACAATTCCAGGGGGACCAGTAGAGTAAGTACTCTGCACTGACCACTCAGCAAAGGATCCACATAGACAGGTGTGCCTGGATAGGGTGGTGATATCAGGGAGCCTAGGTGGTGTAATAATGCTTTGCAAACTAGCCTGGAATGCAAGAGGTGTGGATTCGAATGCTGCTCTAGGAGCAATATTTACCATTTTCATCAACCCCGCTCATCCCACGATAAGAGTGTCGATATTCTAGGAGCTAAATCTGAGGGTAGCAGTGAGGTGCCTGGAACCAGCCAGCCTCCATTGTCATGGGGCATCTCTCGTTGCCATGCAACAGCAAGCGAAGAGATGTGCACGCATGCACGCTCAGTTTACAGCACAGGGCAAGGAATCTATAATTTACTCTAAGGTGGTGTCGCGTGTGGTGGAATTGAGATGCTGATTGGCTGTTTGATGTGGTTGTTTGTGTCTGCTGGTCCCTACACATATATATATATATATATATCCTCCAGTGGGTGTGGCATGAGGGGGGGGGCCACTCGTGAACAACTCCCTGACAGCTGGCGGGGGCACTCCACCAATGCGCCAATGGAGGAAGTAGCAAAGTATATATGTTCCCCTAGTATTTACACTTGTATAATGCATTATGCATCACATATATATATTATAGAGTGAAACCCCATTATAACGCGACCTGATATAATGCGAATGTGTATAAAACATGATGATTTATTGGACGCAGAATTCCTTAATTGAAAGGTAATTCAATAAACTGAACCCCGATTTAGCGTGACCTCGCTGTTTTCGCAATGACATTTTATGGATCTAAAGATCATATTATAATGGGGTTTCACGGTATATATATGATTTCCCTGAGTACAAGCTGCCTGTGCTCTTCTGAACAGATTTGCTGAGGCTTGCGATGTGTGCACGCAGACAATCTTTCCTATATCATGAGAAAAGGCAGACACTCCGACGATATGGCTCATATTAGCGACAGATGAGGAAGGTTGGCAGTTATATCCACTAAAACTTATAAGTGTCTCACTTAATCAATTTAGGCATTGAAATAGTATGCAGGACCTGCACATGTGTGGTGTTTGGTTAATTGGTACCGACGGTTGGTTCTGATTTAAAGCTGTATAATCAGATGAAAACATCACATTTTTCAAAACCAAAACACTTACCTAAATTTGATCCTACATATTCAACTTAGATACGTAAGCATTGGTTGATGCACAGAAGGGTACATCAAGCCAATTTAATAAACCTTTTTACTGCTGATGCCTGTGGTGTCATAATTTTGAAATCCTTGCTTAAATTAATTGAGGCATGTCTTCACTTTAAATATTTCCAAAGTTACACCTTTAAAATACAAATTACTTCAAACTAAAGTAACGTAGATTATAGCGATAGATATAATGTATTTATCTTAGAAGCTCGCAGAAGGCCAACACTATCAGAGTATGCAACTTTAAGCTTGATGTAGTCGTATGATACTACTACTGCCATATTGTTGTAGAACTTGTGGCTAACAGAATTCCATTGTGTTTTATGCTGCAAATTGTGCATTCAACAGTTATTTGTATACCTTATTCTATTACACCAATTTTCAAATTGTGCATTCAACAGTTATTTGTATACCACACTCCATTACAGCAATTTTCAGATTGTGTATTCAAAGGTTATTGTATACTGTACTCTATTATACCATATGCTCTGCACAGTATAAATACAGCCTCAATTAAAAAAATAGAGAGAATGCAAAAGACCATTCCAAATACCTAGGCCTTGAGTTAGATAGCCAACTAAACTACAACCTATGTATAAACAAAATTATCCAAAAGGTAAACCACAAACTGTGGCTATTTGCAAAGGTAAGAGACTACATGACACAAGAGATGTCAATAAAAATCTTCAAAGGCATGGTGCTCCCCTATTTTGACTATGGAGATGTAAACTCCATGGGTGCGAAAAAAAAGAACTTCTAAAAAAACAGCAAATACTGCAGAACAGAGCCATAAAAATCTGCATCAGAGTAGACAAGCTGCACCCGACCTATGACATACACAAAAGAACCAAAGTAAAATTACTAGAAAATAGGAGAATAATTCATTTGAAAACATTAGCATATAGCTATAGCCAAAACAATAAACTCCTAACAAAACCACAAAGGGCAACTTGAGCAAACAATGCGACATTACTAAAGCAGACCAGAAGCCAAATAAAAGCTCACGAGAGAAGCACACTGGAAATGGCTGCGAAGGTGTGGAATGCCCAAACGGTAAAGGAATGACAAATTCCTGACCTAAAAACATACAAAAAATATCTGTGCAAAATAAGGCTAGGAAACCCCCACTAAGCTGCCCTGCAAAGGGGCATGTGATATGTCAAGGCCCACCAGCGGGGACGCCCAATGGAAGGTAACCACAGCTACGTACAAGCCTATGATATGTAAATAGGAGTAGGCTAGTCTAGTAGTAAGAGTAGAAAAAATAAAACACATATATGCCAAGAAAATCCAAAAAAACTAACATAGTCTACTAACCATACCAACCAATGATCTATCTGCTACTGAAATGCAGGCAATCAAATACCTTATCAGCAGCTACTGTGTGATAAGATAACACCAACACTACAACTGGTCAGCATTGAAAACACCCTGAATACGCAGGCGTATATGCTATGGACAGTATAAATACAGCCTCAATATAAAAAAAGATTTTTTTAAAGAAGAAAATACCATTTTTGGTGTAAATAATCCTGAACTGAAAAATGGCTGGAAGACCAGTGCTTCGGTGCTGACAAAAGAACTTACTCAGGAGAATAAACACATTTACCACAAAAAAAGCTTCAAATCTGAGGTTATTGATATAGCCTAGGATGTTTGGTTTCTCAGTCCAATAAGTAAACAGTTTGTATCTTCAGCAGTGTGATCATGTCCAGTCTCAGTTATGTGACACAAACTCGAAGTCAAAATTCAGGAGAATAAACACATTTACCACCAAAAAAATATCTTCAGATCTGAGGTTATTGATATAGCCTAAGATGTTTTGTTTCGCATCGCGGTGCTAGACGTGGTTATTGTTTATATCGTACGAGATATTACATTTCCCCCTGCTAATGGTACTAGTACCATTTCACTGGTACCACTTTCAATTCAGACCAGTTCTACCAGAACTAATCTGAAACTCCACAATCTGTCTCCAGGGGAGTCAGGACAAGAAACAGTGGTAATCGATGCAGCCTACTTACAAAATAAAAACGGACCACACAGAAAAAGCACAGAACTAGCAAATAAATGCTAATTCTGTACTTTTATTATGAAATTGATCTGTCATGACGCATTTCTTTTTTTTAAATAACAATTTTAACTAACACAAATTGTAAATTGCATGCACCACATTGGCATATACCATATTGACATGCACCACATTGTCATAGACCACATTGATAGACACCACACCCATGGTATATATGTTATGTCTTGCAATCACAATCACATGCCCACATTGAAATTTACTTGAAATTCCGAAGTGGTCAGATCCGAGTTAAATGACAGCAAAATTACCTGTGATGCAATTAGAGATAATTATATTAGGAAGAAGGCAACGAAGAAGAGGAAGAAAAAGAAGATGAAGACGAGAACGAATATGTGTTTGTTGCTTGTTGCAGTTTTATGGTGCTGTCACATTACGACGCTTCTCACCAACGTGCCGGCAGCGCACAAAAGAATTTCAACGCGTCGAGACACGTCCAACTTTTCAGCATTTTGGGAGAAAATTTGACGGAGTGCAGCATGTTAGTAGCGTGTTAATAGCGTGTTATTAGCGTGCGGCCAACGGGTTTCAACGTGCGGCGGAATAAAAAAAAAAAACTTGACCTAATTTACTCCAGCGTCTGTCGGCGCGTGTCAACGTTCCGCCACCGGGTTCCCAGCATGTTATCAGCATGTTATCGGCATGTTGTCGGCGCGTTAATCAGGGTCGGCAGGTTCCCAGTGTGTTATCAGCGGGTTGTCGGTGCGCTGTCAGCACTTTGACGGTGTGGGGGTGGTGCATCATTAACGTTCTGGCCAAAGATGGAAATCCCTACATATATATACTCAAAGCCAAAACGCTGACGAAACGTTCGCAGAACGCTGGACGCGCCAACAACACATCCATATACGCACCAGCAACACGTCCAGACATGCCAGCAACACGTCCAACGCGTCGAGAAACGCTGGAGCAACGACAATAGCGTGCCCACTACCCATCGATGGGATGTTACTGACGCGTTAACGCACCGCTCGCAGTTTGGCGAAAAATTCCCAACGTGTATCAATGATGATCAACGTGCTACCAGCGTGCCGCCAACGCGCTGATAATGTGTGTCGGCATGCTGCTAACGCGCCCGTAATGTGCGAACCAACATGTTGACGCACATTGTGGGTCGTCGAAAGTTTTGTGCAAGCACAAAACGCTTGACGCGAGCCGACGCGAGCCGACGCGAGCCGACGCGAGCCAACGTGCGCCAACGTGTCGGTCCACACGCCGCTGTCACTCAAAGTGTACCGACGTGTACCGACGTGTACCGACGCGCCGGTAACGTGTTTGTAACACGCCGGTAACGCGTCCCGACGCATGCCGATGTTTCGCCCAAAAAGGAGACACGTCGGCACGCGTCGACGCGCGTTGGTGAGAAATGTCGTAATGTGACAGCACCATTATATTGTAGGAACATCATATCATGACAGGTACCGACTTGTGACAGTGCACACTCATGGTACCTTTATTGTACTGCACCACTGGGAGATCAGGTTCTGGTACCATTACCTGATACCCGACTCGGGCACATTATCCTGACACTGAGCCAACCAGTCCTTGCACTATCCTATTAATGCCGAACGCCTGGCTGGGATGCAACAAGTATCAATATTATAACTCATTGGTTTGACTCAACCAGAAATAAAACTCCTGTCGAGCCGATTGAGGACGAAGAAGAAGATGAGGAAGAAGATGAGGAAGCAGAAGATAAGGAAGAAGAAGATGAGGAAGAAGGGGATGAGGAAGAAGGGGAAGAAGATGAGGAAGAAGAGGAGGAATGTGATGAGGATGATGATGAGGAAGATGAAGAAGAAAGAGATGAGGAAGAAAGAGATGAGGAAAAATTAGATGAGGAAGAAGAGGAAGCAGAAGAGAAGGAAGAACATGAGGAAGAACATGAGGAAGAGCATGAGGAAGAGCATGAGGAAGAGCATGAGGAAGAGCATGAGGAAGAGCATGAGGAAGATAAGGGAGAGGAAGATGAGGGAGAACATGAGGATAAAGATGAGGAAGAACATGATGAGGAAGAACATGAGGAAGACCATGAGGAAGAACATGAGGAAGAACATGAAGAATAACATTATGAAGAACATGAGGAAGAACATGAGGAGGAACATGAGGAAGAACATGAGGAAGATAAGGGGAGGAAGTTAAGGGGAGGAAGATGAGGAAGAACGTGAGGAGGAAGAAAGAGATGAGAAAGAAGAATATGAAGAAGACAAACGTTAGGAAGAAGAGGATGAGGAACAAGAAGATGAGATACAAGAAGATGAGGAACAAGAGGATTGATATAACTATATATAATTATAAATTGCATCAAATTATGCAAGGGACGAGGCAAGCAATCGAAAGCTGCTTACTTGGGGGTCAGTGGCGCTCAGTACAACGCCACGAAGGACTCTGCTATCACCATAGACACATTAGCAACCACCAGCCACGCCCGAAGCGATTAAAGGTGCAAATTCCCCAAGCTCTAAATCCATTAACGTTGCCACGCAAATCGCAGCCATTGGGAGCGCTGCCCCGACAACCCTGCCTGTGGATCGGTATTGGCGCGCGAGTCAAACTTAAAGGCCGTCTTGTACGCAGCTGATGGGTTCGCCGAAAGTTGCATTAGAAGAGTTTTGTGTATGTATTATGTTGCATTTTAGAAAAGAAGTGTTGATATTTAAAGTTGCAGAGTTCGATGGTTTTGAGTTTCTGTCATTTTCTGTCATTATGTTGATCGTTGTAATCTACGTTACTTTAGCTTGAAGTGGCTTATATTTTAATTGGCTAACTTTGGGGATATTTGAAGTGCAAACATGCTACGTTAGTTTTGGCAAGCACGCCAAAACTCTGACGCCATAGGGTTCTGCAGTAACTGGTTCTATTAAATCAACTCGGCATTCCCTTCAATGTGGCAACAAATGCTCAATAAATAATTAATTAGATATGTAGAATCAAATCTAGATAATTGGTATTGGTTTTGGAAAATTGGATGTTGTGATCGGACTATGCAGCTTTAAGGATTCATGTAATTCAAACAAGTCACCCCCTAACCCCCTAATTGTATTAGTAGAATGAAATGCTAAAATAAAGCAAGCATTATTACGCCAAATGCAGTATAAATAACTACAGCAGCACTAGCTTTGAAGCAATTTCAGGAGCACTCCAGCTGCCAGCGGCAATATAGGTGTTAGCCATATACAGTGTTTCTGGTTGTTAATATTATGCAATGGGCTCCATGTTATACAAATGGATAACTCTTTACATATGCAGCTATTCCAAATAAATATTAAAAGGCATTTTCCAGTGGAAATACTACTATGTATATGTGTTATTTTTAACTGGGGAAAGCGCCTCCTTTTTCGTGCGAAACACTACTGATATAAATATTAACTTGTACGTACACTGAGCATGTGGAAATAAATATTTTATTAGTAGTATTATATTATTAGGTGCAAAGTTATGAACCTTTTATACAAGTAGGGGCCTTTTCCATGAAAAATACGCAACTTTGGTTCTTGCTTTTGCCATCAGAGGGCAGGATGGTAGTGAAAGTCATCCATAAGACATTTTCCACAGAGCATGGTGCACGGTAAACCGCTACCCACAACATTGGTTCTTGGTACTGCCATTAGAAGGCAGCTGAGTAGTGGAAATCCTCTATAAGACCTATCCCACAGAGCGTGCTGTGAAGTGAGTTGCTGCCCACGAAATTAGTTATTGCCATTGCCGTCAGAGGGCAGGTTTCTTATGGAAATCTTCTATAATACCTTTCCCACAGAGCATGCTGCACGCTGAGCTGCTACCCACAACATTTGCCATCAGACGGCAGGTTGGTGGTGGAAATCGTCTATAAGACCTCTTCCACAAGCTGCACACTGAGCTGCTCCCTACAACATTAGTTCTTGCAGCTGTCGTCAGAGGGCCGGCCCGGGGCGGTGATTGGAACAACATAAACACAGTCAAGTATATAGTTTCGTATTTTTATTTAACGTCATGATCTTCTTTTTTACATAGTCTCTTTTTGCTTGATGTTTGTTTTGAGGCTAGAGACACTGTTGACCCTTTATGCTCAATTGTAGGGTAGGTGGGATGGTAATTGCAGTGTATTAGTGATGTACCTCTGGCACTTGGGTCAAGGTGACCAGCTCTACTGCGCGCAATCGCTTTTATAGAGAATTCTAAGTTAGCCAGAAGATGGCGTATGGTAAAGTTGCATAGTCCGATGGTTTTGAGTTTCTGACATTTTCTGAGATACATTAGGTTGATCGTTATAATCCACCTTACTTTAGTTTGATGTAACTTTTATTTTAAGTCGCTAACCTTTGAAATATTTCAAGTGCAACCATGCAAAGTCAATTCTGGCAAGCACGCCAACACTCTAATACCATAGCCTTCTGCAGTAATGGGTTCTATTAAATTGCCCCAGTATTCCCTTCTGCGTTGCGATAAAAGCTTAATAAGTGTCTCAGTATCTAAGTTAGATATGTAGAATTAAATCAAGGTGAGTTTTTTTGTTTTGAAAATTTGAGGTTTCATCAGACTATGCAACTTTAAGTGCCAGTCACACTATGCCGGATTGAGCAACGGACAGAATTGTCTAGTCCGGTTGGATTCGGGCATGATAAGTATCAGATTGTATTCAAATGTGTCAAAATGTTGCGATATCGGGTCAACGGTCGCTGGACGAATGGACATGAAACAGACATGAAACAGACATGAAACAGACATGAAACAGACATGAAACAGATATGAAACAGACATGAAACAGACATGAAACAGACATGAAACAAATATGAATGGATAGCCAATGGATGGTAAGCAGACTAAACGGACTCAAACCGGGCAAATAACGTAGACATCAATCCAGCGGCATCCGTTCCAAGTTTTGTGCATTTCAAAACTTCTAACAGATTAGGCCAGATATCAATGGATATCAATGGATATGCAATGGACACAAACCGGACTTTGCCGGATATCAACAGACTTTGTTCAGTTTCTTTCCGTTTCCCCAATCCAGTGATGTCTGACAGAGCCTATAAGTTAGTTCAGTGAAATTATGACAGGTGTCAGTTCGGCGTCGCCATGGCTACAAGCGACATGCGTGGCGTGAATGCCAACAAAAATGAAGATGGCGGCAGGCGCCAATGTTAAAGTTCAGTATACAAGTTCTCCGCTAGTCGGGAGCAACGCAGGTGTCCTTAGTTACTGGTACGCTCAGGGTTCACTGAGTTCGCACGTCCAATTACTAGTGTTGCCATAGCATCACTGACGATCGTCTATTGTAAAGGACTTAGTTATGTATTGTAGACATCGCTGCCATGCTTCGAGAAGATGTCATATTGGACCATATTTTTTTAATATATATATATTAAGAAAGTTTTGCAATTTTGAATTTAAGAAAAGATTGGCATACAGGGTGAGTGACTTTGTTGACATTGTCTACTGAAATGAATCTGATCATCACTCAATCTTCATGAAAATTGACCAATAGATAGTAAAAAAAGGTATGCAAAAATGAATATGATAGTTTCAAAAGTGAATATCTTCAAATTTTACTCCTTTAATTTATGTCGTAGTTCATACACAGTGGCACACAGCAGTGTCTTATGGCCATTTCCAATACCTGACACATACTCAGCCTCGTTCTGATGCCAAATTAGGGCACGCGTGAGTAGTGTGAATCGACATGATTTAATCAATTCTTCACTCCAAAGATAGTGGTTGACGATAGATTCGCATTCAAACTATGTATTCACCACGTGGCGGAGTGGTTAGAGTGTCTGACTTTTTTCTAGGTCGGACTCCTAATCTGAAGGTCGGTGGTTCGATTCCCCGTATCCACATCTCTGCCAATTTGGATTTCCACCGCTGTGTATAACTTACAGCGTCATCAAAGGCCAGTTGCTCTCATACCATGTCTATGTGGTGTGGGAGGTTAAAAATCCCTTGGGTCGGTAAAAGTGTAGGCTCGGGCTTTCTTTTGACAAACTGTCTAATGGTGAAAACAAGCCTATTCAGGCTTATCCATGATAGGCAGTATAAATCTTCAACAACAACAACAACAAATCTGGGTATGTCCATAAGCCATGCTTCCGACACTAATTATATGACGTAGTCTAGTAGTCCTGTCTTGGAGACAATGCTGTCGGACTAACTAGTATGCATCGTGATCCCTGGTGATTATATCTCTGATGGCCACTGTGAGCAAGGGAGTGTAAATACAATGATGATCCCCATTATCGCCCATCCTAATAGGGACTGTCCAGTGGCAACAATCTTCCATTGGCAAATAACATTGGGATATTAAAGTAAACACCCTGTTATATCTAGAGTTTACTCATAGTCAACGTAATACAGCACACGATTAGAGTATATGGTTTGTTGGTTGGTTGTTGGAGCTTTAAGGCCTGGCAACATGTAAGGACTTATATGAGGACTTATGCCAGGTACACACCTACCGCTTATCCGCACCCACCTACCGTTTACGATCTAAAACTGCCCGTTTCGCGCACAAAAATCACTAGGTGTGCGCTCTCCGCGCACACCTAGCAATTGCGATTCACGACTAAAAACTCAGTTTTAGGGCTAAAACGGGCCGATTATGATTGCGATTCGCAATTCGAAAAATGAATCGGCCCATTTTCAGTTTTAAGCGGGTCGGGTCGAGTCGCGGGTTTTAGTGTGTGAATCGTATACGGTAGGTGTGTACTTGGCATAAGATTAGATGAGTCCGGTAAACTCTGGATGGTCTTAGTAAATAATACATGTACCGAAGTTAATTAGCTGAATAGAATTTACACTGTGTAGCTCATACATGGTGAGCATGTTGCACAATATACCCTTTACACAGTAGGTTAGCACTAGTGCGGCTGGAGTTATGCAGGGTATTAAGTGGTAGATATACGTAGCTACGCAACCATCGTTAACGAAGGAGTGATCAGCTAAAATGAATTGATATGGCATTTTGCAACAAATCAAGACCCAGGCCCAGGAGAGCCCTTCCCAGGTCTTTCCCCGGCCTTGCCTCGGCCTCCAACACCGGCCGTAACCCGCGGCCCCAGACCCGGCCCTATCTCCTGGCACCGGCCCTGCCTCGGCCCCAACCCCGTGCTATCTCCCGGCCTCAGACCTGGCCCTGGCCCTGCCTCGGCCCCCAACCCCGGCCCAAACTCCCGGCCCTAACTCCTGGCCCCAGACCCAGCGCACAAATCCTTCCCCATACCCGGTTCCCCCCAGACATGGCTGGCCCCAGACCCAGGCTGCCCGACACCCCCCATACAGCCCTCCAGACCACCCCACCCACCAGACCGGTCCCCCAGCCCTTCTCTCCAGGCGCTGTTTAAGCACGACCTCAGTTTATTAGTGGCTGCTCGTGACAGAAAATGGAAGCAAGATTAGGATAGGATACAGTTTCCGGCCACTAATGAAGGACGTTGAGAAGGATGTGTGCTCGGCTGTATGTGGGAGGTAGGCGTCAGTGGGTGGGTGTGTGTGTGAGTGAGTGGGTGTGTGTCTGTGCGTGCGTGTGGGTTGGTGTGGATGTGGGTGTAGGGGTAACACATCTGGGGGAGCTGTGATTAAGAAAGCCACCACACGGTGGCGCCAACCAAGCGAGTAAATCCATAATGGAGGTTATTTTCTTCTTTTTTTTTAATTTGAAGATTTATACTGTCTATCATGGATAAGTCTGAATAGACTTGGTTTCACCATTAGTCAGTTTGTCGATAGAAAGCCCGAGCCTACACTTTTACCGACCCAAGGGATTTTTAACCTCCCACACCGCATAGACATGGTATGAGAGCAACTGGCCTTTGATAACACTGGAAGTTATACACAGCGGTGGAAATCCAAATTGGCAGAGTTGGGGGGGGGGGAGGCACGGGGAATTGAACCGCCGACCTTCAGATTAGGAGTCCGACCTCGTAAAATGTCAGACACTCTAACCACTCCGCCACAGAGAACACCACTGGTGACTAAAGCCCCAGTCACACGACGGCCTGCGTTCACTTGCGTTCACTTGCCGACCAAAAGTCTGCAAGCTCCTTGCGCCAAAAATGGAACAATTTGTTACAAACTATTTTAATACGTCGCCATGATGACAATGACGTACCAGGCGACATTGTGATGTCATCATACACGCGCCACATCGTCTCAGTCGGCGATCGCTCGGTGATTAGTCGTAAGGTGGTCATAAGGTGGTCATAAGGTGGTCGTAAGATGGTCGTAATTTAACTGCAAAATGCTCGCAAATCGATTATAAGCGAATGCAGGCCTCGTGTTACACTTGAGTACTGCTACTATGATCGCAGATCAGTCGGCGATCGGTCGGCGATCGGTCGGCGATCGGTCAGCGATTGGCGGCGCCCAGGTTTATACTGTTGAATTTGGCGTTGCCCCGTAGGCAACACTCGCCGTCTGTTACAATGTTATGTTTGTTTGTTTGTTTGTTGTTGTTTTACTTCATAGCAACATCTAAGGTCATATCAGGACGGGTACCGACTTGTGACAGTGCACACTCATGGTGACTTTATAGTGCTGTCTCACTGGGAAAGCAGGCCGCCAGGACCATGACCTGGTATTTCACTCAGTCACATTATCCTGACACTGAGCACACCAGTCCTTTCCCTGTCCTAATAATGCTGAGTGCCTGGCTAGGAAGTGACAAGCACCAATTTTCAAGTCATTGGTTTGACTCGACCATGGTTCGAACCCATGACCCCACGATCTACCAGCACGGGAGACGGACGCTCCAACTCATTCGGCCATCCCGTCTGGTCTCCAAAGTGCTTTGAATTCTCCTCAATAGTGACACCACGGCCGTCCCCCGAGCCACAGGCGGGGAGGAACCTGGAAAGCAACATGCTGATTTTATGAACACGAGATGAGTTTGCTGCTTCGCTAAGTCCCCTAAAGCCCCAGTCACACGAGGCCTTCGTTCGCTTACGATCGAGCCATGAGCATTTTGCTATTAAATTATGACCATCTTACGACCACCTTACGACTAATCGCCGAGTGCTCTGCGAGCAATCGCCGACCATTTCGGCACTTTTTGGTCGCAAGAAGGTTGTCACTGCAGCACCAACAATCTCCTTCAAGGCGTTTCGATTTTTTGCCGCATTCGCATTCACATACCGCATACCGCGTGTAAGGGATCTTAGCTTATAGGAACAGACGCCTTCCTGGCAACAGACCGGACGTGGTGGCCAAATCGGTAGAGCGCATGCTTCCGATGCGGAAGGTTGGGAGTTAGAATCCCAGCTGAGTGAAACCAATGACTCATCAAAGTTATGCTTGTCACTACCTAGCTTGGCACTCGGCATTAATACTAATAATAGCCCAGGACAAGGACTGGTTAGCACAGTATCCGGATAATACGTGGGATATTGGATCATGGTGCCAGTGGCCTGGTCTCCCAGTGGGGCAGCACTATCAAATCTCCATGACTGCACACTGCTTCAAGCCGGTATGTAGCCTGATATGACATCAGATGTTGCCAGGATGTAAAACTCCAACAACCAAGCAACAGGTTTCCTTTTGAAGACTCGTCCTGATATGACATCAGATGTTGCCAGGATGTGAAACTCCAACAACCAAGCAACAGGTTGCCTTTTGAAGACTCGTCCTGATATGACATCAGATGTTGCCAGGATGTGAAACTCCAACAACCAAGCAACAGGTTGCCTTTTCAAGACTCGTCCTGATATGACATCAGATGTTGCCAGGATGTGAAACTCCAACAACCAAGCAACAGGTTGCCTTTTCAAGACTCGTCCTGATATGACATCAGATGTTGCCAGGATGTGAAACTCCAACAACCAAGCAACAGGTTGCCTTTTCAAGACTCGTCCTGATATGACGTCAGATGTTGCTAGGACGCAAAAGAACAACAAACAAACATCTTGGCAACATCCGGCGCCAAAGGTTCCCATACCCGGCCATCATTACTACAGATGCTGTGCCAACGTCGACAGCGGAATAACATATGATGGAAGTGACAGAATTACATATGAACGAACCCCCCCCCCCCCCGCCCCACTTTGCAAACACCCCCACCGCCACCCAACCACCACCCGCACGCACCCCCTTCCACACACACGCTTTGTGTTCTTGTCTCTTTATGCAAGCCAATAATTACTGCAGCAATGCTAAGCAATTATCGGTGTTTGCGGAGGCATTTCTAGTGATAGTTTTCATCCTGGTTGTTTTAATTTTTAAACCTAGATTCAGCACTAAAAGCGTGCCGTCGGTCCTTTATCTTAATGTTTCATAATCTGAAAATATCTTTTTGTTTGCATTTATTTGTTGGTACATTAGTTGCTTAAGCAGGAGAATATTCATTCATGAAGAATTGATATTCCTCATTCCACTGCGCCTTGCCCTATCCTAGTAATGCCGAAATTCGGGATAGGTTGATTGGTTGGTTGTTGGAGTTTAACGTCCTGGTAACATCCCTGGCAACATCTAAGGTCATATCAGGACGGGTACTGACTTGTGACAGTGCGCACTCATGGCGGCTTTATAGTGATGCCCCACTGGAATGCCAGGCCACCATTACCATGACCTGATATCCCACTCAGTCACATTATCCTGACACTGAGCCAACCAGCCCTTGCCCTATCTTAATAATGCCAAGTGCCTGGCCAGGAAGCAACAAGTATCAATTTTTAAAGTCACTGGTTTGACTCAACCAGGGTTCGAACCAGGGTCCATGGGTTCGAATCCCACGATCTACCAAAACGGGAGACGGATGCTCAACTCATTCGGTTGTATGGTGTTTCGGCCGTTTTTTATATCGCCTGTTATATATAATACACGACAATACATCAATTTTTCTTATCAAGAATATTTACACAAGCCACTGCCCATGCCTACAAGATTTGAAAATCAATACATGTGGAGAATCGTAGGAATGTTTTCCTTATTTGTTGCGTGTTTGTGAGTTATTGAAACAACATGTCTTACTTTCAACCCTAGTTCTAATGAAAATGACGCTCTTGAATTTCTTTTGAAAGCTGAATATTTGTTGCCATAATTCCGAGATGTTTTAACAACTTATTGCTTTCACTCAAGGTTGTGGTCGTAACCAGATCTGTCCAATGTGCATCTGCTATTTTTTCCAGTCCTGATTCTAGTCCATGTGTTTCTTGCAGGGATAAGTTCGTTTCTTAACTCTCACTGTATATGGTAAGACAATTTGACTTGAACTGGAAGAGGGTCTGGATGGTCCACTTGCCTGTCATCTCCTGCTATTTGGTAATGAGGTCGTTATCCGGAGTGCATCATGGGATCGTACTAAGAGAGTCCTGACCACACCAAATGCGGAGGTATTTGGGAATTAAGCTTTGAGTCGCAGAATCCGATTGGTTTGAGTGTGGATTTTTTTCTATAATTTTGTAGATAAATATATTGAGTTGGTTATTTCAAGTAACTTATATTTTAAAGAGTTAACTGTTGGAGATATTGGAAGTGGAAACATGCCAAATTAATGTTAGGTGTGCATACCTAAGTTTTGCATATAGGCTTCGTTTATTAATGTTTGAGTGTAGCCAACTCCAACAACCAACCAACCAACCCCTATTACAATATGGGTTGGTTGGTTGTTGGAGTTTTACGTCCTGGTAACATCTAAGGTCATATCAGGATGGGAGTAAGACGGGAATACCAAGTGCAAGGAATGTTTAATTCAATTCAATTCTTTATTTCACTCAGGTTTATGGTAGTTACATAATTCATAACACAACAACAGATATCCATTGGACAAACATTTATTAGTTTCAATCTAGTGAAAATAACATGACGTGTGCAGCATAGGCAGTTTTTACTGACGTAGATACTTTTTAACTCTGAAGATCATAGAATAAGTGGCTTTAAACACCAGTTAACTCTTATAAGAGTGGAAGGTATGACTACCACCAGATATATCTTTAAACAGCAATCTCTATACCTAGCAAGATTATGTCGAGTGACTTTAAGATAACCATTAACTCATAGTATAGGGGAACTACAGATAGCTTGAGCTAGCAAACATGTCTAGATCGTCCATATCAAGGACAATGCACAGTTTTTTTATATTTTAATTACATGTAGAGAGATATTGAAAAACTGAAATTAAGATTCTGACACTCGGCCAATACCTCAAGGCTGTATGTAGGGAGGGTGGGTGGTAAGGAAGTTTGCGTCAGTTGACTGTTATCTGTTTGAGTACAAGTGAATAACTGACTAAACTGATGCGAAGGAATACTCCATTGACTACGTTACTATGAGAGTTTGTATTTGTTATTATGTTGACTGCATTTAGTTACTACGGATACTGGGTCATCTTGCATTTTTTGTGACACGTTGCTAGGATAGGCGCCACTAGCCAGTTTCTGGCGGGTGTTACTATAATACTATCAGGATTGAGGGATTTAACTCAGGAACTAGTGTGTAGAGATTGTTTCTATTAATTTAAGGCTAGTTACTATGGTAAGGGAGGCACGGTATACTCCTGACGTAATACTAGGATAGCTAGAGCTTCACTGGTTCTCGGCATGGGAACTGGTGATTGCTATGGTTATATTTTACGTGGTTACTCCAGAGATCAGTTGTTGTGACGAATTATACATGTTACAGCGTAACATGCACAATTTGATCCATAGTAGGTGGATAATATGAATGCACCAGTGTGTAAGTTCGATGGCTGAGATCAAATTTAAGCAAATATGTTAGGCCTATGTCATGCTTTCATCGGAGTAAGCAGCTTTAATAAAGTCGCTTAATCACCGACATTAGAGTTGAGCAGCTTATATTAGTTATAATGTAATATGACATGACCTTTAAACATTGATACTTGTCGCTTCCCAGCCAGGCGCTCGGCATTATTAGAACAGGGCAATGACTGGTTGGCTCGGTGTCAGGATAATATGATCGAATGGGATATCAGGTCATGGTGCTGGTGGCTTGGTCTCCCAGTGGGGCAGCACTATGAAGTCACCATGAGTCTGCACTGTCAAAAGTCAGTACCCATCCTGATATGACCGTACATGTTCCAGGACGTAAAACTCCCAAAACCAACCAACCATCCCATCATGGGCTCAACGCCGGGCAAATGAAATGAATGACTACTACATTAATACATGTCGCTACCTCGCCTGGTGCTAGGCATTACTAGGACGGGGCAAGGGGGGGGGAGGGGGGGGGGCGGGGGAACCAGTTGTCCACAATTGGAATTTCTCCTGCTTAATCAACGAAAGGGGGGAAAAAGTCTTTAATTAAAAAAGTTACAACGGTCTGCAAATGTAACACAAACAACACAAGAACAACAGCATCCATAACCACACCATTACCAACAGTAAGTAATACCATCTTTATATTCTCTGGATCAGTCACTCCATCGTAATATTGTGATAATTAGAGATCGGGATGAGTATATGATATGTCCACCTTAGGTCGGTTTCTCTCGCCAGTTTTATTAAACCAGAGTTTTGTATTCAGGGTCGCAAGCTATACAATGGTTAATATTGATTTGTGATTAAGATGCATAGTCAAATATCTTATGGACAAAGTATATCCTGTTTCTTTGGTGGTGCTCATGACGATGATGGTGATGATGATGGTGATGATTGTCATGGTCATGGTGGTGGTGATGGTGATTGTGGCAGTGGTGGGTGTGGTGATGGTGAAGGTGATGGTAATGGTGATGATGATGTGGTGGTGATGGTGGTGGCGATGGTGATGGTGGTGGTGTCAACAATAGAGACGGCAATGGTGGTGAGGGAGATGGTGATGTTCATGGTATTGATGGTGATCTTCATGATGTTGCTGGTGATGGTGCTAATGAAGTTGATAATGTTAATGTTGATGATGACGATGATGATGTTGATGGTGATGACAACAATGATGATATCGATCGTTATGATGAGGACAATGAGGAGGAGGAGGAGGAGCAGGATGTTGTTTTCTATTTGTTTCTGCTTTGCTTCAGTTGTTTCTGCTTTTGGTTGTTGTTTTTTAGTCATGACTTTGATGTTGTTCCCTTAATCAGATAATAGTATCCTTACCAGGTGGACATTTTTAGCGGATATACCTACTAATGTGCCTCTGATGTCCGACACGATGGCGCTTTTGTTTGTAAACATACCTAGCCTGGCGTTTGGCATTAATAGGATAGGGCAAGGACTGGTTATCACAGTATTAGAATAATGTGATTGTGTGGCATATCGGGTCATGGTGCCGGCTACTATTACTATAAAGTCGCCATGAGTGCGCACTATCAGAAGTCGGTACCTATCCTGATATGACCTCAGATGTTGCTAGGATGTAAAACAACAAACAAGTTTGTAAATGTTGTTCACTGCGCAAAGGTGCGCCTAGCACCATCCATTCCAAAAGTATCGGTCGCTTCCACACAGTTCCACCAATTCAGTGGCAGCGACTGGCTACTTTGATTCGGACGGCAGGCACTTGTCCCTATAACGGTGCCGGACAGGTCCCCTTGTGTGCCCCGGTCACGTGGTATCACGTGGTATGTCAAGTGCTAGTGGTTGTGCCAACCGACGCTTTGCCACCCATGTACGCATGCTCGCCGTACTGCGATGGGTCTGGCTCACTGAGAAATCGTCGTCTGAAATGATCAAAACCATCGCGGATTGCCTCGGAACTGACTTACCGTGGTGAAATTGTATAGTATTATTTTTAAGCTGCATAGTATGATGAATTACCAAATATTCAATACCAAGACTATTATCTAGATTTGATTCCACATATCTAACTTAGATAGTGATACATTTGTTTCTGCATAGAAGGGAATATTGAGGCAATTTAATAGAACCTGTTACTGCATAAGTTTATGGTGTCAGAGTTGTGACATGCTTGCCAAAACTAATTTGACATGTTTGCACTTCAAATATCTCAAAAGTTTACAATTTGAAATAATAGTTACTTCAAATGAAGTAAAGTAGACAATAATGACCAATCTAATATATTAATCTCAGAAAGAATGACAGAAACTCAAAACCATCCGGCTATGCAACTTTAATATGACAATACCCAGTGGTGCCGCCTGGTTGGTTCCGAGAATAGCCGCTAGCCGGATTGGCGCCTCCATCGATTTTCCAGTATCGAGTTAAAACACCCCGAACCCCACCCCAAACCCCACTCGAGCTGCTGTTGCCGAGTTGTATACCTCACCTCTTGTATACCCTTGTATTCCTCACTACAAACTTTAGCGGACACAAACAATGTTTATTCACCTTCCCTTCGTTATCCACCATTATCGACCAAGACTCTAAAGGTATGGGTTCAGAGCCCGCCTAGCGTTTTGGTAGGTCATGGGATTTGCCGAGTCAATGCAATGACTTAATGTGACTGAGTGAGATCAGGTCATGGTACTGGCGCCCTGGTCTCCCCGTGGGGCAGCACTATAAAGGCGCCATGATTGCGCACTGTCACAAGTCGGTACTCGTCCTGATATGACCTTAGATGGTGCCAGGATGCAAAACTCCAAAAACTAGCCAACCAACTCTAGTAGGACTTCTTTAGTATCACTCCGGGATGTGAATGATTCATTTGTTTGTTGTAGTGTTACGTCCTAACTACATCTAAGTGCATATCAGGATGGGTACCGACTTCTGACAGTGCGCACTCATAGCGATGTTATACTGCTGCCCTGATGGGAGTCTAGGCCGCCAGCACCATCCGCTGATCTCACCAGGTTGGAGAATTTACCTCGTTTGGGGTACGAGGGTTATGGGATGTCGATTCAATTATGAAGGTCGAATATGATATAAGATTAGGTAGTGAAATGACATATATACCTGCGGCACAGTGAGCTTAGGCTAGTTGTACTATTGGAAAGGGGGAAAATTATATTAAGATCCCTGATTAGTGCCAGGATATTTAGGTAGGGAAGTAATTTGTAAAACAACATTAAAATATTAGTGCATGATGTTATGGACCAGGTTCCCTGTGTTAGTTACTGTGTTGCTATAACTAAACAACCACATCACAATAGGGGTACCTCCAGTCAGCCATGGGTGTATATGCAGGTCAGTGGCAAACCCTGTGTAACTTCCCCCCCTCCCACACACACACACCCTTTACACCCCTTCATATGCAGTGGACAGCTTTCTGGGAGTTGTGGGTTAGTTCAGAGAAGGAGAAGAGTGAAAATGCCAGATTAGGTTTACTAGCTGTATTAGTACCTATAGTTTTTATCAATTATTTGTATTCTCATTATTATTAGCATTATTATTATTGTCATTATTATAATAATTATATATATGTCGTCCTTATTTATGTCAATATTAATATAAATTATTATTATTGTCATTATTATTATTGTCATTATTATTATTGTCATTGTTGCTTTACAAGTAGGGGAGCGTCATGCTCTCCCTGCACGCCGGTGTTATGGTATAAAACCCCTGCCCGATCGCAGCCCCTGCCGTGAAGATAGTTGACTAAGCATTTATTTTTGTAAAATAAATTTAAAAACTTTCAGTGGATCGATTAAAAATATCTTAATGCGCGATTGAAGAGGAAGATCTGAAGTATTTAATGTAACCTAAGAGCAATTTATGTTGAAAGTATTAAAAACAGAGATAATTGTGAAAGTTGGGATATTCTGAGTGTCAGTGCAATCTTCATACAGAAAAAGTGAAATATCTATGAAACTTACACCACCTAGAAACAAACCCCCTGGAACATATGTAGAAAACATATCCAACGAACAGATTATATTAAATTTATATGGTTAGGGTTGTGCATTTATATTAATCTTTAATAGACACTGGCAGTGTGTATTCGTTCTGCAGCCGAGCTGAGCTTGTTTACAACCTCTGCGCATGCGCAGAAGCCACGACTGGGGCTGCGATCCGGCAGGGGTTTTATACCATGACACCGGCCCCTCCCCTCCGTGCATTGCACCCCCCCCCCCCATCGCCTGGCAAGTGTCTGATTTGCATATTTAAACTCTCTCTATCTACCCGACTCGACTTTACCCGACTCGACTTTACCCGATTCGACTTTACCCGAATCGACTTTATCTGAATCGACTCATCTTTACCCATCCCTTCCTCGGAAACCCTTACTGCTGTCTGCTGGATACAAGTGCTGTGCTACCGCCGGACTGGAGTGATTCTGGACCGCCCCAATGACTCATCATTTAATCATTGTAAAGACATCCCCCAGCTTCCACAACCGTCCCACCAGAAGATTATTCTTCAACCAAAGATTAGGCCGATTTATCGGTGCCTCTCTATAATGCTGCAGTTCTGCAGCCGGTAACCATCGTAAGGTTACAAACACCTCAGAAGTCAAGTTGGACTCTCTCTAATACCCCTGTCACACTACGACGTAACGAGCCAACGTGAGCCTAACGTGGTAATTTTTCGTCATTACGTTGACGTAGGTTGGGTTACGTTATGATGACGTCATAATGACATTAGAGTGATGTCGAGCTACGTCATGTTACGTCGTGTTACGTCTGGGCGCGTCGAGGTTTTGAACATGTTCAAAAGTTTCGACGTATCTCGACGTCAATCCGTTACGTCGGGATGACGTGACAATGACGTTAGGTGGACGTTCCGCGATCGCTATAGCAGCATAAATGACGTTAGAGTCACGTTATGTCACGTCAGACCGACGGCCCGGCTGGGAGCAACGTGTGTGCAGTGTTAAGTTAACGGGGGACGGACGTAACGGAGCGTCGCCCGAGCGACACGATGATGGGTCGATAACGTCGTTATAACATGTTGCGAACGTGTCATCACATAGTTCACGTCATTGACGATCCCGTAGCATGTTGTTAACGTGAGTAACGTGATGCGAACGTGACTGGAACGTGTTGCCTTGGAGTATATACCAGCCTTATATACCCAGACATCTACCCTGCCATGGGTGTTTTGCACATCTCCCGCTCACGTTACGGTCATGTTACGGTCACGTTATGGTCATGTCGCGCGCGTTACGGCGACGTTACGCTCACGTTACACTAACGCCCGGTCACGTCGCCAATTACCCCTCCCCCCTAACGTTGTCACGTTACAGCTAACGTCACGACGCTACACCGACGTTTGACCAACGTTTCAGTTATGCTAGCCCGCCGTCGACCACGCTCGCATGCCGTTACGCCCACGCTTAGCTATGTCCCTAACACTACGCTAGGCCGACGTTACGCCGACGTTACTTTCACGTTACGCTCACGTCAACTACGCGGCATTCACATCCACAATTTGCATATTACGCCCATAACTTCGACGTAATATAATTATTTTCACGTTCTGCCTATGCTGACGTAGTCACGTCGTAGTGTGACAGGGCCATTACACTCTTACTTTTGCTTTACTTTCTCTCTTTCTCTCCATCTGTATTGTTTTTCACTTTCTCCTACCCACATAGCCACAGACTCGAACACCCACTCTTCACTAGATTAACAAGTGTGACCTACTTTACTTTAGACTGGAGTAACTTGTGTGTTAATTGGCTAACTTCGGAGATATTTCAAGTGCAAGCATAGAGTAATGTGTGTGGATACAAGTTGAACCCAAGTGCGACACATCATTTATCCTTTAACTAGGTTACATTATTGGATGTCAAAGCAAGTGAGATGTGACATTCCTAAGAGGCAATGCATGAAAGAAATTTCTAATGAGTGCACCAGTCGATTGATTGATTAAGTTATTGGTGATTGCTTAGGACCATGTCGGCAGCAAAGTCCATAATCAAGGGGAGAAGTGTTCAACTTGTATTCTGTCATAATTCTATTTAACCATCACTCTTACACAGAATGTGACCAGACGGGATGGCCGAATGAGTTAGAGCGTCCGCCTCCCGTGCTGGTAGATCGTGGGGTCGTGGGTTCGAACCCTGGTCAAGTCAAACCAATGACGTAAAGATTGATACTTGTTGCTTCCTAGCCAGGAGCTCGGCATTATTAGGAGAGGACAAGGACTGGTGTGCTCAGTGTCAGGATAATGTGACTGAGTGGGATACCAGGTCATGGTGCCGGCGGCCTGGTTTCCCAGTGGGACAGCACTATAAAGTCACCATTAGTGCACACTGTCACAAGTCGGTACCCGTCCTGATATAACCTTAGATGTTGCTAGGACGTAAAACAACAACAAACAAACTTACACAGAATGTAAAAACATACAATCAGTTATGTGTCAAAAGACACTTATCAAGTTAAAGGTTGACAATTATAAAAATTGGGGCCCAAGGAAAAAACGAATCTAAATAAATGTAAACGGTGAGTGAAACAATAGCTAAGTTAGATATGAAGGATACAATTTAGGTAAGCGCTTTGCTTTTGAAAATATGTTTCTTTTATCGGATTATGCAAGTATAGTAGTCTGCACTGACTTCTCAGGCAAGGAGCCACATAGACACGTAAGCATGGGTAGTGTTATGCCAGGTACACACCTACCGTTTGTGTGCACCCACCTACCGTATACGATCTAAAACTGCCCGTTTCGCACACAAAAATCACTAGGTGTGCGCTCCCCGCGCACACCTAGCGATTGCGATTCCCGACTAAAAACTCAGTTTTAGGGCTAAAACGGGCCGATTACGATTGCGATTCGCGATTCGAAAAATGAATCGGCCTGTTTTCAGTTTTAAGCGGGTCGGGTCGAGTCACGGGTTTTAGTGCGCGAATCATAAACGGTAGGTGTGTACTTGGCATTATAAAAGTACAACATCTGGACACTTTGACTTCTGGATCCCGAATGCTTTATTCACCATCCAGGGCTCTGAACCACCGGCTAAACTTTCCATGACGTCAACTCATTAACACATTCCTTTGTTCTCTCTCAATGCCAGGATCCCATTATGCATCTCATTAGCATATATTACAGGTAGGATGATTGCATCAGGGATCCTATATTTCATAATTGCAGGATTTGTTGGTTGTTGGAGTTTTACGTCCTGGCAACATCTAAGGTCATATCGGGACGGATAATGGCAATAAATGTGAGTTCAGATCCTGCTTTAGTCGCAATATTTCTCATTTGCTAAAAACATCCCCCCCCCCCCCGCACACATGAGGACACGCCTTTTAATAATATCAATGTTTGTCATTGGAATGTCGACCTACAAAGCGTGAAACTCTAAACTGACAGAATAATGGTGAGATTTGGTCGCTAAGCCGTTGGTAGGCCATCCAGTGAAAACTTGGTGTATGTGTGAATGGAGGGGGATTACCGGGGGAAGGAGACACGAGACCTGGTTCCAGGAGAATTTGTGACGTCATTTATCACCGTTAGTTTCAGGGAGTTTACAACAAGACGCGTAGTTCCGGAAAGGTCAATGGAACGCGCACTGACGTCGGGCACTTCCGGGACCCGCATCAATTTTATAGGGGTGGTTAAGTGGGCATTTCGCTGTGGAGAATAAAGCTTACATTGGATAAACCGTGTTGATAAAACATAATAAAGCTATCATTCCAAAGACAGATTTGTTCAGATCAAGTTTGTTTGTTTGTTGTTATTTTACGTCCTAGCAACAGCTAAGTTCATATCAGGACGGTAAGATAAAATTAGAAACGACGTTGTGGAATTAAAATTATCATTTCATAAATATGTTATCTTAAAATAAAGGTGTCATCCCATAGACACGATCTGTTCAAGTGAAGCTAACATTTCACAGGCACAAATTGTTGAAATAAAATCAGCATTGCACAAATAGGAGTTGATAAAATAAAGATAACATGGGTGGGGTGGGGTGGTGTGGCGGTCGAACCCATGACTTTCCGTACGGGGAGCCAACCTGGCCGTAATCGATTAACACGACCCAGGCAACTCGGGTCACCCGAGTCATCAGTATTTCAAATCGAACACCGCGAGTAGAGTCGACAAATACACGTACCATGTACAAAACGATCCGACCCCAGTAACACATTTGTTGGCTGGGGTTGGCTACTAGGGATGACGTCACATTTGCGCTGGTACCATCCTGCAGGATAACAGCAACCAGTACCAGTCCTACATGTTTAAAAAAAATAATAACCTGGATTAATTAAATGGAAATACAACTAAACTATTCCATCATAAAATACTTCAAATCCTATTTTGCTGTAGTTTTATCGTTATTAAAAAAGAACAAAAGGTTTTGGATTAAGCCACCATTTTTTCCACCCCGAGCGTGGAGAAACGTATTTGATTATTCGACCCAAGTCTGCAGGATGTGCGCATGCGCCAAAAAGTGGCTCGGGTGACCAGAGTTGATTAATCGATTACGCCCTCAGTGGCTCTTAATGAACCGGCTCCGCGTCAGGTTGCCGGCGGGTGCCGCCCCCTGTCGGTCTGATTGTCGCACATAATGAGTGCATAACGGACGTCTCGGTGCCTCCTTCCGGTGAGGGGACGCGCATGGCGTTCCGGACAAGTGCCAAGACACATCAAACATGGAGAATGTATAATTAAACCATATTGGATGTTCCACCCTCTAGAGGCAGTTGGCTTTTGCACGGATAAACAAGAGGCCCCGCCCCAGAACTGTGAATGCGAAAATGTCTTCTGCTATCAAACTTGTCCATACGTAGTTTATCCCATCATTACTAATAACCAACCTAATCTGAAATATTTAATGTATCCACCCCCACCCCCCAGGTATTAATCGTATATGCCTAAACATGCCCTTAACCACACTCCATCTAACAGAATAAACAAATAATTCTACTAACAGTAGTAACACTACATCTCAAAATCCAACCCCAACAACATGACCAGTAGTCAATTCTCACAAAGGGTATGGAAACCTGTGAACAGATGGTTGGTTGCTGGAGTTTTACGTTCTGGCACCATCTAAGATCATATCAGGACGGGGGCCGACTTGTGACAGTGTGCACTTTTTGTTGGTGATACTCTATAGTTCTATATATGACTGGTGATTCATTTGCAATATTGTGATACAGGAATGCGACTCTACTTTGGCAACCGGATGTAATTGCCGACTGAGAGTGCCTGATGCAATCACCCTAAACACGCCCACCTGTCTGCACACTACTACAGCATTAACGAGCACTCCTGTTACACTACTGTTTAAGCAGCTTAGTAGGACAAGAAGAAAAAATGGCTTCAACAATTTGTATGTATTTATCCTCGCAGAATAATTTACACCGTGTGTGTAGATAAACATTGTTCTTAAAACCTTAAAATCCTTGTAATTTTGCATCAACCTTGATTTGCTTCATGCGAAAACAATCATAGCCACAACATGCTATGAATTACTAAACCTCTACCTCGAACCCTATAATTGTAGCTGGTAAATTTACCATGTACCCAGCGTCAATAAGGACTTATTGACTCGACCTCGTGGAAACACATGGTGTTGACAGCGCTATTGACATGAGCGCCCTCCTCTCAGCTCGTGTCAATAAATTCTTATTGACACTAGACAGTGTCGTCAGCCAATCTGGCCAATCAGCTAGAAAGGTCCACTCTGATTGGACGAAAGCGACATAATGTCAGGACATGTCTCATTGGCTGTAGCAAGGAGAGAATGATATGAGGTCATCTGCTACCGTTTGTGAGTACTGGAATATATTTGGGAGATGTTCATAACAGTTGACACTTGCTATCTGGACCGCACTTCGTCCACACCTCTCTCTATGTCCAATCTGCTGGCCATGCTCCTCCTTGATAATGTCTGGAAAGAGTTCCAGGAGGGGAAGCCTGCCAGCATTTCACTTTCTACTCTTACTCTGCCTGTGTCTTTGGCTTGCCACCTGGTCACCATAGAGCAAATAGACATGGTCCTTTGACTCAACTCTCCTCATTTCTGTCCTATACTCTACCCTTTTTTTTTCTCCCAGGCTTACTTCTCCCCCTGATCAAGGGAGTTGTATGCTTGGGTGGGGCCCTGTACCTTATCATTTCTCTCACTTTGTTGTTGTTGCTGGAACCGCTGGACCCACTTTACCCGTCCCTTCCTCCTGAACCCTTGCTGCTGTTACTGTATACGAGTGCTCTGCTACCGCGGGACTGGGGTGATTCGGGGCCGCCCCAACGCTTCACCTTTTTGAATGTTGTAAAGACATTCCCAGTTTCTACAACCGTCCCACCTGAAGATTAATCTTCAACCAAAGATTGGACCGATTTATCGGGGCCGTTTTATATTGCTGCAGTTTTGCAGCCGGTAACCGTTGTAAGGTTACAAACCCCCTCATAATCAAGTAACAGTCGACATGTACTCTACCGCGATATGAAGTAATTATTTCATCTGAACTATGCGCCTCTGCTTCGAGATTATGCCTCACTGTCAAGTGAATGGATCAAATTGTTTTAGCAACTTGACTCCTTCACGTCGAAATTCGAGAAGACTGGATGGTACCGTAATATATATATATATATATATATATATATATATATACACACACACCCGTATCTCATAAATATATGCTGGTTACTTGTTTCTTAATGGTTGCGTTCTTAATAAAATAACTGTATCCGCCTCTAGTCATCCGTGTTGTCTACCTGCACTACATATATATATATATATATATGTATATATATATATATGTATATATATTGTATATATTACACAATATATATATGTATATATATATTGTATATATATATATATATACAAGTATATATATAATACATTAAAACCTCCCTAACCTCCCACCTCCCCAGATTGACCACTCCCCTATATCCATCGTTTTATTTGGGTCCCAACAATACCACTATAACCATATTGTAACTCCCTAAGTCGACCAGCTCCCTAAATCGACCACTTAAAGTCTGTCCCAAGGTCGGTCGATTTAGAGAGGTTTTGCTGTTATATACATACACTTCAGTATGACACATGGATAGTGATAAACCCTTTATCGCATGTAATAATCTCCATAGTGTTATACCCCCCCCCTCTCTGGGGTGGGGGGGGGGGTTATCAGCATGCACCATTCCACCCCCCTGCACAGTGCGTCATACTCCACTCGCTCCGAAGTTGTATTTTTTCAATTATAAAAAAAGAGTTGGGGTATTTTACCACCAACTCATGCCACACTGCCTGTTTCTATCATTGCAAAACGGAAGAATTGGTGTATATATACTTCAGTAAAATGTATAATATATGTATTATATATGATATGGGACATATTCTTGCATTGCAACAAGCATTAACATCCTGTCTAGAGCGGTACTCGAACCCATGTGTCTGCCATTCCCATTTGAGAGTTTTAATCATTGCGGTATATTGGCAATCAGCCTATTTAGGCCTAATAGTCCCGCCGTGTTGCGGATTTAATCGGCGGGGGGGTTAGACGTGAATTTTAGTTTTTCTGAATAGGTATGGCATGTAGTCTTTCAGAAAAAACATAAACCATTTGTGTCCGAATTTTTTTCCGATAACCATAATAAGTTTTAGTACGACGGATAGACTATACCCATGATACCTGGGGAGGTGAGTGCAGCTCATTACACTCATCCCTCTGGGCCCCGTCTTGATGCCCTTAATTCACGACGAGAAAGAAGTGGTATAATTTGCATTTATTAGTCAATAACACAAGTCAAGAACAATAGTTAAATCAATCGTCATAAAGTCAATAAACTCATCACTCTCAAGCCTACTGCTCAGAAGTCTGTCTGTTAGTTGAGGGGTGGGTGGTGGCAAATTGGTGGTGAGTTGTTGTCTGGTTCGTGTCTGGCCGGCAAGTGAGCAGTTGTAATGCTCGGTGTGACGTCAGCACGAAAGGAGCTGCTAGGTGGCGGCATATTATTAAATTAGTTCAAATGTGAACATAGGGGACGTGATGGTGGAGCCATCCGAGCGGGTAGTGTTCGATTTTGACGGCAATGGGGGGGGGGGGGGAGGAAGGAGTTGGTCTCTTCATAATCGAAAGGTGGCGTGTCAGTGTCGTAAGGTTTGGCTTAAGGCCCTACCACTTCCGCCCAGTCGCAAATTACCCATGTTATGAGACAGAAGTGGTATAATTTGCATTTATTCATCAATAACACAGGTCAAGAACAATAGTTAAATCATAAAGTCAATAAACTCGTCACTCTCATAAAGTCAATAAACTCGTCACTCTCAACCAAATAAGGAGGAGAGTGCACGAGTTGCTGCGGAGAATGCCGCTTTGGACACATAAGAGTTCATTGCGTTCAAACTCCATACTCCGAGTTGCCAGACATAGTCCGGCGGGGTACCGGCCTGAGGGTGTGGGAGGTGAAAGTCTGGGCGTTTGGGTGGTCATTCGCTCGTAGGGCCTTGTGTATGGCTGTCGTGAGGCTGTGGATGTGTAGTGGTCGTCCATCGGGTGCCGTGAAGGCGATGGTGGTCGTCTCTCGGGGGAAGACCTGTATGTATGCTTTCCAGGCAGTCACAGGGCAGCATGGCCATCGGGGGATGGTGTGTCGTCGAATGGAATGGAATTGGTTTCTTAATAATCGAAAGGTGGCGTGTCCGTGTCAAAAGGTCTGGCTGAAGGCCCTACAACTTCCACCCCGTCGCAAATTACCCATGTTATGCTAACATGAACAATTGTTGCCCGGATGTAAAACTCCAACAAACAACCAACTAACCTCATCCCTCTGCGATTTAAAGTATCATACTTGCAACTACAATTAGCCTAGTAATGCACTTCCAAGACATAAACAAGGCAGGGTCAAGGTCATGTTGTACTCCTCATGTACAGATTCTGGACACGACTCCAGTGTTGTAGGCGCTTTGAAACAGACAGTAATAACCTGCTGAAGTGTGATTCTTAACCACATTTAGACCAGTCCAAGTGTGTCTGGCATTTCAGCTGGGAGGGGGGAGGTATGTGAGAGCAACTCACTCATATATATATGGTCGATTCTCACGACTGGTGTACATTTTTGAAAAAAAGTGACTTTCCAGTATCATGTTTTTTATTTATTTATCAGAAAATATTTAACATCAGGCTATCCAGAAAAAAAAGTTCTCCTTAAGTCCCAGGACTCACCAACAAAGAAGTTCTCAGAAAAATTAAAAATAAGAAAAGCTTGTTTGCCACTATACAGACAAAGAAACCTATTTATTTTGGCCACATCATTCGTCAGAGTTCAATATACCGTACATTGTTGGAAGGGAAGGTGAATGGCAGCAGAGGGAGAGGGAGACCAAGAACATCATGGTTTACAAATATTTCACAGTGGACAGGCTTGAATTATTCACAGTCTATCAGAACAGCACAACATCGGGACAAGTGGAGAACCATTGCATCCAACCCTCGACTAGAGGACGGAACTATTGATTGATTGAAGTACCAGGAGTTAAGCCTGTAGAGAGGTTTAAAAATACAATCTTATTTTGACCATCAACTTACGAAACACATCAGAAATATCATAGAATGGCCATATTTCAGCTATATTAATTATTTTCCTACAAATTGTAGTGTTCCTACATGCATATTAATTATGTCACTACTCACCTATGTTCTTGACATAGGCATTTACATTGAATTCCTCTATCCTTTTCACTTTTGAACAAATAAAAATAATTGTCCAGTCTAGTACTTCAACTGTGATCTTATATCAATTGTTATTGCATTTTCCCAGCTGCATATTATATTAAATAACAGAAATATCCTTAAAGTACAAGAAATGGGCTTTTCAAGGGTATATAACAAGTACCTAGGAGATTTATAGTAATATCACAGGGGTTCAATAGAAAATGTGTTTCATAAGTTGATGGTATTTTGTAATATGACCAAATAGGTTGTAAGCATAAACTTGGTTACAAAACTGAGGAAATGGTATATTATGATATTATCCTTTTTCAAAATGATTTTGTTTTCACAAATTACAATGCATTAAGAAACTAGTTGTCACCAATGTTGCCATCATATAATTTTTTGTATGAGTCTTGTCCGTCACTTAACATAAATACACTCATACATACATCATCATTACAGATTAAAGCTGTTGGTCAATGAAGACAAATACATTGCTGAGTCATATACCATAAATCTTAGTCAGAATTTGCATGCAAATACTTAGATACTCTTTAAATTATAATGTGTTTCGTAAGTTGATGCAAGATATCCTGAATATCAAAATGGCTCTGGAAGGCCATAGTAAACACATTTTTTAATACTAGCTTATATGAATAGCAGCCTTACCTGTAGTAAGCTGTCTACATGCAGTAAGCAATTACATATAGTTTTGGGATTAGATATTTATTGTGAACAATACCCTACCTACAATCACTAGAAATACCTCAACAGGACAAAAACATAAAGGTAATCCTTATTTAGTATACATCAACATGAACTTATCTAAGACTAAATCGCATTGTTCATATGCAATGCTTGCCATCATATTTTCATAGTTTAATATGAATTAATAATGAGAAGTTCAGTTTACAGCATAGCCATCACTGAAATCTGAGTAAACAGTGCAAGTACACTAGGTCTCTCTTCTTCCTCGAAGCATTTCTGACCCTTGCATCCTGAGTCAGAGAGCGCTTAGGTGGCAAATCTCAAACTGAAATGGAAAATAATATTTGTATGTAGGCCAAGTAATAAACACATCATTATATTCATACGCAGCGAAGGAGGAAGACAAGGCAGGAAGTGGAAAATAAAAAACATGTTATTGTCTATAAAGTGGATAATGCAGGGGTAACATGAGGAACAAGGTAGACAATAAAATGAGGAAAGCAGAATAAAATGAGGATCAAGTACAAGGAATCAGTTTAAATGCAATAATGTCTTAAGTGTCAATGTTAGGGGAGGTTCCCCGAAGAGCCCTCCGCCGGAAGAGGTAAAAGAGAGTGTAGGGTGAGTGGGTGGAGAAAATCGTGTGGAGTGGGTCAGTCAGGGCGTGGAGGCGTAGTGGCTGGAGGAGGCACGGCAGCCGCTTATAAGGCGGAGAAAAAGGGGGGGGGGGGAGTTATGTCACCCAACGGTCGCTGGCGGGCTGGAGGAGGGGGGGGGGGGGGCACTCCTCCTCCGCCGCGAATCAAACGCAATGCAAGCATTACGACCAATGTTGAAAGAGGCACCATGTGTTTAAAATTTGGACATAGCCTCCAGCCATTAGTTATTGATTTAGTGCCCAGAGCAGGACAATATATACCAAGATATTTATTTTTGGCCCAAGTTTAACGATATCCTTAACATTTCGACATAGTCTATGGTCACTAATTATCAATTTCTTCCAAAAGGCTAGATTTTTGTATTCTTTCAATATTAGAAAACATTGTGATTCAATATTAATATAGCCACCAGCGGTTTGAAACAGATTTAGTTTCTAAAGCAATCAACTTACGAAACGCACAGAACCATCAACTTACGAAACGCACAAAACCATCAACTTACGAAACACAAGTTTTGAGCCAAATATCACTGTTATATCCTATGAGAACTAAACCTATTGTAAAATTGTCCGATATAATACATGTGAACCGAGGTGAAGTTACTATAATAAATTACAAACTGTCTATATAATGATAAATGTTAAAATATAAAAACCCAAAGGCATATGAGGGATGTGTGAAATTGGTAAACTATTATTCATTGAGTATAGAATTTGTATAATTGAATAGTCTTTAGAGGGAGTGTCACTTCCGAGTTTGACTAAGAACAGTCTTTGGAAGAGTCACCTCACATGCCCCCTCCCCCCCCCCCCACATGGTATTGTTATGATCATTGACCACTGCATTGTACTCTGATTGGAGGAGTGAGTCATGTGACCACTGCATTGTACTGTGATTGATGAATAGGATCATGTGACAACAGCCATCTTGAATCTTGAGAACCTATATAAGCAATAAACCAGAGAGTCTCATTCTCTTCCTTTTCATTCTTACCCTGTTTTCCGTCATTACCTGTAGTGCTTTCACTTGACCTATTTACACCACCCACACCACCAGCCGGCACGTTTACACTATTACCACTCAGACAACCTATCATACACATTCCTTGACTCTAGATGCAAAGACAGTGTTCCAATACTATCAATTATCCGTTCTAGGCAAGTTGACAAAACTTTAGAGAAAGGCCATCATTATGCATCATGGGAATTGCCATAGAGGTAGAATTACTTACATTTGAATGTGCGTGTATGTGTCCTTCCTTAGCTTAGCTTCGAAGTATCCAGTGTAGTGCAGAATACTAACACCAGGTGTCTATTGCTGTGTATTGTGCTGCCATATAGGGTGTAATCGATTAATCGACTCTGGTCACCCAAGCCACTTTTTGGCGCATGCGCACATCCTACAGACTCCGGTCGAATAATCGAATACGCTTCTCCGCGCTCGGGTGGACACTTTTTTTTTTTTTTTTTAATAATCGATAAAACTACAGCAAAATAGGATTTAAAGTATGTTATGATGGCCTAGTTTATCTATATTTCCATTTCATTAATCTAAGTTATTCTTTAAAAAAAACATGTATGACTGGTACTGGTGGCTGATATCCTGCAGGACGGTACCAGCGCAAATGTGATGTCATCGCTCATAGCCAACCCCAGCTAGGAGGTGGGTTACTTGGGTCGGATCGTTTTGCACACGGCACGTGTATTTGTCGACTCTACTCGCAGCGTTCGATTTGAAATTCTGACGACTCGGGTCGCTCGGGTCGTGTTAATCGATTACGGCCCTAGTGATGCATTTCGTAAGTTGACGAATTCGTAAGTTGACATATGACATGGTAACTACTGGTAGAGGACAGTATTCTAAAGCTAGGGGGAAGGACTTCACAGCATTGTGTACCTCTTATAATAGGCTCCCTTTGAAAAAAAATATAATTCACTATTGTTTAAAAGTATAGGCTGTAGAAATATTTTAAAAGCATTCGTAAGTTGATGCCAATTTGTAAAATTTCTTGTCTTTTCTGATATAATAGCATGTATTTCACTTATATATTATCACAGGATAGCTTAGAGCATATTGCTGAATGCACAATACGTATATGATGAGATTCTATATGGTAAATATCATTTTGAAAGGCATTTGATTTTGTTAGGGCAGTGCAAAGCATGCATTTCGTAAGTTGATGGGTTGATGGTTTTTTTTTCTCACTTTAATTTGAGTAAAGATATGCATTAGAGTCCGATTTGTATTTATTTTATATATTTTCATTCAGATGGTTGGTATGTACAAAGGGATCTCAACAGAATAGTAATTGACTGCTAAGTGCATTAATAACAGACATACACTTGCTTTATTCCAAAAATGTACACCAGTCGTGAGAATTGACCATATACATATAAATATGTACATACATATGAACTGGGCAAGACTATAAGTATAAACGAACTGTGGCCATTGTGGGCTTGGGGCGAGCAACCCGCATATTTAAGTGTGAGCAGCTCAACAAGATGAGCCCGCAATGGCTATCAAATGCGGGGAATGGTTCGCTGCTGTAACTCGTCGCTGGGAGACACGCCGCGCCATCCTGGGTTACTCTCCTAGCAACGTAGAAGGTTCAATTTGTCGGGCTTGGACCCATCAGACATGTTTTGTGTGCACTCTGATGTTTGGACGATAATCTGGCTTTAAATACAGTAATCAAAGGTATCTTGACTCTGGGGAAGTTTGATGGAAGGTATTTATTTGTATGACTGACATTGGAAGAGTTTAGATAGTGTCTGCTAGGAACAGTAATAAAGTTATGAGCTCCTAAACTGTGACTGAGATGTTCCTTGCATTCCTTACCCTTATATTATTAACCGATATGGTCAACGCCCGATCGCTAGTTCATTAAAGTTGCATGGTCCGATGGCCTTTGAATTTTTGTCTTATTTTTTAGATAACTATATCAAATTGATCGTTACAAGCTACTAATCATTAGTCCGGAGTGATTTTGATTAAAGATGATTAGTTTTGAAGTAATCTGAGCTGAAAGAACCAAAAATAATTTCGACAAGCTTGTCAAAAGTCCTGTGGCTATGACCCAGATGGTCATCTCGCAGTGACCACGTGATGTGAGATGACCTGGAACCTGACAGGACTGTAGGTAGGTATTTCTGGTTGGGTGGGGCACATTCTGGGAACGGATTAGTGCCATAGGCCCATGGCACTAGGGTTTTTAACAAAATATAATGTGTGTGTGTTGTCTGCTTGTGTTTGTCTGTCTATGTATGTATCTGTGTGTGTGTATGTCTGTGTGTGTCTATCTGTGTGTTTCTGTGTATGTGTGGGAGTGTATGTGTCTGTGTGTGTCTGTCTCTGTCTGTCTGTTTCTGTGTGTATGTGTATGTATGTGTCTGTGTATGTCTGTATGTGTGTGTATCTATGTGTAGGTATGTGTATGTATGTCTGTGTGTCTGCCTCTGTGTGCGTCTGTCTATGTGTCTCTGGCTGTGTGTGTCTCTTTCTCTCTCTGCAAAGGCAGGTCGGGTGTATGTGTGTCTGTGTGTTTCTATGTCTGTGTGTGCTGTCTGTCTGTGTATGTCTGTGTGTGTATGTATATATATATATATATATATATATGTGTGTATGTCTGTCTGTGTGTGTATGTGTGTATGGATGTGTTGGTATGTGTGTCTGTGTGTGTGTCTGTGTATGTCTGTATGTGTGTGTGTCTGTGTGTGTATGTATGTGTGTGAATGTATGTGTGTGTATCTGCCTCTGTATGTGGGTGTCTGTGTGTGTCTCTCTCTCTGCAAAGTCAGGTTGGTGGTGTTTGTGTCTGGTATGCTGTCTTGTATCTGTGTGTATGTATGTGTGTCTGCCTATGTATGTGTGTGTCTCTCTCTGCAAAGTCAGGTCGGATGTATGTGTGTCTGTGTATGTCAGTTGTGTGCATGTCTGTGTATTTCTGTGTCTGTGTGTGGTGTATGTGCATGTCTGTGTGTGTCTATCTATGTGTGTAGTGTGCCTGTGTATATGTCTGTGTGTGTATGTCTGTGTATCTGTGTATTATGTATGTGTTTGTCTGTCTGTGTGTGTCTGTATGTGTATGTCTGTCTGTGTATGTATGTGTGTGTATGTATGTGTGGCCATGTATGTATGTGTGTGTCTGCCTCTGTCTGTGTGCGGCTGTCTATGTGTCTGTGTGTGTGTCTCTCTCTCTGCAAAGTCAGGTCGGGTGTATGTGTGTCTGTGCGTCTGTGTGTCTGTGTATTTTGGGTGTGTGCATGTCTGTGTATTTCTGTGACTGTGTGTGCTGTCTGTGCATGTCTGTTTGTGTGTGTCTATCTATGTGTGTAGGTATGTGTGTGTATGTCTGTCTGTGTATGTGTGTGTATGTCTGTGTGCATATCTGTCTGTGTGTGTATGTTTGTGTGTATGTCTGTCTCTGTGTCTCTGTAAAGTCAGGCCAGGAAACACAGACACATAAACACACACAGAAACATCCACCTCATTTCCCCTTCCCCTCTATGGCCCTGCACAGCAGGCCTACTTGGTTGGGGGGAGGCTAATGAGGTCATGACATTGGCCTAGTTGGTTAATGGCCTCCCTGCATAATGGGTGTTTCAAAGTGAGTGTCTAAAGGGGTGAGTTTATAAATTCACTGGTTATTCTGTATACACTGTCCCAAATCATTAGCTATTACACCAGTATCTAAGTTGGATATATAGGATCAAATGGAAGTAGTTGTTTTAATTTTGACAAAATTATATTTCATCGGACCATGCAACTTTAATATATTTATCATGAGCGGGTTCTTGCAGAGTCGTAATGAGTAAATTAACATAGCCCTTCTCTATGGGCTAACAACCACCAAGCTATTAAAGTATTATCATCATCATCATGCTGTCAGTCATGATGTGACAAAGACTGCTTTCATTACATGACTGCCGCTCTCCATTTAGCTCTCTGCTGTGAGAGTAATGTCCATGAGTCGGTATTAATGTCTCTCAGCTTCAGGTTTACATTTCATGAAAGCTGCCTGCAAAAGTGTTGAAGTGCTGCTGGCTTTTGCAAGTTACCAGCGGCACTCTCTCGGGGAGCAAACAGAGGTTTTGCACTGGCAAGAACATATCCAGACAACAGTCCCCACAGGACCTCCTCCCCAAGTGGCAAGTGGAAGTATATGAGTGGGCCGAACACCAGTATCTACCCCCATGGTTGGCTGGAGGTTTGTCTATTGTTTGGAGATTATGGCTATACCAACACAGTATTATCATGGGCAGTTCTGGCATGTAGCCATATATTGTAACTACTGAATTATTTCCTAATATTCACTGCTAATTTACTCAATTTGGTCCCAACTAAATGGCCTGGAAATATTCAAGAAATTTGATATAATCTTTTGCTTTCTAGTGATGTATTCCAATATGGAAACATCCCAAAACTCAGTGTATCAGAGCCCAAACTGTCAAACTGCACATTAATCTTATATAAAATTTGACCTTCGAAATTGAACCGGGGGTCGAATGAGGTATTTAACCACCATAGCCCAATCGAGGTAAGCTCTCCAACCTGCCAAATTATACAACGAATAGCAGCAATAACTCATTCCGAGCCTTTATACTCGAATGATGCTTATACATCACATATATAATATATATACAAGTATGTATATGTGTGTATGTGTATCGCCGAAGATTATTCAAGCAGACGATGACGGCATTTCGATGTGGCACGTGACACACCATTTTCCCGCCAAAATGATCGCAGTCGTCAGCAAGAGCGGCGGAAGTTTCCCTGACCAAAGCAACACCGGAACTGACCCCGAATTGATAACGACTCGACAAAATTTGTAGCAAAATAATTAATAGATTAGTCATATATGCGCTAGCATTATTAGTTTAGTCGATAAAGCCATAATATAAGTGAAGTTGGAATTTTGGTTCAAAAAGTCAAAGTTGCATAAAAGCCTCCAATTTTCAAAAAGGAAAAGATTTGTCTGGCTTTGAACCTACATATCCGACTTAGATACTGGGGCTCTTTTTAAGCGTTTGGAGCTATGCAGAAGTGCATACTAGGTTAATTTAATAGAACCAGTTACTTCTGAAGTCTATGTGGTCAGACTTTTGACAGACATGCCAAAATTAATCTGACTAATTTGCACTTCAATTATCTCCAAAGGTAGTAATTTTAAAACATGAGAAAAGATTATAATGATCAACGTACTATATATATAATTGATGCAAAACACCAACACACAAATTAATCATTCACCAGATGGGGTGGCCGAATGAGTTGAGCGTCCATCTCCTGTTTTGGGAGATTGGGGGATCCGAACCCATGAGTTCATGGGTTCGAACCCTGGTCGAGTCAAATTGATGACTTAAAAATTTATACTTGTCACTTTCTAGCCAGGCACTCGGCATTATTAGGATAGGGCATGGACTGGTTGGCTCAGTTTCAGGATAATGTGACTGAGTGAGATCAGGGGATGGTGCTGGTGGCATAGACTCCCAGTGGGGCAGCACTATAAAGTCACCATGAGTGCGCACTGTCAGAAGTCGGTACCAACTAAAGAAGTCCTACTAGAGTTGGTTGGCTGGTTGTTGGAGCTTTGCATCCTGGCAACATCTAACGTCATATCAGGACGCGTACCGACTTGTGACAGTGCGCACTCATGGCGACTTTACAGTGCTGCACCACTGGGAGACCAGGCCACCAGCACCATGACCTGATGCCCCACTCAGCCATATTATCCTGACACTAAGCCAACCAGTCCTTGCCCTATCCTAATAGGTTGAGCGCCTGGGTTAGGAAGCGACAAGTATCAACTTTTAAAGTAATTGGTTTGACTCGACCAGGGTTCGAACCCCTGTGTTCGAATCCCACGATCTACCAAAACGGCAGACGGAGGCTCTACTCATCCGGCCATCCCTACTAGAGTTAGTTTTGGTTTTCTGACGGGAGGTCCAAAACTGTGTTGGTTTGTTAGTAAGCGGGGCTCTTATTGCAATTGCGGTGGCCGCTACTTAGTGACGTCAGGCCGCACATGGAGGGGGCTAAGCGGTGGTGAGTGATCGGAATTATCGCCAGGTGGCGCTCCAGTGACGCAGATGCAGTGTGCGTGAGTGCGCTGATTTGCGACGCATGTGCGCCGTACAGAGTGCGCATAGCGGAAAGTCCAGTCCTCATGCCCGTCTCACATACACCGACAATCTGACTGCACTGAATCAGGTAGAACGCTGCCGTCATTCGGGAGGTCGATCCGAAGTAATTAAAGTCAGATGGTTTGTACGGTTTAAAAATAATAATATATTGGCGTTTAGTTTGAAGTTGTTTATTTTTAAATGTAAGACGATTAGCATTAGAGATATTTGAAGTGGAAACATCCCAAATTGAAGTTAGTCCAAAGACCCTATAATACTAAGACGGCTCACTCCCTATCTCTCCCATGGTAATGTAAATTTTGCAGTGCCACCTTGTGGTGGGTTTGATCAGCCGGCTGCTGGTTGGTGTTTCACATGTAAACACATACAATTATATTATACATGAGATAGGTAAGTGTGAATAAACATCAATATGAAATTGTTATGAACAAATACACATCATCATCAGCATCATCATCATCATCATCGCCATCATCACACATCTTTCACATTCATATATACATTAATGCATATAATATAGCAACTGTTTAACCAAGAGAACAGCCAGCACAGCAAGTGGTGGGTTTGATCATTTTGATTACACAGTACAGGCTTTTAAGAAAGGTGAGAGCTGGCAGCTCTCCTCTCTGGGAGGTGGCAAAGATACATGCCTTGAGACGCCTTACTAATGCACCCATCTCCATTATCTCCTGTATTATCGCCCACCACTAGGATCGCGGATGTGGGAATAATAAGAAAGCTTCTCTCTACCTTACTGAACACACTACCATACTCTCCAAGCCACATTAATCACACTCTTCTCTTCAACAACTCCCACCATCTATCACACTCAAGATATTATGCGGCAACAACAACAAAATCCTCAAACCAAATCTCGTTGAAAGATTCTTTTTCCGCGGCTATAAATAGAGCTTGCGCTGTTATAATTTCAGAGCAACGTGAAGATTTCAGGTCCCATCCCCGTCACTGGCTTAGAAGGACAATACTGCTGCAAAAAAGGGTTGGGAGTGGTTGGATTCTTGCTAATTATTAGTCTGCATACGGCACTAACGCTTAATGTGGCCGTCCATTAGGCGATAATTTATCTTGAACTCGGTTGATTAGGAATCGATAATAGTTTTCAGCCCAATATTTTGTTTAATTAGGAAATAAATTGTATTCATGTGGATGTTATCTCTGAGTGCGGCTGCACTTGTCTTTCTGTTATTTCTTATCTGCTACTCATTCAGCAGGCAATGTGCATAGCCTACAGTAGTGTGTTATAAGCTTGTATCGGAATGCAATACCCCTGTCACACTACAACGTAACTGGCCAGCGAGTGGGCAACGTAATAATCACTTTTTTACGTCTCGATATCTCTCGATATGTTGAGATACATCGAGATACAGTGAAATTCTCTGGGTTTCAGGGCCAAATTGGAGGTCAGTGCAACGTAGTGGACGTAGGTGAAACGTTGGTCCAACATAGTAGTAACGTGTCTCAATGAGTTAGAACATCACCAAATAAATGGCCCAACATAAGGCAAACAAGCCTCCAGCACAAGCGCCATCAGCCTAGCGAAACCCTAGCGTTAGCTTAGCGTAGGACTCACATAATTATGCCCACCCTAATGTAGCTACGTGTGACTCTGACATAATTTGTAATGTGAGTCGACGTCAGGCCCGCGAGTGAGCAGTGTCAGTCGAACGACAGTCCAGCATGCTCACTGTAAGGACAGCAAGCGCTAAACACGCTTGACATGAGCGTAACGGATGCCTTTATATACTCAAAGGCAAAATGTTTGCACCACGTTCACACCACATTCACAGCATGTTCGCTTAAGTTCGAAGAACGTTGGCATACGTTACATTTGTTATGCACATGCCAGCAGTTTGTCAACTACGTCAAATCTGTCAAGACACATTGGACTTACCTTAGACTAACATTAGTCACACGTCAGAGACACGGTAGACCTACATCAAGATACGTTAATACCATGGGCTACATGTTCCTCCAGGCTCTCCCTCAGTCTACCGTAAGTCAAAGTCGCTCAACATGTTTCGACGTAGCTCTAACGAACGTCTAATGTATCTCGATGTAAGCCTAATGTGAGCGCAACGTAAGTCCAAAATAACCCAACGTAATGGCCTTAAGTCGGATTTCGTCGAAAGCTTTGGGTATGTCCAAAACCTTGATGTGTGTCACCGTATCTCGACGTAACTCAACGTAACTCGACATATCTTGACATAGGCTTAACAAACAAGTAACATATCTCGACGTATCAAGATATGTATCTCGACGTATCTCGACGCAATGGCCAAATTTACCTACATCGGCTTACGCTACCGCGTTACGTCATAGCGTCACAGGGGTATTAAAGATACATCACATTCCCAGGCGCTCACCAATATGAGTGCCGACAAGGCTCAACTTTCCTCAACTTTTTAGTGAACAGATAACAACTAGTATATCCAATGTTTGTTGGGCTTTTACATCACGGAAACATTTCTTGTTCGGTTGGTCGTTGGAGGTTTACATCCTGGCAACAACTAATGTCATATCAGGACCGGTACCGACTTGTGACAGGCCACATTCATGGCTACTTGCTGCCCCATTGGGAGACAAGGCCACTGGCACCATGACGTGATTTCCCACTCGGCCACATTATCCTGATACTCTGCTAACCACTCCTTACCCTATCCTAGCAGTGTCGAGCGCCAGACTAGGTGGCAACAAGATAGACATTTTGGACGTCAATTGATTTGACTCGGTCGGGATTTTGACTTCCATATGGGAAGTCTGCGCTCTAACTGATTCAGGTAGTGCATCCGGTGGATATCCAATGCGATATCAGGTCTATGCGGGAATGAGGTTCCACATCCAAGATATGACGTTTTCTTACCAAATCCTCGACGATAAACTTCATTTTTGTACTTCAGGATATAATATACACACACACTTCTTTCGGGCTGGCTTTATTATTGATTGATTGATATGCATGGATGAGCATGGCACTATCGCCATATGTTCAACCATGCATGCTTGTTTGTTTGTTGTTATTTTACGTCCAAGCAACATCTAAGGTCATATCAGTACGGCTACCGACTTGTGACAGTGTACACTTATTGTGACTTTATAGTGCTGCACCACTGGGAAATCAGGCCACCAGTACCTTGACCTGATATTGCACTCAGTCACATTATCCTGACACTGAGCCAACCGGTCCTTGCCCTAACTTAATAATGTCGAGCGCCAGGCTAGGAAGTGACACGTATCAAATTTTAAGTCATTGATTTGACTCGACCAGGATTCGAATCCACAAACTCATGGGTTCGGATCTCCCGATCTCCCAAAACAGGATACGGACGTCCTACTCATTCGGTCACCCCGGCTGGTCACCATGCATGCAGGTTCAGCAGCGGCGGACTGGTTAAAAAGCCCGTCAACACTATCTGAGCAAACAGCCAGCCACCTCACCACTGCGGCTATCAAGACAAGCCAGCGCCAGGCAAAACAAACACCTCACAGAGGCAAGATTCCCTTTCACAGGCTCCTGTAAGGCTAAGAGAGAGAGAGGGTATGTGTCTGTGTGTGTATGTGTGTGCCTGTGTGTCTCTGTGTGTGTATGTGTCTGTGTGTGTGTGAAAGAGGGGGACGCTCAATGCCGCTAGTAACTCAGCAAATTTCAATGAGAAGCAGATTCATGAACTTGAAGCATTATACATGTTATACATGTTATATATGTTATACATGTTATACATGTTATACATGTTATACTTGTTATACTTGTTATACTTGTCATACTTGGTATAATTGGTATACTTGTTATACTCGGTATACTTGTTATACTTATTATACTTATTATATTTATTATACTTATTATACTTGTATTAATTGTACTTATTGTACTTATTGTACTTATTATACTTATTATACTTATTATACTTATTATATGTATTATACTTATTATACTTATTATACTTATTATACTTATTATACTTATTATACTTAGTATACTTATTATACTTATTATACTTATTATACTTATTATACTTATTATACTTATTATACTTATTATACTTATTATACTTATACTTATTATACTTATACTGGTAGCAGTCGATGAGGGGCATAGAGTATGCCCTGGTCTCATCTGCACCTCTGATCCCGCCCAGGCAGGCATCAATGTCTATTTCCCTGCCTGGGTCATTATGTGGTATTATTGCGGATCCCTTCCAGCCACCCGCGAAAGCAGGGAACCATGCCAGGTCAGCCCTCATCTCGTCTGTTATGGGGGTGCGCTGGATGGTTAGGCCCCCTTAGTGCCTGGAGGAGGTGACTGACAAATAGTCGGGTGGGATGGACACACCATGGATAGATGGAGTAGTTTCCCGAGAACGGACCGGAGCTGCTTCTTGGTTATGTGGGTCCTTGCAGCTGTCGTGTGGAAGAGCTTGATGGTTGCTTCCACCTTGTCGAGGGGCATGGTGAGTGTCATTGTGGTGGTGTTTATGAGAATGCCGAGCCACCTTATGGAATGTGCCGGTGGTTGTGTCTTCCGGTGGTTGTGTCTCCTTGGCCTCGGGGAGGCCGAGCTCATCAGATATGTCGCAAGCGATGGTAAAGTGGTTGTCTGATGTTGTCTTGTCCAGGGCATCCACAATTAGGTCGTCAAGGTACATTGTGGTGGCGATGCCACGCTCCTTGAGGATGTAGGTAATGGCTTCAGCCACCCGCTGGACATGGCAGCTGGATCCTCGGGCCCCGAAGAGGACGGAGATGTCGAGGTAGTATTGTCCACCACAGTGGGCCTCGAGGAGTGGCCAGTCGAGTGGGCAGGTGCGGAAGTTTTTGTAGGTGCGACTGATTTCCATGGTGAACATGTAGCTCCCAGTGCCACTGGCCCTTAGTTCACGGGTGAAGCCTTCAACAGTTGGTAGGCAGTGTTTGCGGGTATGGTTGAGGGCAGTGTTCTTCATGATATATGCATTGACTGAGGTAGCAGCCAGGAAGGAGAGATCACTGATGATCCTGCCTTCTGCCTGGTCATGATGGGAGAGGCGTGGAACCATGGGGTGAAGGGCGGTGTGTTATGAGGCCCGTATAGTGCCCCACAGTCGGTCTCCTTGCATATATATTTGTCAACTGCTGCCGGATGTTGGTTGGCACTGGGGTGGGTAGCGACTCCCCCTGTGGCGGATATGGGCCCCTTGTAGCCAAGAGGGAAGCCGAACCGGCAAAAGTCGATTAGCTGTCGGTGATCTTGGATCCGTGGAGGTGGACGTGCCACCTGTTGACGTGGATGCCACTTGGTACGAGAACGCATGCAGAGATTGCGTTTGGTAGGCCCAATTCCCGTATGTAGCTGTATATGTCGGCTATGTCGGTGCGGAGTTGGTCTGCAGGGGCTGGCCAGTGGTGGCGGCGATGTGCGCTGAGTGCGTGAGAGCTTGTATCGATGCTACTCCCGGGTAAGCTGGCAGAGTCATAAGCACAATGGAGCCTTATGCTTTTAAAGTCAATGGGGCCGGTGGGCCGGCGGCGGCGCCTCTGCTGTGTGATGTCGCACCTGTGGGGGGCCGGCTGGGTGGCTCGCCCTCAGGGGTGCTGGAGCTGTGGTCGTGGCCAGAACCATGGCAGCCGTTTTGGTGATGGCAGTCTTCGTAGCCGACATGGTGAGCACTGTGGGGCCCACTGTCAGTGCACTGGGACCGTCTGTGGCTGCGGGGCCATCAGTTTGGTCGCCATGGGGGGGCGGAAGTGGTGACATGGGTGCGCTCCAGGCATTTGGCAGTGCCGTATGTTGGGGCACCGCTGGGGGGGGAGGCACGTCGGTGCCGTGGTGGTCACCCCTATGGGGGTTGGGTCCGGCTGGTGCGTGGGCGGTGGTGTCCCTTGAGCCAAGATGAGGGGCGCCGGTGTCACATGCGTCTGGATGTGAGGCTTGGCCGTTGCGGGGGGCCGGGGGTGTGTCGGTGGGGAAGGTCGCCCCCCGGGATGCTGGTCCTGGTGTGAGTTGGGAGGCCGGCATGGCCGCCAGATGCTGCGTAATCATCTCCCCCCGGGGGGCACACGGGCCGGATCATGCTGACGGCCTCGGGCTGCTCCCACCTCGGCTATCTGCATGAGCGCATCCTGCAGGGCTGCCATCCTGGCGTCCATGTGGGCGTCCATTCAGGCCTCCATCTCCTGCATCTTACAGTCAACGTCTGCCCCCTCTACGGGGGACAGGAACGGGCTGCGCACCGGGCGCACGTTATGTGGTCGTATGTAGGAGTCGTCCATGTCGACGGCCCGGTGGGGGGGGGGGGGAGAATCCGCCCCTTGGCTCTCGGCCAACTGTATGGGTAGCTTGTTGGAAGAGCACCGGTGCTGGCCCTGCTCTTGTTTTTAGATCCAGGTGGCCTGCCAGTCTTCCTCCTCTTGCCCGATAATCCATTCCTCGGCATCTTGCATTGCGCGTGGGTGTGGTGAGTGCAACGTAGGGCCAAAAAGGTTGTTGTGGTCAGTCCTGTTGTCGGGAGCGGAGTGACCCACAAGGGGTTTGCAGCTGAGGAACTCAGGCGAGGAAGCGTGTTGATTGGCTGATGTAGAGTCCAAACTGGCCTGGAGAGGTGAGGGGAGGGGCCAGTGAGGGTGATTGGCATGTGATGTGTTTATGCTTGCCCCCCCACCCCAGGTCCCCCCCCCCCAACCCACCCCAGGTGTATTATGATTATTATGTATATTATGTATATTATGTATATTATGTATATTATATGTATCATATACATTATATATATTATATATGAAAGGATTTCAATACTTGTGAGGGTGCCGAAGTTCAGCTTGCCCAGAAGGCCAGCAATACTAGGGCGGTTTCTGGGAGTCACAGTACAAAGTCCATTAACATTAGTTCACCGATTTATCGGTTGGAGATCAATTAGTGTTACTAGACCCATCAAGGACCGTTCATTCATGTCTTTATTCCGGGCAGCCCCCGGGGGCATTACATGAATGGCTTTCTGGTTTGCGGGCGTCCGCGAGCTGCAAAGAATCACTGTCATGTGGTGATCAGAGTGGGGGATGAGAATGGCATGAATGAGGTGCGACAGGTGAGCAAGGCGAGGTGAGGAGATGTCAACCAGCGACATCTCCAGAACATTACTGGAGATGTCAACCAGTAATGTAGAATATTATATAATAATGATTAATGGTTAATTAATTAATAAGTGTCAATTAGAGGAATGGTCGTGACCATTGTTTAATTATGAGCCCCCGCAATATAATTATTTGATGATTTATTGGTATTGTTTATATTTTTCCGCGGTGCGGGTGGGTGGGTAAAATTGTGTAGTGGTCAGTCCGGATGTGTGAGGCGGAGTGACCAGCTGAGGGCATGAGCATCGGTGTGCATGCTCTGTGGGCCCCCTTCCCCCCCACACCCCTCCACCTGGCGGTGGGGGGCGAGGGGGTGGGCGCCGCGCCTCGCCACCCCGCATGCCCCGCAATGACCCCGAATGAGCACACGCTCATTCCCCACAGTTGTTCATTAAATACAGCGATTGCCACGTTTCTATATCTTCTCTTTTTTTGTGTGTAATAATTTATTTTCGTTAACTCGACACAATTTGCAGGTAATTGGCGTCAAAATAGAACGAACCGAATGATTTTTTAATGCATGACCTTAATCTGGTTGATGAGCCGATATATCAGGTGACTAGACGGTGGTCGGGCTGGCCAATTTGGAGCTACTCTTGTTGTCCACGCCGCCTACCGGGCAGTTGGCGAGCAATTAGAAGAACAACAATTAATTGACCACCTCGCGACTTTGAGGTCAGCAATAAAACAATGCAGTTTTTTTTGTTAAACAAAAAAAAGACACACAAAAAACACCCATCCAAGTTATAGCGACAGAAGTCGCAGCTTGCCAAACTTATCCGCAGATGTAAGAAATAGTGCAGTACCTATACTTGTGTGGCTGCACCAACCCCCCCCCCCCCCACCCCGCCCCCGCCCCCAAGGCCAACAGGCATGTGTGTGTGCATATTTGATCAAACAATCAGGTAGCTTTTCTGGGTTTCCTTTGTGTGGGAGTGGGGATGCTCAAGAGTGTTGTATTACTATTGTCGCGTGGGTGATGAAAATAGGAAATATTGTCCATAAAGTAGGATTTGAAGCCACACTTCTTGCCATTCCGAGGCTAGCGTGCTAACCATTACACTACCTAGGATATCTGATGCAATCACCATATCCACGCATACCTATGTCTGAGATGTCAGCCCCACTACTACACTACCGTACATGTAATAGTAATATGTCACACATTATATTTTTCTGGTCCAAATTATGAGAAAAGCTCTTTGTGGTGTTGGTCTAATTCAAATATGAGGATTCCTTTACACGATATTCTATCTAAGAATGTTTATTTGTTTGTCTAATATCCATTAATCTAAATATATTGTCGTAGGGTGATGAACATGGGATATATTGCGCCTAGAGCGGAAATAGAACCCACACCTCTTCCATTCCTGGCCAGTGTGCTAATCATTACACGACCTAGTCCCCCTTATGTCACCACCCTGCCGACGCTGACCAGTCTACAAGGCGCGGTGCCTGAAAGGTCAGTGTTGACTACTTACTGCAATATCATTAGTCAGTGTGGCGAAAGTGCTCTTTCAGACGTTAAAGGGGCTGTCACACTACGACGTATGGCCTTAGTGCATGCCAACGTATGCGATTTTCGACCAACACATCGGCATATGGCATCATACGTTACGTATACATTGGGCATACGTTGAGTATGCTCGGGATACAGCATCATAGGTCGTCATAGGCCGGCATAGGTCAAGCCGCTAAACAATTTTTGTGCATGTTCAAAATATTCAACGTATGTCGCCGTATGGCTCATATGTTTCTCATATGCTCGGTGTACGCTTGGCATATGTTGGCATATGTCATGCACACATTAGGGGTAGGTTGGGATAGGTTGGAACACGTTAGCCGTACATTCAGCCTGTTGGGAATGTGCAGTCCGCGTACAGCCAATGGATGTATAACATACTCCGAACATACTTCGAACGTATGCCTGCGTATCTCCAGCATACTTAATGTATGTGCCATACTTCTAGCGATGGAGTAACGTACATAACGTTGGTCAGCATACCGTCAGCGTATGCGAACGTTTTGCGAACGTTTTGTGAGGCACATGAACGCTCTCAATAGGTCAGAGATACGTTCTGCATACGTTACGTGCGTTGTGTGTACGTTTTGTGTATGCCCATTTTTATCCCTCGCAGCGTGAAAAGCTTGGCGTATGCCGACCTATTTTGATTTGAAATTTATTTCAACACGTTACGCACACGTCGGCGTCATATGTCGTAGTGTGACAGGGCCTTAACATTGACAGTTAGTTACACATTGTTTATTCATTTATATTGCATATAAAAAATCATGTATCGTTCACATTGGTCCCAGCTGGACTGGTGAGATAATATGTCTAGATTAGGGAACACACAGTAGATCAAACGGGAACCATAGGCAACATATCAAAGTGAATTATAGCATCAGTATGTGTGTTTTCATAAATAAAATGTACTGTACACCATGTCGCAAAGTTGGCGCACAATGAGTTGTAAGGAGGCTGCAGCAACAAAGACGGTATAGCACTGCATAGTATGGTCGGCCTATGCAGAAAGCAATGTGGCATATAAAGTTGCTGAACCATGCAACTTAGCTCAATTGTATAACTTTGTAAGCAGATTTCTTTTAAAATAGCTAATTATGTTAGGCGGGGGAAGTTCTCAGAGATCAGCAAAAGCTGATTCGGGGGTTGAACTATACAACACAGAAATAGTGTATTTATTCTGTTGTTATCAACTGTTGATGATTAACTGTCGGGACCTTACAACTCTTAGCGATGTTCATCTAGATGCAGTTGAAATATCAACATATATATTTTGTCATATCAACAAAATGCGTTGGTATATATTTATTTTGGTAAAACAGTTTATTCATCAGAACATACATTTTTTCAGGGCTGAGGCACTGGTCTTCCGGCCGTTTAAATTACATTGTAAATAGGTAGATCAGCGGGTACTTAGGTAGGAGACATTAGTAGATTATGAAGGAGGTTAGTGGGTTAGCCATAATAAGTTCAGTATTATGGGCTAAGATGATGGGTCGCTGCAAAAACTATGCTGTTATTATAGATATGGTATATGTGAGGGTGGGGGGTGAGAGAATGGAGCCCCCCTCAAGTCCTCACACTCTAAGCTGGCATGCTCTGCCATCTGATATATAGAGGGTGGTTAGTTGCATGTGAGAGCTGAGGTAAGTAATTGAGTGTGTGTGGGGGGGGTTGGACAAGGAGGGAGGGCGGGGCAAGGCAGGCGCGCAGGATCCACACCATGGTGCTTGCTCAAGGGCCTGGCCAGTGAGATGCATTCTGACCAGTGATTTAAAGCCTTGTATGAAGGTGCACATTTTTAGGTTGGTCAACATGCTTGATTTTATCGGCCACTTCTTGCTCCCTTTAAATATTGGTGCCTTAGCGAGTTTGTTTGGGGCGTGGTCTAGGAAGTCTGAGGAGTGGTCCATCTCCCATTCTTGTCTGCCTGCTCAGTGGATCTCTGTATTGTGGTTCTTTTGTTCTTTTATACATAAGTGACAACAGATGAATGTCCTTTCACTGGGCTAGGGTTTCAAGATTTACTTCCATGTTTATGTCCTGTACACTCAATATTTTCCAATTGAACACAGTTCTAAATGCTTGGTTCTGGACTTTTTGCAGCTTGTCGTCTTGTTGTTTTGTTGCCAGCTATAAATTATGTCATAATAGTCAAAGATGGGCAGAATCGTGGTCTTGTAGAGCAGCAATACAGAATTCTTACTCATGTAGTCTCTCATTTTTCTGAGGCTCGTTAGTTTCAGGGCCAGATTTTGGTTGAGCCTGCAGATTTGTTGTCTTATATTTAGTGTAGAGTCAATTGTAGGGCCCAAGTATCATTTATTTTCGGGAATAGTAGGCCTGGATATAATGTCTCTGTTCATAACAAATTCAGTGCACTGATGAATGAAGAAACTCCTCAGAGAGAGTATAACAACATTGAAATGGAATGGGAAGCTCTCAGAGAAAGCATGGTCAAGTCAGCAGAGGAGGTGTTACCAAATAAAAAACGAGAGACAAAGCAATCATGGATGACGCAAACCATACTAGAAAAGATGGCAGAAAGGAAGAAAGTGAAAACCACTGATCCACCTAAATACAAACACCTGAAGAATGAAATAGAAGATGAATGCAAAAAAGCTAAAGATGAATGGTGGAATAAGAAGTGTGAAGTAGTGGAACAACTTGAGTCTCAACATCGTTCAAGAGAGATGCACAAGAAAGTGAAAGAGATAACAGGTCAAGGATACAGACAGAGAAGCAGTAAATGTATCAAGAACAAAGACGGCAAAATGCTCTTTGAAGAAGATGAAATAAAGTCCAGATGGGAAGAATATGTAAACAAACTATACAATGATGACAGAGGGAACCCACCCACAATTGAGAAAGAAGATGGGAATATTATATTAGTATCAGAGGTTGAGAAGGCTATCAATGATCTAAAGTCAGGTAAGGCTCCTGGAAGTGACCAGATAACATCAGAAATGATAAAAGGACTAGATGAAGTGGGGATTCAAATCATTCATAAGCTAGTAAATGACATCTATGAGACTGGATTTATACCATTGAATATGAATGAATCCATATTTGTACGACTCCCAAAGAAGCTAAAACCAACATTGTGTACTGAGTACAGAACACTAAGCCTGATGAGTCATATGTTGAAGATGATCCTGAAAATAATTTTACTGAGAAACAGACAGAAAATTGAAGAACAAATCAGTAACGTACAAAGTGGGTTTATATCTGGAAGAGGTACACGTGAAGGGATTTTCAATATGAGAATGATTTGTGAACGTTATTGTGAAGTGAACCAGGATGTTTATGCCTGCTTTATTGACTATGAGAAGGCCTTCGACCGAGTCAATCATGAACTGTTAATCAAATGTTTACAAGATATTGGTGTCAATGGCAAAGACATTAAACTAATTGTGAACTTATACTGGACACAACGTGCATTTATAAAAATGGAGCAGGGCCTATCGGATGAAGTTATGATTAAACGAGGAGTTCGACAGGGGTGTGTATTGTCACCATGTCTATTTAACCTGTACACAGAGATGATTTTCAGACACATTGAAGATTGCAAGGGAGTGACAATAGGTGGCATGAACATCAACAATCTTAGATATGCCGATGACAGTGTAATACTAGCAGACAGTGAGAAAAACCTACAAGATATAGTGAATAGAATCAATAAAGCTGGAATACTATTCAACATGAAGATGAATGCCAGGAAGACCAAAACAATGGTTATAAGTAAAAAGACAGATAAACCAAATGTCAATATAACCATAGATGGCACAAACATAGAACAAGTATCCGAATTCATATATCTCGGACAAAAGATTACAAATGATGGGAGATGTGAGGAAGAAATTAAAAGAAGGATAACAATAGCCCGAACAACATTCTCCAAAATGAATAGAGTGTTAACATCAAGTAAGATATTAATACAAACAAGGAAGCGTATTCTTCAGTGTTATGTGTGGTCTACTCTAATGTATGGGGCAGAGACATGGACAATCTCTAAGAAAATGTACAAACGTTTAGCAGCATTTGAGATGTGGACTTATCGAAGGATGATGAAAATATCATGGACAAAGAAGATCACCAACAAAGAAGTTCTCAGAAAAATTAAAAATAAGAAAAGCTTGTTTGCCACTATACAGACAAAGAAACTTATTTATTTTGGCCACATCATTCGTCAGAGTTCAATATACCGTACATTGTTGGAAGGGAAGGTGAATGGCAGCAGAGGGAGAGGGAGACCAAGAACATCATGGTTTACAAATATTTCACAGTGGACAGGCTTGAATTATTCACAGTTTATCAGAACAGCACAACATCGGGATAAGTGGAGAACCATTGCATCCAACCCTCGACTAGAGGACGGAACTATTGATTGATTGAGGCCTGGATAGTGGGCTTCCTCACTAGGAAATCAGGCCGCCGGCAACATGACCCGATATCCCACTCAGTCACATTATCCTGACACTGAGCCAACCAGTCCTTTCCCTATCCTATTAATGCTACCCCCTTTAAATATACCAAGTGGAGTAAACTGGATAGTAGGCCACAGAAATAAGAAGGTGGGCGAGTATGAGGCGCTTTTTGACGGCGACATTCCAAATGAGAACACTAAATAAATATGTAAAGCTAAGAACATATGTAAGGTAATCAGCCGAGTTAATCTGTAAATTAATCAGCTCCTACCAATCCATGCTTCATGTATATCACCGTTGACCGAGTAGTTGAACGGGTGCGGTGGCCGAATCGGTAGAGCGCAGGCCTCGCGGACGGGAGATCAAACCAATGACTTATCAAATTGATACTTGTCACTTCCTAGCCTGGCGCTCAGCATTAACAGGATGGGGCAAACACTGGTTAGCTCAGTGTCAGGATGTTGTGACTGAGTGGGATATTGGGTCATGGTGCCATTGGCCTGATTTCCCAGTGGGGCAGAACTATAAAGTCAGCATAAGTGTGCACTGTCACAAGTCGGTACCAGTCCTGATATGACCTTAGATGTTCTCGTGATGTAAAACTCAAATAACCAACCCACCTAGTAAATGTTTTTTGTTTTGTTTTACGTCCTAGCAACATTTAAGGTCATATCAGGACGGTGACCTAGTGGTAGTTCAACGCACGGCCACCAGGTGGCGGGGCTAATGAGGACCTGCGTTTAATTATGCAAATTAGCTGGGTCCTTGTTAGCCCTCGGCGTTCATCCTGAACTGACGGCGGGTTTTATCAATAGCTTCCGCCTGCGTTCCTTTGCCAACATTGCTGGCTGGGCACAGAGAACATGAAAGCAACCCTGGGCGGAAGGTCACATTATTTCTGTGTCAGTTTGGCAGCAAACAGGCTAGTTGTTGATGGCGGTATGGAGTGACAACCAGCTGACGCAGATATGAAAGCAAGCATCCACGCCCAACAAAGAATACACTATACACCATGACATAAGTAAATACACAACCACAGTCACACTAACTGGGGTGGGGTGGGGTACTTTTGGGGGACGGGGCGGACCAAATTTTCTGAGAAGGGGGCAGACTGATGGTGTCCTGGGGCCCTTGGGACCATGTCATCTGGGCACACTTCCTTTAACAGATCTGAAGGGCCTGCCAGGACTCAAGATTGGCCACCTAAACATACATAGCCTCACACATAAGATCAACCAGTTAAGAGCCAACCTACCCAGGTCTGGTTTTGATGTCTTCACTATATCAGAAATATGGCTCAATAGAACAGTTGAAGACAGACTCACAACTATACCAGGTTACCAATTTATAAGGGCTGATAGAAAAACAAAGCAACTTAGTGGGCAGACCAAAGCGGTTGGTGGACTAGGTATTTACTTTAAGCCAGATCTCCATGTTGATGCAGGTAAACATGCTGAACATAACCTATCAAATAGCAATATTGAGCTACAGTGGGCTGTAGTCAACAGACCCAGTACAAAACTAATACTCATCGGCAATGTATATAGACCCCCAAATGGCAACCTAAATGAAGGAATTGGGCAAAAAATTAACGCTTTGAATAATATAGCCAATATTGATAAATAATAGATACTCCTCATTGGCGACTTCAATGAAGAATATAATAGTAAGAGGCCTATGATGGGAGGGATAATAAAGCAATTTGCAGCTGAATATGAGTTGCAACAAATGATCCAGCAGCCAACCAGGGTAAATAAAACCACTAACAAAACAATAGACCTGGCACTTACCAATATCAAACATTGTACAAGGGCTCGAGTTCTATAACATTATCGACCACAAACCAATATTCATAATGAAGAAAAAACTAAGAAGCTCTTATAGGAACTGCAATTTTAATGAATTGGATGGCGCACTCAAAGAAATAAACAGTACTGAATTTCTGGATATGAGGGACCCCAACCTATGTTGGAATATGCTAAACACTACAATCACTAATGCAGCTGACAGGCACTGTCCCCTAACGGAGATCACCACCAGAATCACCATGGGAGGTTATCTTAATGAGGAACTACTAGAGCTTCAAAAAGATAGAGATTACTTTATCCAAAAGTTTGAGAAAACAAAAGATCCAGGGGATGAATACAAAGCTAAATGTATGGTCAGAAAGGCTAGGAGTGAAGTAAGGAAAGCCAAAGCAAGGTATTATCAACTGATCAAGTCCAGATAGACAAATATAAACAGAATGCCAGAAAATGTTGGTATGAAATAAACGAAATCGAACCCAAAAACAAGACAAGAATCAGTGGCTTTACAAATGAAGAGACTGGTATTAAAATCCCAGATGAATTATTAGCAGAGGAAATCAATAACTATTTCATAGAAATAGGTGAGCAACTAGCCAATAAATTCAAACAGAAGGATGATCAACACAAAACCTTCCAGGGCAAACTAAATAAAGAAAAGTATGACTTCCTGGAAACCACCCAGGGCAAAATTCTTGATAGAACTAACAAAATATCAATCTACAAATCATCAGGTATGAAGGACATCAGTACCACTTTGAGAAAAAGTGCGATCACAACACTGAGTGCAGAATTTACACATTTATATAACCTGATAATCAGCACAGGTATCTTCCCTGATGACTGGAAAGTAGCCACAGATACATATACCTTGCACTATGTTGAGTACCTATGATGTACACTATACAACATAGGCTGCTCCCCCACTTTCTTTTTATTTTCAGAATGGGTTGTGCTGCACACAATGCCGACCTGAAGTATCGTACCACCGAACGTAGCTGTTGAACCGTCAGCGGGGGCACCTGGCAGACAACATGGTTGGAGGTCCAGAAGACACCTCGCTTGAGTATCGATACCAGGTATGTATCGAAACTGGCCACCTTGGAGGTTTACCCAGGTCCGGGCCACGCTAAGGTAGTTCATGACCGCCCCAGGATACCTTAATGCAGTGGTGAGGCAGACAATGTATGAGGCGACGTTGATCTGGGTCGGGAAGACGGGGTCGTATGCCTTGGCCCTGGCATGTTGGTGGTATACTGTCATCTGTAGTTTCTTATTCCGCCACATTCCTCGTGCGAGCCCTGCCTGGAACAGTTCTCGGATGTCCTGGTGGTCTTTATGTGTGCCTGGGGAGAGAGAGGCAAAGTTAGAATCTCCCCAGGCTACACGGTGTCATTGATGATTGATGAGTCATGTCGGACCCTTATGCGGGTGAGGTCCATGTCGTCCACAAACTGGGCAGCCCTGTGGGGTGCAAGGTCATCAAAGGGGGCCGTACTCAGGGCATCCGTGAAGAAAATGTCGGCCCCGGGCTTGTGAACGACCTGCACCTCGCAGGAGTTTAGTGCAGCGAATCTCCATACAGCCCTGTTGCATGCGCACAGAACTGGATCCCTGCCTGCGCCAGATGCGAGGAGCTTCTGGGATGCCTGGTTGTCCGTGTTGATTATTACTGCATAGTCTTACTGCAAAGTACTCCTGCCAGTTTCTTTCACCGAGGCCAACCTTGCTTTTCTCTCATCCCGTATGACATATGTATGTGGTATGAGTGGTTTCCTACCTCTTTCATTCGTCTTCCCTCGGAGTTAGAATCTATGATGGCCTCCACCAAGTCTCGGTGGCGTGAGTCTTCATCACTGGAAGAAGATGTCAGGTTGCGGCGGGGTTCCCTACATCTGCTCCGCTCGTCGGAGCTGGACCTGTTTCGGCGCGGTTTTGATGGCTTCGGTCTGCTGCGTCATAAGTCGGTTGATCGTGCCCGCAGGGATCAACCACGTGGGGTGACCGGTGATCTAGATGAGTCTCGGTTGGCCCGACGTATGCGCTTCACCGACGGTCTGTCCGGGGATGAGTTGCTTTTTTGCCTCTTCCTGCATTTGCCGGTTTCCAGGGCTTCCTTACGATCAATCATGGTCTTTGCGAACTGGCCCTGCTGTTCTAGTGAGTCAGTGACCGACTGACGCAATAGAGTTATCTGCGCCAGTGTCGCTGGATGGCAGTTTTGGTGGTTTCTTCGCAACTACTGAGTGGGGCCTTGCTGCCGTGGTGTGCGTTTGGTGTCTAGTACGGTGGAGGGGTTGTCACCAGAGGCCACGGCTGCGATAGCTGTGCTGTGCCAGGTGGTCTTTCGCTGGGGCATGTTCATGCTGGAGGTCGGCCTATATGAGAAAAGGGGGGTGGTGATCTCGGTCTGGTGTCTGGAGGGCAAGCGCTAATGGCGCGGAGGCAGAGGCGGAAGTGACGTCAGAGACAGGTCACCGGGTATAGGCAGCGGCTGCCGGCGCGCGCGCCGGTGTCGCCACCTGGAGTTAGTGGAGTTTTGGGCACCTATGAATAAAAAGGGGGGGGGGGGGATGGGTCATAGCTTTAAGGCCGGTGTAGGACGTTCAAAACACTACGCCGTTCAAAACACTACGGTAGTGTTTTGAACCTACGTTCAAAACACGACGGTAGTGTTTTGAACTTAGGTTCAAAACACTACTGTTAAGTTCAAAACACTACCACTACGTACGTTCAAAACACTACCCAAGTTCAAAACATTAGCTGACCCTGCTGCGGCGTTTGAAGCACGTATTAGTAGTATACGCTGATAGTGCTGCGGCGTTTGAAGCACGTATTAGTAGTATACGCTGATAGCGCTGCGGCGTGTGCACCATGTATTAGTATACGCTGATAGTGCTGCGGCGTTTGAAGCACGTATTAGTAGTATACGCTGATAGTGCTGCGGCGTTTGAAGCATGTATTAGTACTATACGCTGATAGCGCTGCGGCGTGTGCACCACGAACGTCAAACGTCATCCCTCCCTCCCTCCCTGTGTGTGTGTCTGTGTGTGTGTCTCTGTATGTGTCTGTGTGTGTGTCTCTGTGTCTCCGTGTGTGTCTCTGTGTGGGTATCTGTGTGTGTGTCTCTGTGTGTGTCTGTGTGTGTGTCTCTGTGTCTGTCTCTGTGTATGTGTGTCTCTGTGTTTCTGTGTGTGTGTCTCTGTGTGTGTCTCTGTGTCTGTATGTGTAGTGTTCTTGTAATGACTGATCCGCACACGTTGGAGTTTGGTTCATACTGATTTATTTCCGGTCCACCCTCGGTGGCCTCATTACCCCTGACCACGCCCCCTTCCGCATATACATATATTACATCCCCCTTTTCAAGAGGCTGTGATAGGGGGTGGCATGGGTCATGTCACCGGGTCAAGCAATTAACAGATGAATAGACTCCACAGAGCTTTGAATCAAAATGGGACAGCATGTTGTCCGACCAACACAAATAACGTCTTAACATTATCCTGTACAGTGGAACACAAATTACATAGTAATACATATGGTTGCATTTACAGGTTTTTTTTGTTTTTTAAAAATTATATATATATATATATATATTCGTTATTGACAATGTGTAGATATCAAATGTTTATAGCATTACCACTGAACAAACACATATAATGCATAGCAATGATCCAAGTTTTGCTTCATTTCTTTGCTTAAAGTTTACTACATTTAGTTCCATGAGGACATCCTACATGCATTCATATTTTCCTATAACTATAACACAAAGACGATGAGGTCCCTGCTCTTTCATGTACTCTATTTATTTACCTGGTAACATCCTGCATGTTAGTGTAATCTACTTATACGTCACATACCATTTTGTGTATAAATTTACAAATTGAGTTTTATGACCGGTTTAATTACCCGACCGTGTTGTGAAGTGTGGGCAGATGGAATGGCCAGCAGTGGGCTATCTGTTATTCTCACATTGGGTTGGGTGTGTGTGCTGGGTTGTTGTGGTAGTGGTGTTGTGTTGAACGACTGATCCTTCTCTGCTTTAAACAGGTGTATTCTGTTGCGGTTGAGTTTCTGATTGTTATTGTTTATGATTTCGTATTCTCGGTATGTTGGGCCCTTTCTTTTGATGACCTTCCCTTTTATCCACTGTCCTTTGTGGTTCATATACATCACACGATCACCTGGTTGTAATGGTTTATGCATACTTCCAGCATATTTATCATAGTTCGTCTTTTGATTTTCTTGTGCTTTGTGTATTTGTGTTATTTTCGTGTGTTGTACTTGTGGTTTGAGATTCTTGCTTGTTGTTGGTAGCCGGGAGCGTAGTCGCCTGCTCATAAGGAGTTGTGCGGGTGATGCATTGACTGTGGTGAGAGGTGTATTGCGGTAGTTTAGCAGTGCCAACTGTATGTCTTTGTTTTCCTGTTTGCATTTTTTTAGCATTTGTTTTATTGTCTGTACAAACCTTTCGGCTTGTCCATTACTCTGCGGATAATGGGGGCTTGAGTAAACGGGTGTGAACTCATAGTGTTTTGTGAATTGTTCATATTCCCTGCTGTGAAACTGAGGCCCATTGTCAGAGACGACATATCTTGGAATGCCATGGCGGCCGAAGATTTCTTTTAGTGCATCTATCACTGATTTACTAGTGGTGTCTTTTAAGTTTATAATCTCGGGAAATTTCGTAAAATAGTCTACGACAATTAGATAGTGGTGATTCTCATATTCAAACAAATCAGTCCCTACTTTATAGTATGGAATAGGTTTTATATTGTGACTAATTAGAGGTTCTTTGTGCTGATAGTTACGATTGATTTGGCAGGTGGTACATCGTGATATTTTGTCAGTTATTTGTTTGTTGAGCCCTGGCCAAAACATTGTGTCGCGGGCTAGTTGCTTAGACTTTGATATCCCGAGGTGTGTTTCATGGATGTATTCCAGCATTTGTCTTTGTAAATTTTTTGGAATGACGATTTTTCCATCTTTTAGGATTAGACCATTTTCTATTGTCAGGCTATCTTTATGTGTGTAGAATGGCTGAATTGTTTGGGGTATTTGTGCGGTCTGTGTTGGCCATCCCTGTAATATAACATTTCTTAAGTCTAACATTGCAGCATCAGTACAGTTTTCAGCCCTAATTTGTTCAATGATGTCGTTTGATAGATCTACACTGGCCACGCTGATTTCCGTGTCGAACAACTTGTTTGGGTTTATCTGCTGGCTGTGGGCTCGCGATAGCGCATCTGCAAAGAACATATCAACACCTTTGATATGCTTGACGATTATATTGTAATTTTGCAAGCGCATGCGCATGCGCTGCATACGTGCAGAGAGCCTATGGATTGGTTTGTTTATTATTGCCACAAGTGGTTTATGGTCGGTTTGGATCAACACTTGTTTACCGAATATGTAATTATGAAACTTATGGCAGCCAAAACAGATCGCAAGGAGCTCTTTTTCAATCACAGCGTAATTTTCCTGTGTAGTGTCTAAAGCCTTAGAGGCCATTGCAACTGGACGCTCTTCTTGAAAAAGAGTAGCTCCCAAGCCTGATTTACTGGCATCGACTTGTATTACTATAGGTTTGTTTACATCATAGAACTGTAGTACTGGGGCAGTTTGTAGTAATTGTTTTAATGTTTTAAATGCATTAATCTGTTCTGTCTGCCAGTGCCAGGCAATTTCTTTGTTGAGCAGTTGCCGCAGGGGCTTAGCGATTTCTGACATGTTGGGTATGAACTTGTGGACATACCCAACCATGCCGAGAAATCGCTGCACTCCCGCCTTGTCAACAGGGGCTGACATATCAACGATCGCTTGCACTCGGTCTGGATCTGGTTTAACCCCATTCTCTGTGATTAGGTGGCCAACATATCTGACTTCTGATTTACACAATACAGATTTCTCTGGATTAAATTTAAGGTCTACTTTTCGAGCTCGATCAAGTACAGATTTCAGTCTAGTGTTGTGTTCCTCAATAGTTGACCCAAAAATTAGAATATCATCTGCAACAATGTCTACTCCTGGTAAATCCCCTAGGATTTGGTTCATTTGATACATAAAAATATCCCCCGCTGTCTTTATCCCGAATGGTAGCCTGGTGTAACGATACCGCCCCCATGGGGTATTGAATGTGCACAAGCATGAGCTTTCGTCATCTAACTGTATTTGCCAGTAGCCCGACTTGGCATCCAGTACGGAAAAGAATTTTGCACCTGAAGTGTTTGCTATGACCTCTTCTACAGTTTTTGTTGGGTAGGGGCCTCTTAATATTGCTTGGTTTAACTTGGTCGGATCTAAACAAATTCTTATTTTATTTGTTTTTTTAACGATTGTGATCGAATTGACCCATGGGGTCGGTTCGATTTGTTCTGTGATTACACCAAGGTCTACCATTCGTTTCAATTCTGCCTGTACACAGTCTGTTATTGCATACGGTATACGCCTGGGGGGGTCTACTGTCGGGGTTACATCTAGATCAACATATATTTTAGCTTTTGATTTGATACAACCAAGCCCTCTGAATACGTCATTATAATCACTTACCAACTTAGTTGTGCTTGAGTCGCCTACTAGGCCTACAGCTACTCCATTATTGTTTTTATTGTCAAAGTTCATTGCATCGACCCTGTTGATCAGGTGTAGGTTTACACAGGCTTCTTTGCCGAGTATTGGGCTTCCATCACACACAACTTGAAATCGCAGTGATTGTCCATTTATGTCAATGTCTGCCTCTCCATCGGGTTGAATTCTATGTCCGGAGTATGTTATTAAATTACAACTGGGCTTGGTGAGTGGTCCATGAGGAATTTGGTTGAAAATGTCATGTGGGATGACGTTGGCCTGTGAGCCCGTATCCAACTTGAAATGCACATTCACTTTCCCAATGTTGACATCGGTGTACCAAAGCCCACTCGCATCATCACTTCCACTGGCGCATGATAGAGTACCTATGTATAGATCTCCATCTGGCATGTCTAGTTGTCTTGTTATGGTTGCTTCCTGCTGCCTGTCCCACCCTGTGTACTCAATCCCAAGCTCATTCACGGGTGTATATGTATTTGGGCGACTTTTGCACAATTTCGCAAAATGACCCATCTTTTGGCACATGCTACAGATCTTTCCCCGTGCTGGGCATTGCCGTTGGTCACGTCGATGCGTATAGCCGCATCTGCCGCAAGGCGTCACATCTTGGCTCTGTGTGGTCTGCTGGTAGGGACGTTTCCAATATGGCTGCTGCTGACGTGGTGCGACGTGCGTCCTGTCACTCTTTTGTAGAGTGTCTATTTCTTGACCCACGACAGCTTCCCCACCTTCACTGAGTTGTTTTGCATTAAATTCACTCAATTGACAAATGTCTATGCACTTTTGTAGTGTCAAATCTGCTGTCTGGAGTAATTTGTTTCTGAGCACCACATTTTTTACTCCACATACAATGCGGTCGCAGAGGAGTGAATCTTCCATTTCTCCATATTCGCAGTCCGCCACTTTGCTGTGAAGCATGGTGATGTATGTGTTGATATTTTCTGTAGACTGGTTGTATGAATTAAATTGGTAGCATGTAATAGTGATATTGGCTTTTCCACAGCAGTATTTGCGGAATGCTTCTGTCAACGGTGCAATTTTATCTTGGTTGCTCTGTTCTATCTTCATGTTTGCATATACTCGTTGTGCCTCGGGACCGGCCACATGTAAAAACACGCAGCTTTGGACACGTTCTGATTTGCTGCTAACTCCTGCTGCTGTAGAATAAATTTCAAATGCTCTATGCCACGTTTTCCAGTTAGCTGCAGCATCGTTTGTGAGAATTAGTGGCCCTGGGGGCTTCAGTCCTTGTAACGCCATTTCTTTTCAGGTTCGTATCTGACACCATGTAGTGTTCTTGTAATGACTGATCCGCACACGTTGGAGTCTGGTTCATACTGATTTATTTCCGGTCCACCCTCGGTGGCCTCATTACCCCTGACCACGCCCCCTTCCGCATATACATATATTACAGTATGTGTGTCTCTGTGTCTATTTGTGTGTCTCTCTGTCTCTGTGTGTGTCTGTGTGTGTCTATCTGTGTCTCTGTGTCTCTCTGTGTCTCTGTGTCTCTATGTTTGTGTCTGTGTCTGTGTGTGTGTCTCTGTGTATGTGTGTGTGTGTCTCCATGTCTCTGTGAGTGTCTCTTTGTCTATCTGTGTCTGTGTGTGTCTGTGTGTGTCTCTCTGTGTCTCTGAATGTGTATCTGTGTCTGTGTGTGTCTGTGTGTGTCTCTGTGTCTGTGTGTGTCTCTGTGTCTATGTGTGTGTTTGTGTGTGTATTTCTGTATCTGTGTGTGTGTCTCTGTGTCTCTGTGTCTTTGTGTGTGTCTTTGTGTGTGTGTCTGTGTGTGTGACTGTGTCTTTGTGTCTCTGTCTGTGTGTCTGTGTGTCTGTGTGTGTCTGTGTGTCTCTGTGTGTGTCTCTGTGTCTTTGTGTGTGTCTGTGTGTGTGTGTCTCTGTGTCTGTGTGTGTTTCACTGTGTCTTTGTCTGTGTGTGTGTGTCTCTGTGTCTATGTGTGTGTCTCTGTGTGTGTCTCTGTGTGTCTGTGTCTCTGTGTATCTGTGTCTGTGTCTGTGTGTGTGTTTCTGTGTGTGTCTCTGTGTCTGTGAGAAGAGCAGATGGGATGGCCGAATGAGTTGAGCAACCCTCTCCTGCTTTGGGAGATTGGGGGATCCGAACCCATGGGTTTGTCGGTTCGAACCCTGGTCGAGTCAAACCAGTGACATAAAAATTTATACTTGTCACTTCCTAGCCAGCCGCTCGCCATTATTAGGATAGGGCAAGGACTGATTGGCTCAGTGTCAGGATAATGTTACTGAGTGGGATATCAGGTCATGGTTCTGACAGCGTGGTCTCTCAGTGGGGCAACACTATAAAGTCACCATGAGTGCGCACTGTCACAAGTCGATACCCGTCCTGATATGACCTTAGATGATGCTAGGACATTAAACAACATCCAGCAACCGGCTGACCCACATTACTACATACTGCTCCACCCTAAGAAAATAGAGTAGTGTTTTGAACTTAAAGGTAGTGTTTTGAACTTAAGGATAGTGTTTTGAGCGTGGCCACAGTAGTGTTTTGAACTTACCATCAACCAGGTTCAAAACACTACAGTAGTGTTTTGAACCTAGGTTGAAAACACTACTGTAGTGTTTTTGTGGGGTAGTGTTTTGAACTTACTACACCGGGTGTGGAATAGGGAAGTGGTATCTGTTCCGTATCGGTCCCGAATTACCCACATTGCCAAAGCAATATGACCAATGTCGGTCCCAAGGTCGTTCGATTTAGAGAGGTTTTATTTACTGTGTATATATATATATATAATTATATATATAATAAATCAAATCGCAGTGAGTTGACTCCTGGTAGTGAGGGAACTATATTCAATTTATAGTATTATGCCATTCTAATACAGTTCTATAGCCTACTAAATTAGTAGTGGATGTGGATAAGTAAGTATTTGAATTGAGTTGAGTTTTATTTAACCATACAAATGCAATACCGTCCCAGCATGGCTTCCGCAAGGGGTGATCTTCCAGCCGAGCAACCAATGCTGCACAAGTCACAAGTCATGGGCACAAACTTAACAAACTTAATCCCTACAAAAAAACATCGGTGCATGCAGGAAATTAAAAAACTGCAACAAACAGCATTAACAAAGAAATGTAAATGAATCTGGAAAAAAGTAACTTCCCCGATAATGTAGTTAAATGGATAATGGAAATCCAGAACATTGGGTTTGTTTGTTTGTTGTTGTTTTACGTCCTAGCAACATCTAAGGTCATATCAGGACGGGTACCGACTTGTGACAGTGTGCACTCATGGCGACTTTATAGTGCTGTCCCACTGGGAAACCAGGCCGCCGGCACCATGACCTGGTATCCCACTCAGTCACATTATCCTGACACTGAGCACGCCAGTCCTTGCCCTATCCTAATAATGCTGAGCGCCTGGCTAGGAAGCAACAAGTGTCAATTTTAAAGTCATTGGTTTGACTCGACCGGGACTCGAACCCACGACCCCACGATCTACCAGCACGGGAGACGGACGCTCTAACTCATTCGGCCATCCCAATGGTTTAACAGTGTTATACTGTAATATGGAAATAAATGCGATACCGCTACTTTTGAAGAGCGATAGTTTTATTTGATCTCCAAAGCTTCGTTTGATGTCAGCAGGAGACATAAAGTAAATGGATTCGTCCCATCTCACACCGGATCCCCTTCAATGGGTGTTCCATTAAGGGCTGACTCCGGCCAATGTTGTACTGTTACTTATATGGGTATCCCAGGGTCCTCACCTGAAACACCTAAAGAATAATCTACACTAGCTGTGTGTGCACATTTAACACCCCCCCTCCCTCTCAATACACACTCACACTCTGCACAGTGGGGCACTCAAGACTAGTAGAAGACAGGAACAGTTAGTCAATCCTCTGACTAGACTGGTTGGTTGTTGGAGTGTTGCGTCCTGGCAACATCTAAGGTCATATCAGGAAGAGTACCAACTTGTGACAGTGCACACTCATGGGGACTTTATAGTGCTGCCCCATTGGGAAATCAGGCTGCCAGCACCATGACCTGATATCCCACTCAGTCACATTATCTTGACACTGAGCAAACCAGTCCTTGCGCTGTTCTATTAATGCAGAGTGCCAAGCTAGGAAACAACAAGTATCAATTTTATAAGTCATAGGTTTGACGCGACCGGGAACCGAACTCTACCGATTCGATATGCGCTCTACCGATTCGGCCGCCGCGCCCGGTCCTCTGCCTAGAAAAACCCTCCACCATGATGGCTGAATCGGTAAGAACGCTAGCTGCTTTCCCATGTGGATACTTATCGCTACAGGTCTAGTTAATAGGATAGGGCAAGGACTGGTCACCTCAGTATCATGACAATTGATTTGACAGTGAAATATTGGGACATGGTGCCAGTGGTCTGGTCTTCCGGTGGAGCAGCACTATAAACCTATCATGAGTGCATATTACCTTAGTTGATATGACCTTAGCTGGTACCAGTGCATACTGGCACAAGCCGCTGCCCGTCCTGAAATGACCTTAGCTGTTGCCAGTGCATACTCTCACAACTTGCTACCCACCTTGATATGAGCTCAGCTGGTGCTAGTGCACACTGTCACAAGCAGGTACCCGTCCTGAAATGACCTTAGCTGGTGCAATTGTATGTTGTCACAAGTCGGTACCCACCTTGATATGAACTTAGATGGTGCTAGTGCACACTGTCACAAGCCGGTACCCGTCCTGAAATGACCTTAGCTGGTGCAATTGTATGCTGTCACAAGTCGGTACCCACCTTGATATGAACTTAGATGGTGCTAGTGCACACTGTCACAAGCCGGTACCCATCCTGAAATGACCTTAGCTGGTGCAATTGTATGGTGTCACAAGTCAGTACCCACCTTGATATGAACTTAGATGGTGCTAGTGCACACTGTCACAAACCGGTACCTGTCCTGAAATGACCTTAGCTGGTGCAATTGTATGCTGTCACAAGTCGGTACCCACCTTGATATGAACTTAGATGGTGCTAGTGCACACTGTCACAAGCCGGTACCCATCCTGAAATGACCTTAGCTGGTGCAATTGTATGCTGTCACAAGTCGGTACCCACCTTGATATGAACTTAGACGGTGCTAGTGCACACTGTCACAAGCCGGTACCCGTCCTGAAATGACAGCTGGTGCAAGTGTATGCTGTCACAAGTCGGTACCCATCTTGATATGAACTTAGATGGTGCTAGTGCACACTGTCACAAGCCGGTACCCATCCTGAAATGACCTTAGCTGGTGCAATTGTATGCTGTCACAAGTCGGTACCCACCTTGATATGAACTTAGATGGTGCTAGTGCACACTGTCACAAGCCGGTACCCATCCTGAAATGACCTTAGCTGGTGCAATTGTATGCTGTCACAAGTCGGTACCCACCTTGATATGAACTTAGATGGTGCTAGTGCACACTGTCACAAGCCGGTACTCATCCTGAAATGACCTTAGCTGGTGCAATTGTATGCTGTCACAAGTCGGTACCCACCTTGATATGAACTTAGATGGTGCTAGTGCACACTGTCACAAGCCGGTACCTGTCCTGAAATGACAGCTGGTGCAAGTGTATGCTGTCACAAGTCGGTACCCACCTTGATATGAACTTAGATGGTGCTAGTGCACACTGTCACAAGCCGGTACCCGTCCTGAAATGACCTTAGCTGGTGTAATTGTATGCTGTCACAAGTCGGTACCCACCTTGATATGAACTTAGATGGTGCTAGTGCACAATGTCACAAGCCGGTACCCATCCTGAAATGACAGCTGGTGCAAGTGTATGCTGTCACAAGTCAGTATCCGTCCTGATATGAACATAGCTGGTGCCAGTGCATACTGTCACAAGTCGGTACATGTCCTGATATGACCTTATGTAAAACCCCAACAAGCAAAAAAAAAACTTTTATAGAATGCACACCAACAACTGCTGACTAAGCGAAACAAACCCTAATGTGAAGTAGGCCTATCCGTGAGCACAACAAACATGGCGACAAGAGTGCGCATGCGCCAAAGAACCCCCCCCCCCCCTCGATGCTGTGAGATTGGCATTATTTGTGGGCTTAGTTGATGTTAGTTAGTGCAAGACCGTGAGTAGAATATGTAAACAGGTCCAATTGCCTTGACAGCATTTCTTAGGGGCGTCAGATAAACTTTTGTAATTTCGTTGGATTGGTTGTTGGAGTTTTACGTCCTGGCAACATCTAAGGTGATATCAGCATGGGTACCGACTTGTGACAATATACACTGATGGCGACTTTATAGTGCTTCCCCACTGGGAGATCAGGCCACCAGCACCATGACCTGATATCCCACTCAGTCACATTATCCTGACACTGAGCTAACCAGTCCTTGCCCTATCCTAATAGTAATAATGCCGAGCGACTGGCTAGGAAGCGAGAAGTATCGATTTCTAAGTCATAGGTCTGAATCAACCAGGGTTTGAACCCGGGGGTTTCAAAGCCCACGATCTACCAAAACGAGAGATGGACGTTCAACTCATTCGGCCATCCCGTCTGGTCGTGACTGCGTTGGAAGATACCTGTCTTTTTCAAGATTCTACTTCACTGAAATGTGGGTTTAAAGGAAAGACTAGAGTTGACCTTGAACGTGGAATGTCACTCTAATTTACTGAAATGTGTGTTCGAAGGAGAGACAAGAGTTGACCTTGAACTTGCAATCTTGCTCAACTAAAGGAATGAAAGAAGCCTCTGTAAGACATTGGGGTGTGTCCTTTTTTAAACCAGTTGAAACTGACTTCCGGTAATGCTTTCCGCAGTTCCTTGGCAGTGCTAACCCTGATGCCAAGATGTAAAACTCCAACTAGTCATTGAAATAATTCTTAGAAAACTCCACGGTCCATATCATATGTTGGTACCCAAAAAGCTTCAAGCACTTCATGCTATATTACAAAATAAGCCGTGTTATATCTGACTACGGATGGACTGATAGTAATAATAATAATAAAATATTTATTTCCACATGAGCAATGTACACACAAGTTGATATTTATATCAGTCATTTTTTCACATGAAAAAGGAGAAAGCAGAAGTACAATACTTATGAAGTGCTTTCCCCATTTAAAAATAACACAGATACATTGCTTATACCATAGAAATAATAAATAGAAAAATAAAAGTTAAAAGCGTATCAACATTACCCTCAATACTGTAAATTACATCTCAATATTTATGTACTAGACTACTATCTGTTTTCCCTCTGATAAGGCTTAAATATTTTCTTTTTATACATTCGTTGAAACAAATAGATGTTTTTTGGAACATTTGATATTATCGTCAAGTGAATTCCATATTTTTATAACTCATATCAATATACATTGAGACTTTAAAGTTGTTCTTGCAAATACTTGTCTTAGGTTGTTACTCTGCCTTGTATCATGGGTACTATCTGAACTTATTTTGAATAAAGACTAGATTCGTTGGCAGCAGCCCTTTGTTTGCATTGTAAATTATCATACTAGATTTGATCTTAACCAAGACTATCAATTTTAATACATGAAGATCAAAGAACAGCTTAGTAGTGTGCTCTCGATATCCAACGCTGGAAACAATTCTCACTGCTTCTTCTGTAGCAAATAAATACACTCCATATTTGTTTTATATGCATTTCCCCATACTTCACAACAATATGATACATAAGGCAGAAATAAATGAATAATGCAATATTAAGCATGCATTTTTGCTTAGTACATCTTTTGCCTTGTGCATAATTGCAATAGTTTTGGACAATTTAGATTGAATCACACTAAGATGCTTTTTCCAATTAAGTTCATGATCTGTTAGCACCCCTAGAAATTTACTGACATAAACCATTTCGATATCAGTATCATTTATACGTACAGTAACATTAGATTGTTTTTTATAATTACTAAAGAGCATGAAATTTGTTTTTGCCTCATTAAGTGATCACTTGTTTGTTGCAAACCATAGGTTCAATTTAATAAGTTCTTTGCTTATATCGGTGCCAAGTTGAACTGTATCATTTCCTGACCTGACAGTAGTGTCATCAGCAAATAAGATGAATTTAAGAAGCGATGACACATTACAAATATCATTTATATATCAAATGAATAAATAAACTGCTGCACATGCACCAATTCTTCTGCATTCTTTATCTTTAAATATCGTCAAAGTTAGCTAAATCATTAACATAATTGAGTGTAGGAGGTGGTAAAGGTCGCCCGTATATTTTGTTATCCAAATAAAATGTGAAAAAATCTAAACCAAAATGGATTATGCAACATTAACAAAACCGTTACATGTGGTATTCTAGGTATATATACAATATTCACCCCTACCCACAGTGGGAGTTTAATGACAACGACGTCGAAATCAGAGCAAAATTGCTTTCATATGAACCAACTGTATAAATGATAAGGGGAACTCCTGGTTCCAGCAACCAGTCTTTATCTGTATTGACGCTATTCACGCCATGGCCATGTTGAAACCAGACCGAGGCCACATACGCATCTGCGAGGCACTGCTGTATGAAAAGTGATGCGAATACTTTTTTGTCGAGCAATACCTCTCAAAATCACTCAAAATCGAGGGTATTCATTTTTGAAACTACCATATTCATCTTTGCACACCTGTGTTCTATCTATTGGCTAATTTTCACGAAGATTAGGTGACCCTTGTATGGCGATCTTCCCATTCTTTAACTACAATGTGACTGTCAACTTCAAGTGTGCATAGTTATGGTGGTATCATGTACCATGCAACACTGTCAGCGTAGTTATCTGTGTAACACAGTTAAACACTAGTCTTAGTAATTAGAAATTAATAAAAGCTTTAAAAAGGTTAAAATATATTTTTTAAATATATATATTAAGAAAGTTATGCAATTTTGAATTTAAGAAAAGATTGGCAACCAGGGTGAGCAACTTTGTTGTCATCGCCTACTGAAATCATCACTCAATCTTCATGAAAATTGACCAATAGATAGAAAAGAATGTATGCAAAAATGAATATCATAGTTTCAAAAGTGAATATTCTCTAAATTTACTCCTTTAATTTCTGTAGTAGTTCATACACATGGGCACATAGCAGTGTCTTATGGCCATTTCCAATACCCGACGCGTACTCAGCCTCGTTCTGATGCCGAATTAGGTCACGTGTGAATAGTATGAATTGAAGTAGAGTTGATGAAATGGGAGAGAATAGAAAAAACACAAAGATGGTGGCCACTGAATGTTCTTGATTCAACTTTTAAATATATTAAGCTATATGATTTGATCAATTATTCACCCCAAAGTAGTGGGTTTGATTGATAAGTATTTGAACAATGTATTTTGCACATTAGATAGTGAAAGCATGTGGATATTTTCCTAACCGAGCCTTCCAACAGTTTTTCTAATGGATTATTTTGCAGCCCTGTCACAGAGACAGTGCTGTGGGACTAACTATATTCGATATAGCTCGATGTGCATTCTGGGTAGATACAGATATATACATATATTGATCCACACATCCGCTTCCATAATCTCATAGTGGTTTTGCCTCAGTAGTTCCTCATCACTGGAGATGGTTCTGTTGCACTCCAAAGCCCCCCATTCATGTCCTAGGTTTGATTTCTGGGTCAGCTACATGCGGATGCAATTTGAATACACAGAAGGCCAACACCAAGTGCATGTATGTCTCCATTACTATTGATTTGCTTTGACATATCTACCCGGAGCTGTATATGTGAAAGACCTCATACCCTCCCCCGACCTCCTTCCACCCTCTCTCTCTCATAGAGAGATTTAGACTGACATATTGCTGTCGTATATATCAGTGGCATTTTGTGATAATTAATCGGCGATTATCATAAATCGAAGAAATATGCGATATGACAGAGATTGCTCATCCCTACATGTGGTCCCCATAAGCGAGACAGTTTGATAACTGTTAATTCACGAGGTGGGGACACACACTGAGTAAATAGTGTTTTTTTTATTTAATTGATTTTTCGCTAGGTTTTAGTTAGTTGGTTGGTTGTTGGAGTTTCATATCCTGGCAACATCTAATGCCATATCAGGATGGGTATCGATTTGGGACAGTGAACACTCATCGTGACTTTATAGTGATGGCCCACTGGGAGACCAGGCTACCAGCACCAGGACCTGATATGCCACTCAATCACATTATCCTGACACGGAGCCAACCAGTCATTGCCCTATCTCAATAATGCAGAGTGCCAGTCTAGGAAGTGACAAATATCAATGTTTAAGTCATTGGTTTGACTCGACCAGGGTTTGAACCCGGCGATTCGAATCCCACGATCTACCAAAACAGAAGATGGATGCTCAACTCATTTGGCCACCCTGTCTTACTGGCAACATGAATAGTATGCACATTATTTTGCTGTTCTAAATTGTTATATTGTTTACAGCACTAAACGCAACATCAACCCTTGGGTTATTTCAAACTATATATGACCAAATGGCCCACTACTATTTAGACTTCTAAGGAATAGGAATATTAGTATCTAGGACACATATAATTAGACGCAATGAATAGGGTTGGTGTCGAGCAAATTTATTCCAAGCCAGACGAAATACTCCCTTACCATATCAGCTTTAATCAAGAAAAATGAAGACATTACAGCAATATTGATTGGTAGATAAACTGGAATAATAAGAGCTATACTACATGGATAAATATCGTCGGATAACTTTTGATGAGGTTAAAATAACATGATCTGCAGTAATCCCTTTGATACATATATATGAAGAGCTCTTTTCCAAAACGCGATAAGCGCCGATCCAAAAAAATGAGCTCGCAATGCCAATGCCAAGCTCGAGCTTTGGAAAAGAGCTCTTCCTATTATGTATGTATATGACATATGTATGAATATATATGTCATGTATATATATGACATATGTATGAATATATATGTCATGTATATATATGACATATGTATGAATATATATGAAGAGCTCTTTTCCAAAGGATGAGCTCCAGGCTTGGCATTGGCATTGCAAGCTCATCTTTTTTATTCAGCGCTTGTCACGTTTTGGAATAAAGAGCTCTTCATATGTAGAAATTTAGATGACACGTCCATTCACATGAAAGTGACGATGGATACAAGAGCATATATAATTCAAAACGCGGAAACGGACTGCTATAACATGGCCTTTAATAGGTATCAAATGTAGTTACAAGTTAAACTAGTCAGAGGCAGTCTAATGAATGTCTTACTTCTTATACAATAATAGCGGTTATCAGCAACTTTAAGTAGTCTAATGTCTTAATCTACTCAATCGTTATTCAGTTATGCAGAAAGTTACGTTTGTCTAATGTCGTAGTCTACCCAATCTGCGTCCCGGGAATCGTTTCCAGCAATCCCGGGCTGTCTGTCCTCTATTACAGGCACTCAACCCTCCCCGTTCTCCACCTTAACTTAATAGTGGGTGGTGCGGGGGTGGATGGGGGTGGAATTACATACGGGGGGGGGGGGGGGGGGGGTCAACTCGTGTTGGCCGAGCGGCGTCTTGAGGCTAAGTGCCGGTCAGCGGTAGCCCGGTGTGGCGTGCTCAGCCGTGTCCCGTGCTCAGCCCTGTACCTATACTCAAACTCAAGGCATTGTCAATGGTCGTGAGTAATTTTCATACAGAAAATACAGAACAAGTGAAATATCTCTAAAACCAGACTACCTATTAACAAATCGCTTGGTACACATATAGAAAACATCTTCACCAAAAAGATTATATAAAATTTATAAGGTTAGGGTTCTTGATTTCTATTAATTTTGATTAAAACTAATGTTTTGCACTGCGCATACTGTCAAACTCAAGGCATTGTCAATGGTGGTGAGCAATCTTCATACAGAAAATCCAGGAAAAGTGAAATATTTCTAAAACCACACCACCTAGAAACAAATCGCTTGGTACACATACAGAAAACATCCTTACCAAAAACATTATATTAAATTTATAAGGTTAGTAACTTACGACCATTGACAATGCCTTGAGTTTGAGTATAGGTACACGGCTGAGCACGGCACACGGCTGAGCACGCCACACCGGCGGTAGGCAGCGTTCAGGCTAGTTCCCGGGAAGTCCGCTAGGGTCGGTAGTTCGAATCCGAAGCGACAGCCTGCGCCACCAGCAGTCCCCCCACCACGCCAGAATTACCCATGTTACATTCGCAACATGGACAATGTGGTCGGGGTTGAGGAAAATGGAAAACACCGCGCCCAGAACGGGAATAGACCCCGCCAGTTAAACTAGTGACATCTATCGGACGAATTTAGAACCACCCTAGTCGGGTCGTTTCCCTCACTGTCTATTCTTTCACATGCTATATCTCCGTAAAGAATGCTTGGAAAAATAATAAAATGCTTGATTATATTCAGATATTCATATCTAAACAGGCATCAAGCTCTTATCCTTGTAATTCTTTTTTTTAAAGACAACTATATTGTATTTTTCATTTGGGTGTCACTGCCGCTCTCTTCACATGTATTAAACCCCACCGGTGAAGCTAGTGACATCTATCGACAGAATCTGGAACCACTTTAGTCGGATACTTTCCAGCTTAACTGGCGGGGTCTATTGAAGCCACATCTCTTGCATCCCGCACCAGTGTGCTAACCATTACACCACCCAGGCTCCCTAATGTCACTGACCTAGCCATGCCTACCTGTCTATGTGGCTCCTTGCCTGAGAGTTCAGTGCAGACTACAGTAAAACCTCCCTAACCGAGCACCTCCACAGATCGACCACTCCCCTATATCGATCGATTTATTTGGATCCCAACAATACCATTGTAACCATATTCTAACTCCCTAAATCGACCACCTCTCTAAATCGACCACTTAAAGTCGGTCCCAAGGTCGGTCGATTTAGAGAGGTTTTACTGTACGTATAGGTACATATAGGTTAACATTTGACAAGCATCACAATAACATGTATTTGTTAATTCTTTCTAAAATATTCATCAATATATCTCAATGGGTTTAAATATAAATAGCACATGTACACAGTTTGAATGTGCGTGGTGCTTTAATGACGTTGGTATCTATTTACCCGTATGCCATAGCAACACAAACCAGTATCCATAGTCACATACAACTGTCTTAATACGTGAACATTGGTTTGCAAGAATTCGTCGTCACTACATACTTCATAGCTAATTTTTGTAATCGCCCTGTGTTTTGTGAGTTAAATTTAGCGGTAATTTGTCCCAAATTTAACCACTTCAAAACTGCGTCAGCGATTCTTTCTTGTGTAGTCTGACACAAATTTGACCATTTCATATTTCCGTGTAAATTTCAAAGTAAGCATAAAAATGTGATTAGCAACATTGACAGAATAAATACCACTAACCTTTTGCTGTGAATATGGCCTTTGCTGCCGATAGTGCCGATGAAGCATTAAACTATCATAATATCAGCAATCAATCAAAATTCTCTCAGATGGTGTGTGGGGTGAAAGCCATGAACATTTGTAAAATTTCTCACCGAAATGATGGAAATCGCATAGTGTATACTGACCTTTGATGCGCGTATAGAATACATATGTACTGAGATGAACTGACCTCCCCAGATGAAATGCCACATCTCAAATAAGCGTGGGTAAGTTGATTGCATCAGGGTCTTCTAGATAGCATAATGGTTAGGACGCCAGTCCAAGTATGGTAGATGTGTGGGTTCGAATCCCACTCTAGACGTAATGTTTCTCTTCATTTCTAGAAACACCTCCCACGACACCCGATTAAAGAAATATGCCATGTACACGGTATTAAATACAGTTGTAGCTGTAAGGTGGCGCCCTCTACCTGCTTCCTACAAGTGATGTGATTCGTCGGAAGTAATTCCTCCTGGCATCTTCTTCTTTTTTTTATATCAAATACCTTCTTTGCTATTTGAAAAAAAAGCAACTAGCGGACGGAAATAACACTAAAGTGAACTGAAACTTGGGCAAGTCACTTATTTTTTATGCCTATCCCTGTTTGACTGTTTTGCCTGAACATGCGTACTGATTGATTGTGAACAGCAAGTATACTAACAAACTGCTTATATTATTCATCTTTTACGTAAGTGAGAAGACAATACAATTAGTTTGGTTGAGCTATCTCTGGCTGGACCCTCCTTAAAAGGCCCCTCCGCTTTATTAGTCAAACTTCTGCGCGAGTGAGGCAGATAGTGGGGGAGCACGCGCGCACGTGACCTCCCCCCCCCCCACCGAGTCGGTAGCTCCCCCGTATTGGGAGTATTGAGCTGGTAGCCAAGGCGCTCCACCCAAGTCAAGTGAGCAGTAGACAAGCAAGCAATTACAAACATAAGAAGTACCCTCCTACCGGAGTGCATGTCGGCCCGCTGACCTGAAGTACAAAGCTACACAATGACAGCACTCAGCCATATATCATCGTTATATCGGGTGGCTTGCAGGCACCAATGTATTACAAAGCCACTGAGTCGCATATCGCCCCCTACTGGCCTGCAGATCCACAATTAACTATATTGCTCATATAGCAGCACAAAGACATATATCGGTTAATAGCAGACAAGCAATGCAGGTGGACTCCATTCCAAATAATATTCGCATAACAAGTTATACAACACAAAAAATGCCAATGAAACTTTGAATATTTCTAATCTCAATATAGTCGAAATTTCGAGTGGCTGAATATTTCATTATGATATAACAATTATTTATTTGATTGATATATTTTGAAAGAAAGGGATTGAATTTTGATGGTAGATTAAAATAACTATGAACATCAGGCTATATAATTACAAAAATGACCATAGAGTATGACTATTATTCATAGTTTAAGCTTTTTAACACTAGCTATTCTCTGATGAACGTGAACTTCTCCAATAAAAGTTTATAATCCGTTGAAATGATAGCATTTCTCAAACCGAAGCAAGTATTAGAGTCACTGGTTCCAGCACTCAATGTTTGGTGTAGAGTTGAGAAATTGGAAGCATATCATAGCCTTTCGAAAGTAGCAGACTATGATAGATAAGTATCTGAATAATAGCCTATAGCTAGATGTTTAGATTGTGAAATAATGTGGATATATCCATTCTGATAATCCAACCTTCCGATACTTTTTCAATAGGGTTGTTTAGTCGGCCCTGTCTTATAGATAGATAGTGTTGTGAAAGCAGAGTTCCAATAGACCCCGCCAGTTAAACTAGTGACATCTATTGGCAGAATTTGGAACCACTCTAGTCGGGTCGTTTCCCTGACTGCCTATCCTTTCACATGCTATATCTCCGTAAAGAATACTTGGAAAAATAATAAAATGCTTGATTCTATTCAGATATTCATATCGCAATAGGCATCAAGTTCTTATCCTTGTAATATATATATATATAAAAGACAACTATATTGTATTTTTCTGCTGGGTTTCACCGCTACTCTCTTCACATGTATTAAACCCCACCAGTTAAGCTAGTGACATCTATCGGCATAATCTGGAACCACTCTAGTCAGGTACTTTCCAGCTTAACTTGCGGGGTCTATTAGAAGTGTCGCGTGGGTGATGAAACTGGGAAATATTGCGCCTAGAGCGGGACTCGAACCCACATCTCTTTGCATTCCGGGCCAGTGTGCTAACCATTACACCACCTAGGCTCCCTGATATCAACACACTACCCACACCTACCTGTCTATACGGCTCCTTGGCTGAGAGGTCAGTGCAGACCACTACACTCGTCCCCCTGGAATTGTAAGTCTTTTAATGCTTACAATTACATACACACAGGCAAGGCAACGCACTTAGATACACAGGGTAGGTTCAACAACCATACAGCGCAAAGCTTGTACAGGATCGTGGTCACGGCACCAGTGTCTTGGGGGTGATGAAAATGGGAAATATTGTGCCTAGAGCGGGACTCGAACACACATCTCTTTGTATTCCGGGCCAGTGTGCTAACCATTACACCACCTAGGGTCCCTGATATCAACACACTACCCACGCCTACCTGTTTATGCGGCTCCTTGGCTGAGAGGTCAGTGCAGACCACTACAGAAGCTTTGATAGATAAGTATATGAACAACAGTTGGTGGATATGTCAGTAATGATAACCCAGCTTTCCGACACTTTTTCTATAGGGTTGCTTAGCTGGTGTCGCAGTTTCAACGCCCGGTCAGTTTCCATGGCCCGTATAGACTCAAACTCAAGGCATTGTCAATGGTTGTGAGCAATCTTCATACAGAAAATACAGCAAAAGTGAAATATCTCTAAAACTACACCACCTATTAACAAATCGCTTGGTACACATATAGAAAACATCTTTACCAAAAAGACTGTATTAAATTTATAAGGTTAGGGTTCTTGATTTGTATTAGTTTTGAATAAAACTAAGGTTTTGCACTGCACATACCGTCAAACTCAAGGCATTGTCAATGGTCGCTAGCAATCTTCATACAGAAAATACAGGAAAAGTGATATATCTCTAAAACCACACCATCTAGAAACAAATTGCTTTGTACACATGTAGAAAACATCTTTACCAAAAACATTATATTAAATTTATAAGGTTAGTGACGATGATGTTAGATTTTGACGCATGCGCATGAAACTGACTGGGCGCTGAAACTGACCGGGCGCTGAAACTGCGACACCGGCCCTGTCACATAGATAGTGCTGTGGGACTATAGTCCCTCTTCCAGCCAATTCTCCCCGTTGTGTACGTACATTGGGATAATGACGTTGCCACATTGCTCATGGGACATTGGGATCTATGACACTGTCACATAGTCATACTCCCAGGGATCGCCTCTTTTAAATACCTCAGGGATTCCAGTTGTGTAGGCGGGGTTAAATGGATGACACCAAGGTTAATGGAAAAGGCAGCCTGTGCAATGCCGTCTTAAAGTTGGATGGTCTGATGAAACATAATTACTGGACGCGATAGCCCAATCGGTAGAGCGTAGGCTTCCCGTGCGGAAGGTCGGGAGTTCGAATCCCAGCCGAGTCAAACCAATGACTTATCAAATTGATACTTGTCACTACCTAGCTTGGTGTTCGGTATTACTAGAATAGGACAAGGACTGGTTAGCATAGTTTCAGGATAAGGTGACTGTGTGGGATATCGCATCATATGGTGTCAGTGGGCTGGTCACCCAGTGGGGCAGCAATATAAAGTTGCCATGAGTGCGCACTGTCACAAGTCGGTACCAGTCCTGATATGACCTTAGATGTTGCTAGGATGTAAAACAACAACAACCAACCAACCTGAAAGATAATTTGTTCAAAAGCAAAACGCTTACCTACATTTGATCCTGTATCTCCAACTTAGATACTGGTGCTCAACTAATGATTTGAGACAGCATAAATGAATAATCAATTAATTTCTGGTATCATCCTATTGGATGCCTACTTTGAGAAAACAATTAAGTAGGGACACCACTAACCAAATAGGTCAATCTCATGACCTCATTAGCCTTGCCCTCATTCTAAGTACCATGTGTACCTTAAGTGCCTGTCACACTATGCCGGATTGAGCAACGGACAGAATTGTCTAGTCCGGTGGTATTTGGGTGTGATAAGTATCAAAATGTATTAAAATCTGTCAAAATGTTGCGATATTGGGTCAAAGGCCGCTGGACGAATGGACATGAAACGGAAATGAAACGGACATGAACGGATAGCCAACAGACGGTAAGCGGACTAAACAGACTCAAACTGGACAAGAAACGTAGACGTCAATCCGGCAGCATCCATTCCAAGTTTTGTGCATGTTCAAAACTTCTAACAGATCGGGCCGGATATCAATAGGTCTTTGTTCGGTTTCTTTCCGTTTCCCCAATCCAGTGATGTGTGACAGGGCCTTTAGTCATGTTCCAGGATTAGTAGATCAGCCCACATCACGTGGTCATCACATCACGTGGTCATCACGAAACTATATAATATGCGCTTTTGATCGACCGGAAAGTCAACAAACTAAGGTCTCGACTGCGCATGCGTGTCACTTCCTTAATCCGCATCAGTGCGTTCACACAGGCAAAATTATCCGCATCACAGAAATCGATTCACGTAAACTACCTCGCTAGGTGGTTTACAGGATCCGCATCACGTGAACCGAATGAGCCTTAATCCGCCTCAGACACCCGTTCACACGAGAAATGTGAGGCGAACTATGCAAGTCGCTTTCTACGAATCGATTTACATCGCCCGTGTGAACACGGCTTAAGATGGTTATCAGTGATAACCGTGGCTTTGCGCTTGAAATTCATTTCATGACAGTTGCAGGAGCTTTATTCATGGATTTAAAAAATATATATATATTTATTGATGGTTCTGTCGCTATATCCTCATCGTATTGACTACGCAGGAGACAGCAAACTAATATAAGTTCAGCTAGTTTTAAAAGGAAATATTGACACTATCTCACCTGCTCACTGCATGTATGCAAACTAAATCCAAACAGCACCGTCATTATATACTGTACCAACGATAACCACCTTTTAGTTTAACCACTAGTCATAAATATTTTTCACTTGCACCACACATAAAACCTATAAAGGCATTTCCTTGTATTTATCTCGTGCTATTAAATAACGTATAGCAAAGCTATAGGAATTTACTTTCTGCTTAATTAGATCCACTGAATATTTCTGATTCACATTTTATATTTGTTTTTATTGTATCTTTTTATTTATCTGAATACAAATTTGTTTAAATGCTGGGGCACTGGTCGTCCGGCCGTCTTCCACTTCAGTTATTTATGTTATTTATTTACAAGAAACTACTACAAATAATCAAGTGCATTACATTGTCACTGCTTTTAGCTAACTAAGGGTATGTGTCTCACTGGGGGTCTCTTTGGGGGTCTCATTGGGGGGTCTCACTGGGGGTCATATATCCTGCGTGGAAATGCTAAATGACATCGACCAAGCCTTCGCATAGTTGCCATGGAAATTATGACCCTACATTGATGGAGAGAATATTATGAAAGACTGGACGGTGTGCGTATTGTTAAGAAGTGCTGCTCGGTGTTGCAACTATTGGATATTGTTGACACAACCTCTGCAGCACACATGCACACGTAGGACAACGCGATTTATTTTATTGGCTGAAATCAGATCCAATTTGCGTTCGATAATAAGCGTGGGTGGGGTTGGAGGGTCATGATAACAGCCGAGGATAAAAACGGTACAAAAAGAATACCGGCGGTGTTTTCTTTGTTCTTTTTCACGGGATTTAAAGTAAATTATGCTCATGATGAGAAAGGTGAGGAAAGAACTGACCAAAAACGTCTTACTGAGAGGCTTAATCAGTTAATGGCTAGGTGGAGTGATTTTAACTTTTTTATATTTTGGAGTGGGACGTAGCTCAGGTGGTAGAGTATCTGCCTGTGAAGGTGTGGGTCATCCGATCAATCCTGCTCAGTGGACACATTTGCAGTTTGGGCTATTTTCCGTTCCAACCAGTGGTCCACAATTGGCTCATCAAAGGCTGTGGTATGTGCTGACCTGTCTGAGGGAAAGTGCATATAAACGACCCCTTGCTGCTTATCGGAAAGAGTAGCCTATGTGGCAGCAGTGGGTTTCCTCCAAAGAAATATGTCAGAATGACCATATGTTTGACGTCCAATCGCCAATGATAAAAGTTAATGTGCTCTAAAGGCGTTGTTAAATAAAACAAACTTTTTCTTTTCTTTTGCTTCTTTATGTAAATATTCAGACGATCTGAATGAAGTAGGTAGATAATACGAGAACTAACTGGGTATATTTTACCACTATGAAGCGCATAGAGACCTACCTGTTGAGAGTTTGTTTGTTTTGTGGAGTTTTACGTCCTGGCAACATCGAAGGTCATATCAGGACGGTACCTGTTGAGAAAGTAATGGTCAGATCGGTTGGTTGGTGGAGTTTTACGTCCTGGCAACATATAAGGTCATATCAGGATGGATACCGACTTGTGACAGCACACACTCATAGCAACTTTATAGTGCTGCCCCACTGAGATACTAGGCCACCAGCACCATGACCTGATATCCCACTCAATTACATTATCCTGACACTGAGTCCAACAGTCCTTGCCCTATCCTAATAATGCCGAGCGCCTGGCTAGGAAGCGACAGGTATTCATTGTTAAGTCATTGGTTTGACTCACCCAGGGTTCGAACCCATGAGCTCGAATCCCACTATCTACCAAAACGGGAGACGGAAGCTCAGCTCATTCGGCCATCCCATCTGGTCGTTCTTGATCGGAGGTTGATCACGTGTTACCCCCCTCCCCACGCCCCTCACACACACGCACACACTACACAGACACACGACGTGCTAATCTAAATTCTATTACTGATATCAAAAACAAAATTCGGCTCTTATTTGCCTGGGTCACTGCTTAGTATTTTGTTCGAAGCCGGACGCAATGTCACGGCGGTTATGGTGCCCGCTTCCCGTGCACGAGGTCATGCGTGGGATTGAACCTCGGCCGAGTCAAACCGAAGACATAAAGAGATTGGTACTTGTCTGACGTTCGGCATCGCTAGGATAGGGTGAGGACTGGTTTGGGTCAGTGTCAGGATAGTGTGACCGAGTGCAATATCAGATAGCAGCACGGTATATCAGTGGTGCAACACTAAAAAGTCCCAATCAGAGCACACCGCCACAGGGAGGGTTTTTTCAATTGTATTTAAAAAAGTATCCATGTAGATTTTTCATCACTCATCACATTCACACTCCTTAATTTATCTTCAAAACCAAAACATGTATTTAAATTGTATTCTACATGTCTAACTTAGATACTTGTGCACTTATCAAACATTTGTCATGACACAGAACAGAATTCAGGCCAAGTTAAAAGAACCTGTTTCTGGAGAAGCCTATGGGGTCAAAGTTTTGGCATGCTTGCCAAAAGTAATTTGACATGTTTTCACTTCAAATATCTCAAAAGTTAGCCATTTAAAATAAGAGTTACTTCAAAGTAGATTGAGGTAGATTATAACAATGAATTTACTATATATATCTCAGAAAAATGACATAAACTCAAAACCAACGGACTCTGCAACTTTCATCAGTGCGTAACAAATTAACATACTTTGTACGGGTGAAAGACCAGTGCTTCGGCACTGACAAATGTACTATTCTTTAGAATAAAACTATTTACCCCCAAAAAGTCAGTGCCTCTCCTGCTATGACTTTATATGTTACAAGGACGTAAACCCCAATAAATCAAATCTATCCTTGTCTGATATCATATGGTGTCCGACGAGTGTGTTGGTGTTTTTCACCTTATTGTATTTCTGTGGCAAGATTGGTTGGTTATTAGAGGTTTCCGTCCTGACAACATCTAAGGTCATATCAGGACAGATATCAACTTGTGAAAGTGTGCACTCATGGTGACTTTATATGACTGCCCCACTGGGAAATCAGGACACCAGCACCATGACCTAATATCCCATTCAGTCACATTATCCTGATACTGAGCTAAACTAATCCTTGCCCTATCCTATTAATGCTGAGCGGCAGGCTAGGAAACGACAAGTATCACTTTTATAAGTCATTGGTTTGATTCGACCGGTAACTGAACTCCTGATCCCCCGAGGCCTACGCTCTACCGATTCGGCCAGCGCGCCCGGTCTATGGCAATATAAATAAAGTAGTACAGCTGACTTTGATTGACAGCCAGCGCCAACTAATTAGCTGATTCCCCGCAGACTTGAGAGCAGTGAATATAAAAAGGGTCGGTAACCATGACTATTGCCCAATTGGCAATCGGTTGTTATCTCGATAGATATCCATAATCTGCCCTTTGGTGTTTGCACATTTTATCTTGAAGCCGCTGCAGCCAGTTCTTAAGGCTCATCTGCAATAGCTTCAGAATTAAATTCATGCTAATTGATATTAATTCATACCAAATCACACCAATTCATAGTAATTCATAATAATTCATACAAATTCACACAAATTCGTACTAATTCAAGATAATTCATGATAATTCATGCCTTTACCATTTGGGTGTTCCAGACTTTGGTAGCCATTTCTAGTGTACTTTTTTCATGTGCTTTCACGTGGCTTCTGGTTTGCGTTAGTATTGGTGCATTGTTTGCTGTGGTGTTCCTTTGTGGCTGGGTTAGGTACCTTTTTTCTCGACTATACCCAAATGCCAGTGTTCTTAGGTGTCTTACTCTCATGTTCTCTAATAATTTAGCTTTTTTTTTGTTTGTGGATGTCGTAGGTTGGGTGTAGTTTGTACACCTTAAGGCAGGTATTTAGGGCTCCTTTTGCAGTATTTGCAGGTTTTTTTAGCAGTTCCTGTTTGGCACCCATGTAGATGACATCCCCGTAGACGAAGTAGGGCAGCACCATTCCCTTGAAGACTTTTATTGACATTTCTTGGGTCATGTGTTTCTTAGCTTTGCAAATAACCATAGTTTGTGGTTTATTTTTTGGATGAATTTTGATATATATGGATGGTAGTTTAGCTGGCTGTCCAGCTCTAGGCCTAGATATTTATAGTGGCTTACTTTTTCTAGTGTTTGGTTCCCTAGCTTGCAGTGCAGGTTGCTTTCTGGCATTATTCTATGCGAGAAAAGGACTGTCTTGGATTTTTGTGCATTTATGGTTATTTTATTAGACTAACACCAGTCATCTAGTTTTAGTAGGAGCTTGTTTAGCTTTGTTATTATCTCTTCTTCTGTACTTCCTTCTGCATATATGACGGTGTCATCTGCATACAGCTGGAGGTGCTCTGTTTCAAGCCACTTTTCTAGGTCAAAATGACATGTAATAAGTCATAATAAGTCACAATAAGTCATGGTATGTAATAATAAGTCATAATATGTAATAATATGTCATAATAAGTCAAAAGAAGTCATAATAAGTCATAACTCATAATAAATCATCGTAATGCATAAAGGGATCAAAATAATTCGCAATAATTCATAATAAATCATAATACTTCATGAAATTTCATACCAATTCATAATAATTCATTAAAATGCATAAATGAATTCAGATTAATTCATTTAACCATTTTCATTTCATATGAACTATAAATGGGTTTACTCAATACTTCTTGGGACTGTTTATATATTTAAAAATCACGCCAATGGTGTGAGATTCTTGTCTCATGTGTAGTTTTACACTCTTCTTACTTCTACATCGATAGTGATGAATTGCGGGTTTAAAACAGCGGATAACTACGACTACAACAGCAGTCCAGATTTAGGCGGAGGAACTCTCCCCCTGTGTGCCACATGCACACTCACGCATTGATAATGAAAGTCCCGCATTTAAAGTTACATGGTCCGATGAAACATTTTTTTCAAAGCCAAAACACTTTCCTACATTTGGTTATATATATCCATCTTAGATATCGGTGCATTAGCTAAGGTTTTGGGACAGCATGGACAGAATAATCAGTGAATGTATGATCCCATCCGTTTGGACGGCTACTTTGAGACAGTCATTAGGTCAGTCTCATGGCCTCATAAGCCTTGCCCTCATTCCAACCAGGCTATATTTAAATTAGCTCATTCCACATCATGTGGTCATCGTGATATGTGAATAACAAGAGGAGCTTTGGAAACCTTGCCGAAATTTATATTCGGTTCTTTCAGCTCAAATTGCTCTGAAATTAGCAAGTTTTCATCCAAATTACTCCGACTAATGATTAGTAGCTCATAATGATCAATTTGATATATTTATCTTTAAAAAAAAAAAAAAGGCAAAAGTTCAAACGCCATCGGACTATGCAACTTTAAATGCGAGTGGCTACTGATGAAGATTTGCTATGACAAAGGGCCCATTCCAGTCACTGTGCGCATGCGCAGGACTCCTTAGAGTGAGTGCCTCCTGAAGAAGCCAACATTAAGCCCGCCGTCTCCACTTCGGAATGGGGGGTGGGGGTGGGGGGGGGGGGGGCTGGAAATAGGAGGAGGGTGTGTGCGCGTGTTACGCGTGTCTGCGAGTGTGTGCGCATGCGCATTGGCAGGTGGGAAGGGTGGCTGGCTCTGACTCTGAGAGTACAGTGCGAGTTGGTGCGGAATTCAATAGTGCCCCCCCCCCTTGCCCACTATACACACACACAAATTTAATAAATACTTTTTTTGATTCATTCATCTAGAATATAATGCATTGTGCAACTAGTTCTACAAATTCCTCTGTAACGATTACACAGTCGAATCTTTCTCGTAGCAAAAATGTATTTGAGACAATCTTGGCCGTTTCTTCTACCCCCCCCCCCTAATTTGTGTTACTCTTAATTGACGCCAATTATCATTGCTTAATTATTTTATTTAGGGTTATTGTTTTGTTTGTTTGTTGTTGTTTTAAGTCCTAGCAACATCTAAGGTCATATCAGGATGGGTACCGACTTGTGACAGTGTGCCCTCATGGCGACTTTATAGTTCTTGGACACCAAGCCGCCAGCACCATGACCTGATATCCCACTCAGAGCAAGGACTGGTTGGCTCAGTGTTAGGATAATGTGACTATCCTAATAATGTCGAGCACTAGGCTATGAATCGACATGTATCAATTATTAAGTCATTGGTTTGACTCGACCAGGATTCGAACCCACGAACTCATGGGTTCGGATCTCCTGACTCCCAAAACAGGAGACGGACGCTCTACTCATTTGGCCACTAAAACAACTGTGCCTTATGTACACAGATTTATATATCAGCTTCGCTTTTTCTTTAATCTTTCTTAGTTACTATTTAATTTATTTGATAGTCATGAATGGATGGAGCATGTTGCAATTGTAACCGACAGTAAGTAGGTCGTTGAATGAGGTCGCTCTCTTTTGTAGATTTAATAAGCGGTAACGTGTCCGAAAGAATTAGACTTATTCACAATTATTTTGATTACATATGACTAGCCATAATTTGTACAGCATGAAACAACTTATTCTCTGGGAGTTTTTTAGGGGCACATCCTTAGTTTGAGGCTCAGGTCCCTTCAGCAGTAATGACGTAATACCCAAATCACACGAGGCCTGCATTCGCTTACGATCGATTCGCGACGTCAAAACGTCCTAATTGTGCCCTCCTGAGCCCTCCTCAAGTGCTGGCGCTGTGAGGATGCCAACCTCCCAGAGTCCATTTCGGAAATTTTGGACGCAAGGAGGTTGCAGCTGCTGCACCTGCAACCTCCTTGCATCCTGTTCTTGCAGTGCCATTCAAAACTGGCTGGTGCCCTGGCGCCGCCGTGCCACCATCCTGGTACCGACCTCTTGGTTGGCGAGTTGCCGCCGACCTGGCGCCGACCTGGCAGCGCCAACACATGCGATGCCGCACTCACTGTGTGGCTGGCGCCAGGGCACCGACTCGGCGCCGCCCTTTCCCCAACCAGGCGTCGCCCTGGAGCCGACCCGGCGCTGACCTAGCGGCGCCATGGCGCTGTCTCAGCGCCGCCATGGCGCCAATCTGGCGCCGACCTGGCACCGACCTGGTGCCAGCCTGGTGCCAACCATGTATTCTAATCAATGTATCGAGTGGGATGCTGGGCGGTTGGCGTCCTTTTGGCCGTAAGGAGGTTGGTGGCGAACCCTGGCTCTCGTGTGACTGGGTATAAGCTAGGGAATATTACAGACATGGAAAGTAGGGCAAACCCTACTATCACTTAAAGTGAACCTAAAGGTTTTTGAATATGCCGTATAACCTATGTAAGTCCATCTTTCCATTTCCTGTGTGATCGCACAGTACCAATAATAATAATAATAGCCATTGGGTACTCAGAGTGTAATACTGCAGGGCAGACATATCCCGACATACTTGATTCAAGCTCAAATAACCCATTCTAAGTGTGATCATTCATTAAGAAACATTGAATGTTCATGAATGTAGGAATAGATGGGGAAATCACATGAACAGACCTTTAGGCATGGATTACTTCAATTGTGCACAATTAATCAACGAATACATGCAAAAATCACGTGACTAGGTAATGAATTTAAGTAATAACGATAACTTCTGTAAACTTCTGTAAACATATATCAATGCATTCCTTACAATAGCAGAAGTACTGAAGCTTTTCTATTTGACACATCCAATATGTAAAAACAATGAATGCTTCAGCATGTTAGTGGCAGTGATCATTATGCTGACAGTATGTAGACAGCTCATGTGTGGGATGGTAATTTGACAGAGAAAAAAAAGCTATAAATGTACGATCAATGTGACTATATAAAAGAGCCTTTGGGAACGATTGTCAAGTTGTTATTCAGTCCTTATTTTCTTTTCTCAGTACCGCATTGCTGATCTTGAAGCCGTAAACAGATTTACTGAGCATGTTTTTCTGTCTGTTTTTCTTATTTCTAGATATCTTAGAGTCAGAGAGACATTAAAAGTAAAGCTTGTTTTATTCAACGAAAACTCCTTACTGAAATGCAGGCAATCAAATACCTTATCAGCAGCCACCGTGTGGTAAGATAACACCAACACTACAACTGGCCAGCATTGAAAACAAGCCTGGGTACCCGGGCTTATATGCTATGGACAGTATAAATACAGCCTCAATAAAAAAAAAAATTTAAAAGAAATTAAAAAAACGACGCCTCTAGAGCGCATTGATTTTCACATCATCCTGCTAATGGATGTCAACTATATGGTCATTCTGATATAATTCTTTGGAAGAAACCCACTGCCGCCACATAGGCTATTCTTTCCGATAAGGGGTCTTTTATATGCCCTATCCCACAGACAGATATTCTACAAACATTGACTGAACCATTTCTACATCCTGGCAACATATAATGCCATATCAGGATAAGTACCGACTTGTGACAGTGTGTACTCATGGTGACATTATGTACTCATGGTGACATTATAGTGCTGCGCCACTGGGAGACCACACCACCAGCACCATGACATATTTCCCACCCAGGCACATTATCCTGACACTGAGCTAACCATTCCTTGCCATATCCTAGCAATTCTGAGCGCCAGGCTAGGTAGCAACGAGTATCAATTTTGTAAGTCATTGCTTTGACTCAGCTGGGATCTGAACTCCCGATCTCCCGCACTGGAAGCCTGTGCTCTTACATATTCAGCTAACATGTACAGTCTGCAAAGCTTTGACAATAAGCATAGACCACTAGATAGAGCCAAGTAAACACTATGCATAAAGACAACACCGGTAACCTAGACAGTTCTCCGATCAGAGTTGACTTGACTTCTGGGGTGTTTGTAACCTTACGATGGTTACCGGCTGCAGAACTGCAGCATTATAGAGAGGCACCGATAAATCGGCCCAATCTTTGATTGAAGAATAATCTTCTGGTGGGACGGTTGTAGAAGCTGGGGGATGTTTTTACAATGATTAAATGACGAGTCGTTGGGGCAGTCCAGAATCACTCAGGTCCGGCAGTAGCACAGCACCTGTATCCAGCAGACAGCAGCAAGGGTTTCCAAGGAAGGGACGGGTAAAGATGGGTCCAGCGGTTCCAGCAACAAGAACAAAGCGAGAGAAACAGAAAGGTAAAGGGCCCCACCCAAGCAAACTTGATCAGGGGAGAAGTAAGCCTGGGAGAAAGAAAAAGGGTAGGGTATAGGAAAGAGAAATGAGGAGAGTTGAGTCAAAGGACTGTGTCTATTTGCTCTATGGTGACCAGCCAGCGAGCCAAAGACCCAGACAGAATAAGAGTAGAAAGTGAAATGGTGGCAGGTTCCCCCTCCTGGAACTCTTTTCAGACAATATCAAGGAGGAGCATAGCCAGCAGAGAGGAGATAGAGAGAGGTGTGGACGAAGTGCGGTCTATGAAGATTGCACACGACCATTGACAATGCCTTGGGGCAAACTCAATGCATTGTCAATGGCAGCGAGCAATCTTCATACAGAAAAAGTGGCATATGTCTAAAACCACACCACCTAGAAACAAATCACTTGGTACACATATAGAAAACATGTTTACCAAAAGGATTAAATTAAATTTATACGGTTAGGGTTCTCGATTTCTATTAATTTTGAATAAAACTGACATTTTGCCGTTACGCGTACAGCTGTGTCATAAACTGTTCAACAACCACCACTTGGAGCACCACAGTCGGCACCTGTTACACGGTCTAGTATGAGAGTTGTCCCTCTCATCTATATACACGCTCTCTGCCGCAGAGCCCAACCAGGCATGTCGAGCAATGGACAAGCACCGTGTGGGTGATGCAGATATATGTATCGAGAGGGACAGTGCCCAGCCAAAGGTAAAACATGTGTGGGCTGTAACAAATTGGGACATTTTATTAAAGTCTGCAAGAGTACACAGCAACCAAGGACGCCGGTGTAAAGATTTCAAATTCCCCCATATTCAAGTTCCCCCCCGGGAACTTGAAAACGTTTTCAAATTCCTCCCAGGGAAATTTGAAAACGTTTTCAAATTCCCTCCCTCGTTTTAACTTTCCCTCCCCCCCCCCCCATTTTTGGGGAATTTTCTTTATTTTTTTGATTTTTTGTTATTTTTCATGACAAATATTATAATATACAGAGAATAGCATAATGGAAATTATTACTAGTACAATAAAACATATTTAACCACAAATGACACAAAAAGTCTCCAAGATGGTTAAGAAAAAAAATATTATAGGTCTGAAATTTAAAACGTTTTTTAAAGTTTTTTAAACAATTTTAAATTCCCGGAGGGGGCAATTTGAAAATAGGGGGGAGGAATCTGAAAACTGTTTTTAAGTTCCCCCCCAGGAATCTGAAAACGTTTTTAATTTCCCCCGAGGGAAGTTAAAAACGTTTTCAGATTCCCGGGGGGGGGAACTTGGGAAGGGGGGAAGTTGAAATCGTTACACCGGTAGATGTGATAGCGGTGGACAACACAACATGCCAGCCCAGCAAATATGCCCCCCTCCAGAGGAACCAATGGACGACGACCTATTCGTGGGGGAGCTGTCCGAGAAAATGAACGCGGGTGACATATTCATATATGAGATGAACAAAATCCTAGGCGATCTGAAAGGGGTAAATGTTGTCACCGATGATATTTTGGTGTACGGCAAAACAATCACCGAACATAAAGAATGCCTCAGGGCAGTACTAGAAAGAGCCCGCCAAGTCAATCTAAAACTCAATCCTGCAAAGTCAAAGATTTGTAAAACTGAAGTTACAAAAGTTGCTCATACAATCACACAAAAGGGACTAAAGCCTAGTAAAGAAAGAGTGCAGGCAATAAACGACATGCCGATTCCAACAATTGTAGCAGCTGTACAGAGATTCCTTGGGATGGTAGGTTGCGTTAGTAATTTTATACCAAACCTAGGAACAGTAAGCAAACCTTTGCGAATTATAATTAACAAAACTACAGCATGGCACTGGGAATCGGAACAACAAAACACTTTTGATATGTTGAAACCCTTGTTAACAAAGGCACCTGTATTACGTTTCTACAATGTTAGCAAAGAAGTAACTCTGCAGGTAGACGCGTCCAAGTCAGGCCTTGGCGCAGCTCTGATACAAGAAAATAGACCAATAGCTTTAGCTGCTAAATCCTTAGATGACACACAAGCCAATTATGCAATGATAGAGAAAGAGTTACTGGCAATATGCTTTGGATGTAAAAAAATGTCATAACTATATATTCGGTAAAACTGTAGATGTCCAAACAGACCATAAACCACTAGTCTCAATACTAAACAAACCATTACATGAATTGTCTGCAAGAATGCAGCGCATGCGCATGCGCTTACTCACATATGATCTGAATGTTGCATATATTAAGGGATCTGAAATGTTCATTGCAGATGCGCTGTCACGTGACCACAGCAAGTTGATAGAGCCAAATGACCTCTTCGATCAGCACATGAAGGTAGCTTCTATTGCGCTAATAGACAACACTACCGAACAGATACGAAAAGAGAATGCAACAGACGCAACACTTACCGAGGTAACAAATCTACTAAAACACAGATGGCCCGAGCACAATAATCAAGTGCCTCTGCACATCAAACCATTTCACACATACCGCACCGAAATCACTGAAGACAGGGGTCTTCTACTTAAGGGAAATAGAATAATCATCCCCCAGTCGATGCAATCACAAATGCTAAAAAAATTACATGAAACCCACATGGGCATACATAAAAGCAAGCAGCTTTCACGCGATTATATCTTTTAGCCGGGAATGCAAAAACGCCTCGAGGAATATCCCGCTGTGCACTATGTCAGCAATTCAGGAAAAGGCAACATAAAGAGCTACCTCATCCTCATGAAATACCACGTATGCCTTAGCAAAAAATTGGTGTTGATCTATTTCAAACTAATCACAAAGTAGACTACTATTCCAAATTTCCAAAAAAAAATTGAACTAAACAAAACCACTAGCACCGCCATAATAGATGCATTAAAAGGAATCTTTGGAAGATATGGTATTCCAATAACTATCGTTTCAGATAACGGACCACAATTTGCTTGTGTTGAGTACCGCAATTTCGCACGGGAATACGGATTTAACGCCGTATACACAAGCCCGCACCACCCACAAGGTAATGGGCAGATCGAAAAAGCAGTGCAAACTATCAAAACAATGATAAAAAAAGTCTGTAAAGGAAAATAAAGATTACATTCTAGCCCTTTTGAACTTTCAAAACACCCGAGCATCGCCAGCACAGCTCTTAATGAGCAGACGACTCAGATCTCAAATTCAGACCACACAAGCACAGTTAAAACCAATGGCACAGAAATCCAAACAACAGCAAATACTGAAAATTCTAATGTCACAAAAGCACTTTTTCGACAAACACGCTGGCAAGCCGCACTCTCTACTAGAACTAAATGATAACGTTAAATACATAACGCACACAGGAGAGTGGGCAGACGGTAAAATAACACAAAAAACAAGATAGTACAAAGAAACCAGATCCACAAATTCAAAATCAAGAACAACGAACAACAAACAACGCAAAAAAAAATCACCACAGCGAAGACTCAAACTCAGATGATGAAACACCGTTTGAGCCAGAAGTCGAAAATGTAACAAGATATGGAAGAACCATAAAACCAGTACACAGACTAGGGTATGACTAACATAGCACAAGCGCCCAAGGCGGTCAACAGTGAACAGTTGTAGCAATAACAACACAATTAAAGCTACCCCAAAATAAGAGCGCAGAAGATATAGGCCAATCAACCACACAGCCAAAGAAAAAACGTTCACTGTAGAGTAACAACCACCGCCTCGTGAATAACTAAAAGCAGGTCAAATAACAAGGTAACTAGATATAAGAATATATAACGAGACAACATCTCAGAAGAATAAGGTATAGAAAGGATAAGAATTGTAAAGGTGATTGAATCATATATGAAAGTAATATAAATTGTGCAGCTGTACTACAACTGATACGAATACTCTGTTATAATTGTGTAATTGTATTGAAACTAAGTATGCCCATATGACTGTCTAATGCATCTGTTGGAATGTAACCAATGATGTGAATTAGCTAAACAGCACATTGGATGTCTGATAGTAGACCATTAATAATTGATGTTAGACTTATAGCTTTATTTTCACTTGTAAAATTTGTTTATGTTTTCTCTAAGTTTATTGCAATGAAATAACAGGTGCATATACCGGACCATGTCAACAAGAGATCACTGAGTCCAAGGGCACCGATATTGTTACAATAAAATTTATGTTAATTAAAAAAGTTGAACCTTTATACAACATGTACTGTTAAAACAAATCGAACCACGATAAAACGGTGGTGATATCAACATTTTCTTTAAAAAAGGGAGATATGACGTATAAGGATATATATAGACGTGTAGCTGGTAACGGTGTGTGTGCCGGTGTTGCGGTTTCCCAGGGACACCAGTTTGCAAGGGACACATTGCTTCTGCGCATGCGTCAAAATCGAACATCATCATCACTAACCTTATAAATTTAATATCATGTTTTTGGTAAAGATGTTTTCTATATGTGTACCAAACGATTTGTTTCTAGGTGGTTTCATTTTAGAGATATTTAACTTTTCCTGTATTTTATGTATGAAGATTGCTCACAGCCATTGACAATGCCTTGAGTTGGACGGTACGCGCAGTGAAAAACATTAGTTTTATTCAAAATTAATAGAAATCAAGAACCCTAACCTTATCAATTTAATATAATCTTAATGGTAAGGATGTTTTCTATATGTGTGCAAAGCGATTTGTTTCTAGGTGGTGTAACTTTAGAGATATTTGATTTTTTCTGTATGAAGATGTGCTCACGGCCGTTGACAATGCATTTGAATGGAAGTGTCCCTGGCAAACTGGTGTCCCTCGGAATCCGCAACACCGGCAGGGGAACCAGCGAACAGGGAGGAGACAGAAATAAACCAGTTGAAACACAGACTAGAGCCGTGTTTACACGGGCGAGTTAAGTCGCTTCATATAAATCACCTTGCCTAGTTCGCCTCACATTCGCCGTGTAAACGCGACTCTGAGGCGGATTAGGGCTGATTCGGTTCATATGATTCGTTTTATATAAACCACTTGTCGAGGTAGTTTATATGAATCGATTCAGCTGGTTCCCGGGCGGCGATAGTTTAAAATAGAGGTGCTCGCCGGCTACAGGCTCAGTTGTAACTAATCGCTGGTGCCCGGCAGTGTTAAGGACCGATTAGGCCGAAATCTAGTGAATGCGATCATATTTAACAGAATTACATACTCAAATAATGAAATTTCATTAAATTAACCCTAAATTCCAAGCGATATTAACATAGCAGCTACATCAGCATCGTTATTCATATTATCGAATCGACGAATGTAAACTAAACAAATAGCAGTGCTCGCCAGCTACAGGCTCACCACTAAGGCTGCTGGTTCCCGGTCGCCGACAGACTTTCAAACTCGCTCTTGTAAACGCGCCACTACATCGCTTCATATAAATCGCTTTGTCTAATTCGCTTTACAATTGCCCGTGTAAACATGGCTATTGCCGCGTTGAGTCATCCTTACAACACCTACCTGTCTATGCGGCTCCGTGCCTGAGAGGTCAGTGCAGACTACTACACGATGCTTACATTTCAGTGGTTTGATGAAACCTTCTATAAAATACTAGTAACACGTACCAACGGATGCTGATTCTTTAGTGGTCCTGACTACCGACCACAAAGCGCCCCAACTCACCTTCATCCCCACCCCAACATCCGCATCTTGTGGAAGCCTGCCGACCCAGGCCGTCGCCTTTTTTCAGCATCCTTCACTCCGAGCGGATACATTTCCTTTCTTTTCCCTGCTTTCATTTAGAAATATTTATTATTATTATTATTCATATTTCTTCACCTGGGAGTCCTTCCGGGTTGGTGTGATTTATTTTAAGTGTATTTTTTTTGTGTGGTGGTTTTTTTTTTTTTCAATTTGTGTCTTCTCTCCTCGTTTTCCCTTCCCTTTCCTCCCATTGTTTTCTTTTGCCAAACGGTGGATTTATATGGTTAGTTTCTTGACGGAAAGGCAAGTGAGGAGGGGATAGGGGAGGGGGAGGGGTTAACGGGAAGGGGGGGGCGCGGGGAGGGTGAGGGGGAGAGGGGGGGGGTAGGTGTAAGGGGGAAGGGAGGGTGGAGGGGAGGGGAGGGGGGGGGGGGGAGGGGAGGGGTAGGGGATGTGGAAGGGGGGGAGGGGTTTGGGGGGGTTAGAAGGAGGTAGGGGAATTGAAAGGGGGAGGGGTGGGGTGGGAGGGGGAAGGGTAGGGGAGGGTAGGGGGGAGGGGAAGGGGAAGGTAGGGATGGAAGGGGGGGGGAGGGAAGGGGATGTGAAGGGGGAGGGGGATGTGAAGGGGGAGGGGTAGATGGAGGGGGAGGGGAAGGGGTAGGGGTAGGGGGAGAGCAAGCCGTAGGGGGATGGGTAGGGTGAGGGGTAGGGGTGGGAGAGGGTAGTTCTATGGGATGTTGTGCAGGGAGAGAGTTTTGCGAAGCTTGACTGCGGATGGGGTGGGTGGGATTGGGGAGGGGGTGATGTTTTGATAGCCGGTTTGTAATGTGAGGTTGTTGGGGTTTTTTATTACCCCGGGATTTTAGCCATTACCGTTGCATTGTGATTGGTGAAGAGGAGGTTTTATTACATTGAGAAATGGCCTACTCCCAAACAGTTTGGCACACACTGAAGGTGGCTCTGGAACCTATGGATTAAAGCGACATAATCAAATTAAAGCACAATATTTTCCTAACCAAATTCTGAGCAAGATTTGAAACTAGAATTCCAACTGAGATGCATGCTGGTGGTCTCGTTACTCATGTTGGGGACTGCATATGAAGAATTTTAACTCAATTTAGTAAGGACTTAATGCTAACTTGTTTTTTGTTTGTTTTTTTGTTTGGTACATTAATTGATTAAATATGGGAAATTTCAATCGCGGAGAATTGGTCTTCCTCATTCCACTGCTCCTTGCCCTATCCTAGTAATGCTCAGCGCCAGGCAAGCTGGCGACAAGTATAAATTTTTAAGTCATTGAATAACTAATTTGATTCAGCCAGGGTTCAAACCCGTGAATTCAAATCTCACGACCTACCAGAATGGGAGGCGGACACTCAACTCATTTGGCCATTGCGTCTTTTAACAATGTTTCTTGCATAAGTATGAAAATTACGTATGTTGGTTCTAAGATCAACAATTCGCGAAACGAGGCTCTGTGACTAATTTCCCTTGTGTCCTTACTCATGTGACTTGCTGCTTCTCAGCCGTCATATTTTTCTGAGCTCTCATCTGGTTAACTTCGGTTACGCTCCCCCACTCCTAGGGGCTGAGTGCTGATGTTCTGTGCTCACCTACCTGTAGTTCAGGTCATGCTTGTTATTATTCTAGTAGTCTGTTCATGAGCTCTACTACCACACGGTAGCAGGGGAGACTACGCCGTACACCAGCGCAGTACCACTATACTGCGCCAGGTGGTGGCACGGGTAGCCACCAGGCAGACCCCAACTGGGCTGACCTCTACTGCAGGTGGCTGACCCACCCCCCCTCCCACACACACCTATAGAGTCGATGTGGGATCTGGCAAGTCAGGGGGCTGGGCAGACAACTACTGACGCTGCGGAGAGCAGATGGTTCAATAAACCAAGTTGAAGCATACTCTAATTGAATCTTGGTGTTCTTCCATGAGTAACCGTGTGAGTGAGAGTCGGAGGGCTGGGGCCATTACATTATCTTCTTCATGTTCCGTGATTATGTTGTTACTCATTTGCCCGCGCACCAAGATGTTACAAGTTGAGCTGGTTTTCATTGCTCGCAGGTCTCCCCTGTATTCATGGAGCCAAATGCGCGATGCCACGTCTGCTTCAGGCCACTGGTTACTTTTTCAATAAACAAGTATCAGCTGGTTGGTAGTTGGAGTTTTACGTCCTGGCAACATCTGAGCTCATATCAGGACAGGTACCGACTTGTGACAGTGCGCACTCTTGGTGACTTTATAGTGCTGCCCCATTGGGAGACAAGAGTGCCAGCACCATGAGCTGATATCCCACTCAGTCACGTTATCCTGACACCAAGCTAGCCAGCCCTTGCCCTATCCTTATAATGCCGAGTGCCTGGCTAGGAAGCAACAAGTTTCAAACTTGTAAGTCATTGGTTTGACTCGACCGGGAATTTAACTCCCGATCTTCCGCACAGGAGTCCTGTCCTGCGCTCTACCGATTCGGCCACCGCGCCCAGTAATAATTATAATAACTTGTCTCTGTGTCTAAGTGAAGCGAATTACAGTCTCCTGAAATAGGAATAAAGTAGGCAAAGGATATTCATGGAGTCACTATTGCATAACATTCACGTCACTTATCCTGTAGATATGCATGTGAAATGCTTACATGTATGTACACAAACAGGGATGTGTCTGATTCTAAGCAGAGAGCGTGTATATAGATGAGAGGGACAACTCTCATACTAGACCGTGTAACAGCTGCCGACTGTGGCGCTCCAAGTGGTGGTTTGTTGAATAGTATATGACACAGCTGTCAAACTCAAGGCATTGTCAATGGCCGTGAGCAATATTCGTACAGAAAAAGTGAAATATCTCTAAAACCGCACAATTCAGAAACAAACTGTTTGGCAGACCAACAGATCAAATGTTTAATAAACAGATTATATTAAATTTATATGCTTAGTATTCTGCATTTATATTAATTTTGAATAAAACTGACATTTTGCCCTGTGCGTACTGGCAAACTCAATGAATTGTCAATGGCCGTGAGCAATCTTTGTACAGAAAAAGTGAAATATCTCTAAAACCACACCACATAGAAACAAACTGACTGGAATACATATAGAAAACGTATTCAATGAATAGATTATATTAAATTGATAAGGTTAGGCTTCTGCATTTCTATTAATTTTGAATAAAACTAATGTTTTGCACTGCACGTACCGTCAAACTCAAAGCTTGTTCAACAATAAATGCCAGGAGCGCCACTGTAGCTTGTGTTACCTATTTTCGCGGGAGTTGTCCCTCTCATCTATATACACGCTCTCTGTTCTAAGTAAAGATTTTAATTGCAGGTTTGTTGCAACAATGTATTTTTCATAAGTTTGAACTTTAAGTTAATGTACCATTGTTTGCTCGGCTGAAAGATCACCCCTTGAGGAAGCCATACAGTGACCTAACTACATGTTTGTGATTAAATAAAATTCAACTCAACTTAGTTTACCCCTGGGAGCTGCTAGTAGTTCCCTGAGTGTAGAGCTCCTGGGTTACTCTGTCATCATTCGCACACCTATGACTTATAGTGCATTACAGGTGCCAGTGTATCTCTTTTCTGATATTCATGTGATATAGGGATGGTGATTCTTTCCAAGAAATGGGTTGAGAATAGGCAACCTCAACATAGGATGTCCAGCATATCAGTCTGTGCTTGCAAAACAGATATTTGACCTGATTTCACATCAAATATCTCCAATATTTGTAGTCATGTGATATACTGCTCAATGCTGAAAATGAGCAACCTACACATATGAGGCCCAACATATCAGTGCGTCCTTGCAGAAAGAAATGTCTGCTTTGATATCAAATATCTCCAATATTAGTCATTTGTAATACAGGTTTCTAAAAGGAAAAAGTAGCTTGCAACACTCAGCCTAATATGTGAATCTCAAACCAACGGATTTTGCAACTTTAAAGACCAGAAATGCTATAACTTATACAAGGTGTCATTGAGAGCTAGAATTCACATTAAAGCTTATTAAGCAACTTGTAAAATTGTCCGATCTAATGGCATGAGGATATATGTGAAACTACTATAATAAATTGCAAACTGTCTATATAATGGTAAATGGTAATATATAAAATCCAAAGGCATATGAGGGATATGTGGAATTGGTAAACTATTACTCATTAGGTATAGAAATTGTATAGTAAAATAGTCTTTGGAGGAGTGTCACTTCTTAGATAGTCTTTGGAGGAGTCACCTCACATACCCCCTCCCCCCATGGTGTTATTTATGGATCATTGGCCACCACAAGGCACTGTAGCCAGCATAACAAGGCCTTGGATACAACAGATTGAACTCTGATTGGTGGATCAACCCATGTGACCACTGCCATCTTGGATTCTAGAAACCTATATAAGATAATAAATCAAGGAGTCTCACTCTCCTACTTTCACTCTTTACCTACTTGCCTTCATTACCTGTATTGATTTCTCTTGGCTTGTCCACACCACCCACACCACCAGCCGGCGACTTTACAAACTGTTCCATATTCTAGGTCCAATATGCAAACAAAGATGCAACACGGTACCGCAGCAGTGCCCCTTCAAACATGGTTGCTTCATAGTGCTGCCACACAGGGGTATTGTTTCAAACATATGGTTACAAATGTATAGGCAGTGCACTTACATATGTATTCATGTATTCAGATATGGGTCCCTTCATGGTAAATGGGCCAATGCATTTTCCAGTATGTAATGGTCAAAAACAATAGACTGCATCACCGCTCCAGCGGTGCGGTGCATTGTGGGATGCGTCAGAGCAAAATAAACCCACGAGAAGCACGTGGCACATGCTAATACACTGGGTGCAGCTATGGGATGTGCTAGTTTCAGCTCATCTCAGCTCTTGTTTGAAACATAGAATACCAACTAAAAAATATATATATAATAAATTAAGATATTAATCTTTTATCCAGCATTGCATTTACATCAATATAATATGCACATCTTATGCCATGTGCATTTAGATTTAGACAAATCTGGGCACTCAGATTAGTGTTAGAGCCATAGCCAGAGTCAGTTTTACTTATTTTATTAATGTTTTTATTTATATCCTATGGTTAATGACATATTTAGAACTAGAAGATTAGTAGGGTTAATCAGATATTGGTTATATATTTCTCTGAAACAAGTGTATGTTGACACATTTGCCATTTTAATATTTACAACAAGAATTAATAATGGTGATGTGGATATCACTGATTGTTTTGTGTGGAATTGTATGTTTCTTTGCTCAAGATGTTTAACTATGGCTAGTTTTGTCTTAGTTATATTCATCAGATCATTATATTGCATGTGTGCATACATGTTTATGCCAAATTGTTATGTATTTCTATTCATTTTGAATAAAATCAAAGTTTTTTCCTATGTGTATCTACAAAATTAATGGCCATTCGCATTTGCTTTGCTGCCAAGGCTGTTTTCAGCACATGCGCAGTCGGAACCGTGATCCCATCTATTATGGAAAGAGTAGAGGAGTTATTTTCTTTATAGAAGTGGTATTCCTACAATTTGGACATATAGATATGAAAATATTAAGGCCTAATATGACATAGCAAAAAAAAGCCAACCTTTTCATTCCAAGTATATGGTGTTTTAAAGGCCATGAATTTGTTACATGGAGAATGTGAACTTTTCTACAGCCTACTAGACCTATATTTTGCACAGAATATTACCTCTTAGTCAATGAAATAATAAAGGAGACTCTTACTTCAAATAAATGTTCATTTTGCATGCATATACATTTTTTTGTTATCTAATATTCCATGTTGATTAAACTGGTTCTGGACATAACTGTGGTGTTCCTGCTTGTTTCCTGGTTATTTAGTCAGGGAATATGCTATTCTGTGAATATCAGAGGTTCAACAAGAAAACTCTTGGTAATGTTGCATGTGCAAGCATATTTTGGAGTACAATGACTAGTAATGTAATTTTCCTACAAAGCTTTATGAAAAGAAATTGAAATTGAAGTCACATATTATTGTACATCCCTTCAATTCTATTACATCCACACTCAAAATTGGGAAGAAGATAATCATCCTAATCAAATTTATTGACAGTGCATTTCAATACTTAGGGAATCACCCCATAAAAATTCATTGTTTCATGCAATCAACTTTCTTAAATAATTGTTTTGATTAATAAATCCACACTTGTTGATTAATAAGTCCACACTTGGGGCTGGCTACTCAATGGGGGACATGTTGCGTAGTTCATTTTCTGACACTTGGTGGCGCATCGGTACTAGTGGGCCTACTCGGTCATTGACAATGCTTTGCGTTTGCCGGTACGTGCAGTGCAACACGTATATTTTATTCAAAATTAATAGAAATACAGAACCCTAACCTTATGAATTTAATATAATCTATTCGTTGTATGTTTTCTATATGTATACCAAGCGGTTTGTCTCTAGGTGTTGTGGTTTTAGAGATATTTGACTTTTTCTGTATGAAGATTGCTCACGGCCATTGACAATGCACTGAGTTTGGCGGTACGCCCAGTGCAAAACGTTTATTTTATTCAAAATTAATAGAAATACAGAACCCTAACCTTATAAATTCAATATAATCTATTCGTTGTATGTTTTCTATATGTATACCAAGCGGTTTGTCTGTAGGTGTTGTGGTTTTAGAGATATTTGACTTCTTCTGTATGAAGATTGCTCACGGCCATTGACAATGCACTGATTTTGGCGGTACGCCCAGTGCAAAACGTTTATTTTATTCAAAATTAATAGAAATACAGAACCCTAACCTTATAAATTTAATATAATCTATCCGTTGTATGTTTTCTATATGTATACCAAGCGGTTTGTCTGTAGGTGTTGTGGTTTTAGAGATATTTGACTTCTTCTGTATGAAGATTGCTCATAGCCATTGGGTTTGCAGTGTGACAGTGTGCCGAATAGGCCCACTCGTTCAGTGGCGATGCGAACGGCAGGAATTTGAACTAAAAAGTCGGAGGTCCCCCATTAGTTCTGTTTTCTTTTTACAAAATGATAACCTCAACTATCTTTCCCTTCACGATACCAGTATATATAGGGTCAAGAGTTGGCTAAAATACACAATATTCGATTTTGACCGTCATGGAACACTTTGGCCCCATTTACCATGAAACGACCCATATACATGTATGCACATATGCACACATGGACACATATGGTATGCACATATATTATAGTATACACATATACTTTAGAATACCCACATACACATATACACACATAGAGATGTACAAGGATATAAACGGCGACATTCGTCGAATAGTTATCAACCCCAACTGGGTTTTTTTTTGTCTAAAGAAAGAAAAAAAGCGGGGGGTGCCGTGGGGAAGACCAATTCAGAGCTAATTACACGCGATAAATGGTTTATCAAAATAATTGAAGAGTTCAGGCGCAAAACCACATAAACGCCAATCCAAAAATGGAGAGAAACATTGGAATCAAACTTTCAAAAAGTTTATATTTTGTTAACCGTCGGGCTATTCCACCCCCGCTTAAGGCGAGCCTTCGTGTTAATTTATGTAATTATTTCCTTGTGAATTTCCTGGGCCTGCCACGGGCCGCTGCAGCCTCTCGTCCCGTCTGCAGGTAGTCCGTCTCCGTCGGTGTCCGACCCGTACTAAAGGCGGCCAGCCAGAGTTTCGTCTAAATACTGGATTTTACCTTCACGCGCATTTATCGGCCTAAAGTATATATATTAGGATATTTCAACTAACTGGCTGTCCCCTTGCAGTTCGGGGTATATTAATGTTACTAAATTAATCCAGAACTAAGCAGTCAAGCTAGTGTTGCTGCTGCTGTCACGGTTAATCCGCCTAAGTGCATGTCGTTATTTTAGCCAAAAGTAACACTGCGTTAATTCTGTTAATATGTCTGTTATTATATTCCCGCAGATGGGTTAACTAACTGCATAAGGCTTATTTAGGCAAAAGGCCCTTAATTACATGTAAAGCAATCGAATATCAGGTTTTCCATAGTGGTTAATCTACAATAAGACTGGAGGATAGTAAAGAATGCAAGGAACGTTCCAATTCACCTTTACAAGAGCTCATGACTTTATTCTTAACAAAACTAACAAGATGGCGTAGTAGCAGGTTATGTTATTATAGATAAATCCCCTCCCATGGTTATTTATGTTAAATAAGTTTAGAATTTCAATAAATAAGGCCTAAATCTCGGCTAAAACATCGGAGCATGCAGAAACACGTCCGACGGGTCTGGGTCTGAACACCCCACCTTCTCCCGTTGCTAGGATAGTCGCAATTGATGTATCCAAGCAACGCTTTACGGCCGAGAACCCGCGGCCGCGCAAATGGTGGCGATTTGCGCGCCAGTGGAACCGAGTAGCCCGCATCTACAAATGCGAGTCACTCGGCACCAGCGCGCAAATGCCCAAGGCAAGCAGTCTCATTTTTATATTCCTACTGTTTTGTTTATTGCTCCATAACCATGTGATCATATGAAAAGTGGAATTAGTGAGCTTTAACATTATTTTCAGGTGAGAATCTTTGATTTAGACTCAATTTTTGGATCTGCGTTTACGTAGTTTTGCTCCTGAACTCTATAGACATATGAGACTGTCTTAAAAGGTGCTAAGCAATATGGGACAAAACTTTGTCCATAGTGATGATCAACACACTATCTACTCATGCATTTGCTCAGAATAGACTGATTTATTTTTCATATGGTGTTTCATAATCCCAATAGAATACATATTGATTTGAAGCAAATTTCCTTGTGTTTTCAGTGTAACCATTTCTGTGCTGTTTTGTGTCAATCGTTACTATGGACAAAAAAATGAAGAGTTAGCACCTTTTAAGACAGGCTCATATACCCCTGGAAACTTACCGACAACATATTAAGCCAATCAAAGGCCCATTAGCAGAATGAGTGGTTATACTGAAGCGAGGAAGTCTGCGTTATAATATCCTAGACATAGCCTTGTTTTATGCTACTTTTCAATTCTGCAAATTGCTAAGATCCTCGATGAAAGAAATCTGCGATTTGTATAGTCATGAGTCACCCACATGCAAACCATCAATACTTTATAGACCACCACCCTTCTAATTCTACACAATCGCCTATTTCCCTTCGAGGTACCCTTCCCCTCCTCCCCTCCACCACCCCCCCCCCCGCTCCCACAAACACACCATACACACATACACACATGCACATCGCATACACCTCAGGCTTCGGACGAAAAGTTAATTGAGGCTGTGACATTTGACACTGAAGCTGCCATTTTTAACGATCGGCAGTTAGATGCAAGGAACAGGGCAAGCGACCGGTGATCTTTTGGTGGATAATAAGGTTCCCCCCCCCCCACCCCAACCCCCCCCCCCCCCCCCCCCCCCCCACCCCACCACCCCATACATGGTCAAAAATGGACTTCCTATGTCTCTGAGAATAGCGAATAAACTTTAGCTGAGTCGTGATATTTTTAGCAACATGAATGCATCAAAGCAGGAAGTGAATTTTGTAGGAAATGAGGTGTTTTTGATTGCGTGAAAGATTGGTTTGATTGATTAGTTGATTGATTGAATAATTGGTTGGTTAATTGGTTGATTTTGTTGGTACATCAGTTGTTTAAGCAGGGGAAATTTCCGTCGCAGATGACTGGTCCTCCTCATTCCACTGCTCCTGTGCCCTATCCTAGTAATGCCGAGAATCTGGCTAGGAAGCTACAAGTATCAATTTTTAAGTCATTGGTTTGACTCGACCAGGATTCGAACCCACGATCTACCAACATGGGAGACGGGCGCTCTAACTCATTCGGCCATCCCGCCTGATTGAAGGGTAGATTGGTCGCATAATTTGTTCATTGATTGGATCGTGATCAGCAAAGGAGGTTTGTTTATTTGGGTTTCATGTCCTAGCAACAATTAAGGTTATATCAGGATGGGTCTTACTTGTGATAGTACGCCATAGCGCGGCCCCACTGGGGAACCGGGTCGCTGGCACCAGGATGAGATATCCCATCCAGCCACATTATCCTAACACTGAGCCAACCAATTCTTGTCCTATCTTAGTAATGACGAGCACTAGCCTATACAGGGGGAACTATTACATATGTAAGTTATTATTTTTACATACCCATGTTTCGAACCCATGTCAGTCAGTCATATTCCAAATTAGTTACAATATTGTATGCACCTTTTATATGCATTCATATTACATTAAACTACCATCATTCTCCATTAATTCTATTTTCTAATTTCGTGAAGCCACCTGACATTTTGCTTCAGACGCTCGCCATATTGGAACATCCATGAACTCATTGTGAATAAAAGAGGCCGGAAACGAGGCCTGTCGCTGGGTGGGCCGTGCGATTAACCAGCGAATAAAGTCAGTCGCCAGGAGAAGGTCATTTCTCTCATTGTCGTCTGCTGCGGCGAAATGTCTTCCGTTGCTCACAAAGAAAACCACTGCATTTATTAATTGAGTATATATTCCGCAAGTTATGAATGTTGTATGTTGCCAGGACCGTTCCCGACGTACACTGCCCGATAATTTGTTGCGTTGTCCTGTTGAGCATCATTGCTATTTCAGGAATAGATCTATACATGTATCATTGATAGCACTATTGCTATATCAGGAATATACATAATGTATCATGAATAGAATGATACTATTTCAGGAATATACATGTATCATTGATAGCACCATTGCTATTTCAGGAATATACATAATGCATCATGAATAGAATGATGCTATTTCAGGAATACACATGTATCATTGATAGCACCATTGCTATTTCAGGAATATACATAATGTATCACTAATAGAATGATACTATTTCAGGAATACGCATGTATCATTGATAGCACCATTGCTATTTCAGGAATATACATAATGTATCACTAATAGAATGATACTATTGCAGAAATACGCATTTATCATTGATAGCACCATTGCTATTTCAGGAATATACATAATGCATCATGAATAGAATGATACTATTTCAGGAATATACATGTATCATTGAGAGCACCATTGCTATTTCAGGAATATACATAATGTATCACTAATAGAATGATACTCTTTCAGGAATATACATGCATCATTGTTAGTATCATTGCTATTTCAGGAATAGATCTATACATGTATCATTGATATCACCATTGCTATTTCAGGAATATACATAATGTATCACGAATAGAATGATGCTATTTCAGGAATATACATGTATCATTGATAGCACTATTGCTATTTCAGGAATATACATAATGTATCACTAATAGAATGGTACTATTTCAGGAATATACATGTATCATTGATATCACCATTGCTATTTCAGGAATATACATAATGTATCATGAATAGGATGATACTATTTCAGGAATATACATGTATCATTGATAGCACTATTGCTATTTCAGGAATATACATAATGTATCACTAATAGAATGATACTATTTCAGGAATATACATGTATCATTGATATCACCATTGCTATTTCAGGAATATAATAATGTATCACTAATATAATGATACTATTTCAGGAATATACATGTATCATTGATAGCACTATTGCTATTTAAGGAATGTACATAATGTATCACTAATAGAATGATGCTATTTCAGGAATATACATGTATCATTGATAGCACCATTGCTATTTCAGGAATATCTATAATGTATCACTAATAGAATGATACTATTTCAGGAATATACATGTATCATTGATAGCACCATTGCTATTTAAGGAATGTATACAACCAACATGATACTCATTATTATATTTTGAACAAAATTAATTCAAATAAACTACACCAATTAAAATATTTAATGAAAATAAAAGTGGTCAATATGACAGAAATGATTCCCCGACTTCCTAACCCGAGATTGTAGTGCAAGATTCACCCGCCGAGTGGCGCCAGGTGTAAGAGGGTCTGAATATCAGTCTGGGTATGGACATTAGTGAACTGAGAATATATTAATATGTGTGGAATTGTCCGTCAGTTAATTGTCTTGACACCCTCTAATTGATTCCCCGATGATGATATAGGTGGTATCCTGATGCATATTAATAATAACGACACGATGCTGATAACAGTGTGGGGAGGGGGCTGGTGTCTCAGGTCATTCGTCCCTGTCAATGTTGTATACAGTTGGTATAGTCCGATAGTTTTGAGTTGTGTGCCTTACCTTTTGCTTAGAATTAGATATGTAGTGGTCTGCACTGACATCCCAGGCAAGGAGCCACATAGACAGGTGGGCGTGGAGAGGTTGATGGTAGTAGGGAGCCTATGTGGTGTAATGGTTTGTACATTAGCCCGGAATGCAAGAGTTGAAGGTTTGATTCCTGCTCTAGGCACAATTTTCTTAACCCGCACGACACTGGTGCGATGACTAGGATCTTGTACAAGCTCTGCGCTGTATGGTTGTTGAACCTACCCTGTGTCTGTATATGTAAGTGCATTGCCTGTATGAATGTAATGGCAAGCATTAAGCGACTTATGGATGTAAACAATTTAAAAGATTTACAATTCCAGGGAGACAAGTGTAGTGGTCTGCACTGACCTCTCAGGCAAGGAGCCACATAGACAAGTTGATGGGGATAGGTTGATGACACCCGGGAGCTTAGGTGGTGAAATGGTTATCACACTAGCCCGGAATGCAAGAGATGCTATAAAGTCGTCAGGAGTGCGCACTGTCACAAGTCGGTACCCATCCTGTTATTACCTTAGATGTTGCCAGGACGCAAAACTCCAACAACCAACCAACCATTAATTTAAAATAGGGCAAACAGCTGCAGTATAAATGTGGGCAGCATGCTTCACCATAGCAACTCTAAAGTCGGTTTATGTATGTTGGCATAACGCCAGCAAGATTAAATCCAACACAATTTGATGGGGAGTAGTGTTTTCTGTTTTTTTCTACTGACTCTTTTTGTTTGCGGTGGGCCGGGCTGAAAAATATATTGCATGTATTTGTACACTGTGTTGATCGTAATCACTTGTTGATTACTTTGGAGGGGATTGTTTGGAGTTTTGTTGAATCTCTTTTTATATGTTTTAATAAAGCTGGCTGATGTAATGAGTAAACGCGACAAATTGAGATATCATACAATGCTGATCTGGTTGCTGTGGTTCTATTTAAATAGTTGCTAAAGCTGGATAATGGCCCACTTATCCTCGTCAATTAATCTCTTTTATCGCCAGATGGCTCCCATTGCAATACTATTGAAATGTCATCAGCAACGGGGATTGGCTATCGGGAACGCTGGTTTGCTGGTTGCTGGAGCTTTACGTGGGAAGACCTTGTTAAATATGTAGCTCTGTCTAGTTTGATACCAATCTGCAATAGGTGTGTCATGTGGCTCTAACAATGGAAAGACCTTGTTAAATAAGCATCTTTTTCTAGTTTGATACCAATCTGCAATAGGTGTGTCATGTGACTCTAACAATGGAAAGACCTTGTTAAATATGCAGCTTTGTCTAGTTTGATACCAATCTGCAATAGGTGTGTCATGTGACTCTAACAATGGAAAGACCTTGTTAAATATGCAGCTTTGTCTAGTTTGATACCAATCTGCAATAGGTGTGTCATGTGACTCTAACAATGGAAAGACCTTGTTAAATATGCAGCTTTGTCTAGTTTGATACCAATCTGCAATAGGTGTGTAATGTGACTCTAACAATGGAAAGACCTTGTTAAATATGCAGCTTTGTCTAGTTTGATACCAATCTGCAATAGGTGTGTAATGTGACTCTAACAATGGAAAGACCTTGTTAAATATGCAGCTTTGTCTAGTTTGATACCAATCTGCAATAGGTGTGTAATGTGACTCTAACAATGGAAAGACCTTGTTAAATATGCAGCTTTGTCTAGTTTGATACCAATCTGCAATAGGTGTGTCATGTGACTCTAACAATGGAAAGACCTTGTTAAATATGCAGCTTTGTCTAGTTTGATACCAATCTGCAATAGGTGTGTCATGTGACTCTAACAATGAAAAGACCTTGTTAAATACGCAGTTTGTCTAGTTTGATACCAATCTGCCATAGGTGTGTCATGTGACTCTAACAATGGAATGACCTTGTTAAATATGCAGATTTGTCTAGTTTGATACCAATCTACAATAGGTGTGTCATGTGACTCTAACAATGGAAATACCTTGTTAAATAAGCAGCTTTGTCTAGTTTGATACCAATCTGCAATAGGTTTATCCTGTGAAATACAGCCATCTTCGTTGATTACACCCATCTAGGGCTTGAATGTGCATTCCACAGATACTGCTCCCGCGTACCCCAGGGAACTCTGGGTAAAATGTCCACTTCCGCTCACCCCCCCCCCCTCCCAGTCAGCTACGTGGCTAGAAAGCAAACGTTAATCCACTAGCAACACTCGGGTAGTGTCAATCGGAGGAATTACGCAGCTCAGCTGAGCTTTGCAGTGTCGTCTGCTTTTACCAAATGTTGTCTGCTTTTACCAAATGTCGTCTGCTGCTACAAAAAAGAATTGTTCACTGAATGAAGTAGAACAGCTCATGACTGGAAGAACAGTATCTCAGCGCTGATAAAAAGTATTAATAAAGTTGCATAGTTCGATCGTTTTGAATTTCTGTCATTTTTCTCAGATGAATATATTAAATTGATTGTTATAATCTACCTTACTTTAGTTTGAATTAACATTTATTTTAGATGGCTAATTTTTGAGGTATTTGAAGTGCAAACATATGAAATTCATTTTGCAAGTGTGCCAAAACTGTGACACCATAGGCTTCAGCAGTCACAGGTCCTATCAAATTGACCCAATATCCTATTGTATGTAGCACCAAAATTAAGTGCTGAATACGTGCATCAGTGTCTAAGTTAGATATATAGAATCAAATCTAGACTGTTTTGGCTTTGAAAATGTTATGCTTCATCGGACTATGCAGCTTTAATCAATGATTTTAACCAAATAATAATGTGCCTCGACATGTTATGGCTTTGTCCAACCAGATTGAACAAGTTCTCGTGATTAAGCGTGTGAATTAAAGGTTCCGTGTAGGTTACTTACCGCGAACCTGAACGTCAAGAGCCCTATTATTTTAATTGTGGAGAACATGCATTCATGTAGCTGGTGACACGTGCATTCTGACATGCCTCTTTCTGGGTGGGCAGCTGTGGTAGCACGTCCACCCCCACATCATTTACGGCTCTCGTTTGCCGTATTCATTGTTTCCTTCTCTGCCCCTGTATCAGCCTGGAGTTGATGAGATCCCACTCCATCTCCCCATCAACTAATTTCACCTGATCCCGGTTTACCACCCTCTTACAGTTCCCAGGACCCACCACAGTAATTAGAGCCCCCCTGACTTAGGCAAGAAGGAACCCAGGGTCAAAATACCTGTCCAATGGATCTGTCTCATTAACCAACAGCAAGACAGCATCTCCTACAACCAGCTGCACAGCAGTAGCCCTGCTAATTGCCCTGGCTGTATTGTACTGCCTACTGATGGCCCTGTTTCTCCTGCTTCCTGCATTGAGTCTGCTAGTTCATCGATCCGCCTGGCTGCATTCAATGATATCTCACCAGTCTGCCTGTATAGCAGCTGGGACTGTGGCTTATTTGGGTGCCTGCCAAACTGTAAATAAAAAGGTGAAAACCCTGTGGGACCCAGGCAAGTACATCTGTATGCCAACAGTGCATCCCCCAGATATTCCTCCCATTCAGCCGCCCTTGAGTTTACTACTTTGGTCAGCATGGATTTGAGTGTTCTGTGGATTCGCTCAATTTTGCTGGGACTTCTATATTTTTGTTTGTTTTTGTGTGTGTGTCATTATATCATCATCATCATCATCATGCTGTCGGTCGCGATGCGACAAAGACTGCTTTCATTACTTGACTGCCGCTCTCCTTTGTGCGGTTGTACATTTCATGAAAGCTGCCTGCAAAAGTGTTGAAGTGCTGCTGGCTTTTGCAAGTTACCAGCGGCACTCTCTCGGGGAGCAAATAGAAGTTTCACACCGGCAAGAACATGTCAAGACAGGCGCAAAACTATTTGTCCCTGCAGTGGCTGGTCGGGAGATGTTGGGAGTTCCATACATCAACCGCCCTTAATGCTGCCACAGTGACATGGTTTTCTGTTTAGGGTTTGCTCCCTTAGCCTTCGGTTCTGTCAAGAACCTGTACCACAAGGCAGTGGTTTACAACTTTGCAGGGCAGGGGCGTTAAACTCCCTGAGGTATTGCAATACCTGCATACCACCTAGGTTCCCTGATATCAACACACTACCCATGCCCACCTGTCTATGTGGTTACTTGCCTGAAAGGTCAGCGCAGACCACTACACTCGTCCCCCTGGAATAGTAAGTCTTTTAATGCTTACAATTACATACATACAGGCAATGCACTAACACATACACAGGGTAGGTTCAACAACTATACAGTGCATAGCTTGTACAGGATCCTGGTCACGGCAACCAGTGTCATGGGGGTGATGAAAATGGGACACATTGCGCCTAGAGCGGGACCCGAACCCACATCTCCTTGCATTCCAGGCCAGTGTGCCAACCATTACACCACCTAGGCTCCTTGATATCAACACACTACCCATGCCCACCTGTCTATGTGGTTAATTGCCTGAGAGGTCAGCGCCTTAGGGAACATAATTTTGTCAACACGCTATTTTCAATATATAGCAGAGAGATATTTTCAATATATGGTGGAAAGTTATGTTCAAAATACAGTAAAGCCTCTCTAAATCGACTGACCATGGGACCGACTTTAAATGGTCCATTTAGGGAGATGGTCGGCTTAGGAAGTTATTATTTATCAGCACAATAGTATTGTATGGGCAATCATTTAGGACCCAAATAAAGTGATCAGTTATATATATGCATGATTATCGTGTATAGGAGGATTATTGCCACAACATTGTGTACGGATCTGCATTACAGGGACATTGTGTGGTGCTTCCACCATCAGGTGATCATTTTCACAAACATTGTGTGCTGATATACATTTACACGGACATTTTGTGGATTTCCAGCACCAAGTGAGTATTTTCACAAACATTGTATGCTGAAAGGCACGACACGGACATTGTGTGGTGTTCTCCCTCCGGAAAGTGATTATTTTTCAAATATTTAGTTTTTGCCCGTCCTGGAAGCTAAGGCGTGTTTTTAGACCTAAACCGAGTTTTTATCGCTTCGGGAAGCTCCGGGGTACAATTAGATTGCATTCAGGAGTTTTCCAGATTGATTGCAGCAATTTTGATTTTTCATCAGGTACCACGTGTTCGTGGAATAAAGCAGTGTTGGGGCTGATAATAGGATTTGCCCAGTCTCACTATTAACATAGTCTCGGTCGCTATGTGTTATCACATTTCCACATAGGTGCTTATGTCACAAAGCGAGTGGGGCACCATTGCTTCTCTGTTACATAATCCTGGTCCCAACTCCATTGCCCGAGAATAATAATGTTCTTTGCCGATATATAAATCCGAACCGAAAATCTGTATATTTTTACACAATGATTTAGGAGTTAATATAGATAGATGTCAGCTTCAAACTTTCTTTGCAAAAGAATATGATTCTTTACAGAATTTAACATGGCAAAGTGTGAGCACACAGTACATATCAGACACATAGCTTTCCTAATCCAGCTATAAAATTGTTGATTCACGTTAATCATAATTAATCCGATATTACCCGTGCGTCCTCTGACATGTGACTGATTTCTCATTTATTGATTCAGACTTTTAGATCTACCAACGTTGTCATTAATAACCATGACGATTATACACAGAAGCACTCTCATTAACACATCTGTAAGCTCCGTGTGTTACCCCACCACCAGCCACCCCCACCCATCCCCATCTCCACCCACCAGCCACCCCCACCTCCACCCACCAACCACCCCCACCTCCACCCACATCCACCCCGGCCCACCACCACACACACCCACCCCATCCCCACCAGCCACCCCTACCCAACCACCCCATAACTACCAGTCACCACCACACCACCCACTCCCGCCACCCACCCGACCACACCCACCTCCCACATCCACACCAACCGCCCCCACCCCCACTCTCACCCACCAGCCACCCACACCCACCCACACCAACCCACCCCATCCCCATCCTCGTATAACCGCAGTGGCCGAATCGATAGAATGCCCTTATTGAAGATCGGGAGTTCAATTCCCGGTCGCGTCAAACCATTCACTCACAAAATTGATACTTGCCGCTACCTCGCTTGGTGCTACTAGGACCGGGCAAGCACCGGTTAGCTCAGTATCATGATAATGTGACTGAGTGGTTCATGGTGCCGGTGGCCTGGTTTCCCAGTGGGGCAGCACTATAAAGTCGCAATGAGTGTGCACTGTCACAACTTGGTGCCCATCCTGATATGACCTTAGATGTTGCTAGGACTTAGAGCTCCAACACAGACATATAGCGTGAGGTGTTGCTATGACATAAAACCTCAATAAATCAAATCAGACCATGAGTTATAGTTCTTATAACTCCACTAATCACCGTGCCTGCTTTAGTGGTATGAATATTTCCGGTAATGAGGTGCATTGCTGATCGGACGCGGCGGCGCAATCGTTACAGCGCTGACTTCCCGTGCGGAAGGTCTGGAGTTCGAATCCTGGCCAAGTCAAACCAATGACTTACAAAATGGATACAGCTTGGCGCTTGCCATCTATAGGATAGGAGAAGGACTGGTTTGTTCAGTTTGGGGATAATGTGACTGAGTGGGATATCAGGGCATGATACCAGCAGCCTGATCTCCGAGTAAGACAGCATTCTAAAGTCGCCATGAGTATGCAACCTCATATCAGGGGCCGTATGCATGAACAAGTTTTTATCGGCTACGGTATTAATGGTGCAGTCACAGTATGACGTAATGGCCAACGTGAGTCCGACGTGGGTGACTTTAGAAAAACCTACCGTGATATGCAAATACGGGGCCAAGTTGGACGAAACCACGGCGTGGTCCACGTGGGTGTAACGATGGTATAACGTCGTCGGAACGAGAGAGGACATAGAAGAAATTAATTTGGCGAATGAGATCCTAGCGACATCCTCGCGTGCTCGACATCGTTCGACATGATCGCGACGGGGCTTTGACGAGGCTCCGACGAGACTCAGATGTCGTCGGAATGACACCGGAACGGGGCTTCGACGAGGCCGTAATGGGGCTTCGACGTGACCGTAACGGGGCTTCGACGAGACTGCGACGTCGTCGAAACGACACCGGACCGTGGTCTAGTAACCGCCCCATCCGACGTTCAGACGACGTTCTGACCACATTAAAAAATGTTCAGACGACGTTCAGAGGACCTTCCAACCACATTAAAAAAACGTTCGCAAGACATCAATGACGTTACGGCCATGCTAGACGATCGTCAACGACGTTGATGACAACAGCGTGGACGTGAGGCGACGTTGACCTGACATAGATGACGGGGTCATAATGAGAGCCTAATATGACCGTAACGTGACGCGAATGTCTTATCAACTCATCGAGCTACATCAACGTTTTTTCAACATGTCCAAAACCTCGACGTCCTCCGACGAGAGGTGACAAAAGTCGACGAGAGTGAACGTGATGTGACGAGAGCTTAACGTGACTAACGTGACTTTAACGTGACCCGACATAATGACGAAAAGTCACCCACGTCGGAGTAACGTTGGCCATTACGTCGCAGTGTGACTGCACCATAAGGGCGGCCAGCGGGTTAGCTAACGCCAGTGTTGGCAAATGGGTCACGAGATATGTACAGAGCCAAAGCGCAGTGGTGTTAACTAACATATTAGTTATTTATAGATTTGGGAAATCCCTCTGAGCCTGTTGCTGGCGAGCACCGCTATTTCCCAAGCGGGCCACGATTTGTTTTCATTCGACAATATGAATAAAATAGCGGCGGCGTTAATATCGCTTCGATTTTGGGGTTTATTTGACCAAATTTCACTTTTTTAGTATCTTATTCTGTTAAATTTGATAGCATTGAATAGATTTGGCTCTAATATATCGCCCCCGATGCGGCGGATGTAGGGGCGGCGTTAATATCGCTTCGATTTTGTGGTTTATTTGACCAAATTTCACTTTTTTAGTATCTTATTCTGTTAAATATGATAGCATTGAATAGATTTGGGCCTAATCGGTACCTAAAATCGCCCTTATACCTGGTACGGACTGGTGATAGTGTAGCCGACCTTAAACTTGCGGTGTTTCCGTAACACTGCTCCATACATACCGACTTTTCGCCGCTAAACTGGAAATCCCGCCCAAAACGCGTTTTGGCTCGCTAACACCACGTCATGCATACGGCCCAGGACGGGTACTGACTTGTGACAGCGCGCGCTCATTGCGACTTTATAGTGCTGTCCCACTGGGAGACCAGGCCGCCAGCACCATGACCTGATATCCCACTCAGTCACATTTTCCTGACACTGAGCCAACCTGTCATTGCCCTATCCTAATTATACCAAGCGCCTGTCTAGGAAGCAACAAGTATCAATTTTCATGTCAACGGTTTGACTCGACCAGGTTTGACTGACTATTTCAGAGACGGAAGGTTGCACGGATACTCTGGTGCTTTTCGACTTCCTTTCCCGGGATTACTTGGGGGCACAGTAACAGTACACCACCATCAATGGACCTAGTAACAGTACACCACCATCAATGGACCTAGTAACAGTACACCACCATCAATGGGCCTAGTAACAGTACACCACCATCAATGGACCTAGTAACAGTACACCACCATCAATGGACCTAGTAACAGTACACCACCATCAATGGACCTAGTAACAGTACACCACCATCAATGCACCTAGTAAAAGTACACCACCATCAATGGACCCAGTAACAGTACACCACCATCAATGGACCTAGTAACAGTATACCACCATCAATGGGCCTAGTAACAGTACACCACCATCAATGGACCTAGTAACAGTACACCACCATCAATGGACCTAGTAACAGTACACCACCATCAATGGACCTAGTAACAGTACACCACCATCAATGGACCTAGTAATAGTACACCACCATCAATGGACCTAGTAACAGTACACCACCATCAATGGACCTAGTAACAGTACACCACCATCAATGGACCTAGTAACAGTACACCACCATCAATGGACCTAGTAACAGTACACCACCATCAATGGACATAGTAACAGTACACCACCATCAATGGACCTAGTAATAGTACACCACGATCAATGGACCTAGCAACAGTACACCACCATCAATGGACCTAGTAACAGTACACCACCATCAATGGACCTAGTAACAGTACACCACCATCAATGGACCTAGTAACAGTACACCACCATCGTTCTCTGTGGCAGAGTGGTTAGAGTGTCTGACTTTTTTCTAGGTCAGACTCCTAATCTGAGGGTCACTGGTTCGATTCCCCGTGCCCCCAGCTCTGCCAATTTGGATTTCCACCGCTGTGTATAACTTACAGCGTCATCAAAGGCCGCTTGCTCTCATACCATGTCTATGTGCTGTGGGAGGTTAAAAATCCCTTGGGTCGGTAAAAGTGTAGGCTCGGGCTTTCTATCGACAAACTGTCTAATGGTGAAAACAAGCCTATTCAGGCTTATCCATGATAGGCAGTATAAATCTTCAAACAACAAATGAATAAATAAGTTCATCACAAGGCTGCTATTTCAGCGAAATTACTCTAATTTGTTTGGTTGGTTTTTGTACTCTCCCAACATGTTCAATAGCTTTGCAGCGACGACTGATGGGTGAGATCAACGACACTTCCGCCTAAAGCTTAGAGGCCTTTCGGGGTTTTCTTACGTGGAATTTTCATTTTAATATTGTGATTGGAATGTGCCAGGGAGAGGAATTATGGGATGGCAGAGGTGGGACGCGCATGCGTGACTGAAAGGGAAAAGTGTAGACACGAACATTTAGTTGTGCTTATCTTCCACTGATAACAAATACCACATTTAGGCGTGAAAAGGATTTTTTTTCCCTTTACTTATTAGTAGCCTCCCGCGTAAGGGACTTTAAACGGGCCCGTTATAGCTCGTGGCGACGGGATCGTACTCTGACAAATGCTCTCCAAGCACAATTCTGCTTAGTTTGTATGTTTATATAACCAGATATGTAGGGGAGAGTTGTAGACTCACCACACAATAACCGGGTTAGGAAGAGTGCTGAGGTCAGTGGGTGGTTGGGCAGTTGGAGGGGAGAGTACAGAGGCTGGGACTCCAGTTGCTGTTTTGAAAATCACTGAGTGAGTGGAGAGAAGGGAGAGTAAAACTGAGGTATATTAAATTTTCTTTAGAGTAGTTCAAACAATAAATATATTTGCTTTAATATAAAATACATGTTAGTACAATTACATTGCATAATTCAATCAGAAACACATATAGAAGGAAAACGTTCTTTTATTGTTGAATGTACAAATATGAGTAAACCATATGGAGGTTGATTGAACCCACAACTTCACATTACAAGTTCAACACCCTAACTACTAGACCACAGAGGCCACACATAGTTACTTCTCAGTTCAGGCTATTTGTATATACGACGTCATGTATCATCATCATCATCATGCTGTCAGTCGCGATGCGACAAAGATTGCTTTCAATACTTGACTGCCGCTCTCTCCGACATCATGTATACAAGGTGTGATAATGTGTGGGTGTGTGTGTGGGTGTATATATATATATAACATGCATACTAGTGCATATATAAAATGTATGTATCGTGAGGGCATCTTATGATGCCCATGCAGTCCATACATTTTATGTATGCACTAGTATATATCTATGTCATATATATATATATACGACGTATATATACAAGATATATATATATATATATGTTGTATATACGTCGTATAGCAAGGGACAAGCAGGGGACACAACAGTTACGTCCAGAAGCAGTTTAATCACAATGGAATATTAGATTTAACAAAACTATATATGCATGCAGAATGAATATTTATTTCAGGTGAGAGTCCCCTTATATTAGTTCATTGACTAACAAGTAATATTATATGCAAAATAAAGGTCGAGTAGGCTGTAGAAAAGTGTACATTCTCCATGTAACATATTCATACCCTTGAAACACCATATTTATTTAATGACCATGTTGGAACTTTGTTACTATGTCACATTACGCCATCATTTTTTCATAGCTATCCCTCCAAAGTGTAAGAATACTAGTTATATAAAGAAAATAAGTCCTCTACTCTTTCAATAATTGTTTTTGACCATTACATAGGGGAATATACATTGGTCCAATTTACCATGAAACGACCCATATAATATATTGTATATACGCACACACAATCAAACACCTTGTATATATATATGATGTTGTAAATACAAATAGCCTGAACTGAGACAGGTAACTATATCTACCCTCTGTAGTCTAGTGGTTAGGGTGTTGGACTTATAATCTGAAGTTGTTGATCTTGTGGGTTCAACCCCCATTTGGTTCACTCCTTTTTACATTCAACAACAACAAAAAATGTCCTTCTATATGTGTTTCTGATTTAATTATGCAATGTAATTGTACTAACATATATTTTACATTAAAGCAAATATATTTCCTGTATGAACTACTCTAAAAAAGAATGAAAATATCTCAGTTTTACTCTCCCTTCTCTCCACTCACCCAGCCATTTTCAAAACACCAGCGGTCACATGACCAATCTGGGTCACTCTACACCACCAAGTGGCAAAGTTCAGTACTAATAATGCACCACCCTGTGGCACAAATTAGAACTATTCCGAGTTTGTTTTCCTGGCAAGGTATAACGGATACCTTTAATATTCCAAGTAAGGATTTATTGCTCGGTTTTCTGTGTCGGTGTGTTCGGTGTTTTTTTTGGTGATTTTAGTCATTGGATGTATTGTGCATTACACACGAACTTGTTACTTTACTTATTTCTAGCCTCCCTCATAAGGGACTTTAATATTCAAAGTAAGGATTTATTGTTTGGTTTTGTTTGTATGTGGGTTCAGGGTTTTTTTTGTGTGCTTTTGGTCATTGGATGTATGATGCATTAAAGACTAACTTTTTGAAATATAAAATCAGGATAATTGTTTTTGTTTTTAAAATGTGATGCTTCATTGGTCTATTCAGCTTTAATGTGGCAATAGACGTGGATATTCTTCTGGCTGCCATAACCCAACTACCTACCACTAATTTTCCGTGGGGTTAAATTATACATCCACATAACTAACCGGAACCCTAACCCTAAACTGTTAGTGTTACTAGTAGTAGTAGTAGTACTGGTGTACAAGTAAACCTTGTATTATTTAATGACGCCTCTAGAGCACATTGATTTTTATCATTGGCTATTGGACATCAAAGATATAATCATTCTGACATATTTCTTTGGAGGACACCTGCTGCTGCCACATAAGCTACTCTTTCCAATGAGCAGCAAGGGGTCTTTTAATAGTTTTATATGCACTTTCCCACAGACAGGACAGCACATACCACAACCTTTGATGAACCAGTTGTGGACCACTGGTGGGAATGGAAAATAACCCAAACTGCAAATGGGTCCACTGAGCAGGATTGATAGGATGACCGACACCATCACAATTCACAGGTGGACATTCTACTGCCTGATCTACGTCCCGCTCCAGTGTTAGTGTATGCCTACTATTGTTAGTATTAGCATAAAAATAATCAGCAATAACATAATAATCCACAACACATTACAGATTTACACCCCGTACTGATGCGGTAGCCACAGGAGGGGTGAATACCAACCCTATATAAAAGCTAATGAAAAGTATCTACATGCAGAAATGAGCAGATAAATTCTTAATTTAAAAAGCAAAATATATTCCTCACATACATCTTCATATTTACCCGCCACTTCTGATTTGAAAAATATAATAAAACATATACTTTAACACACTTCAAAAGTGAAATCGACAGTATTCTATAGTCGCCATCTTGTCTTTTTGCATTCTCGCCTATTTCACCAACTCTGTGCCGATATAAGAAGCCATTTGATACTGGAACCAGGGGTTCCGTTCCATACTAAAGCAGTGTTCACCAGTAGTTAGACTATGTTGGCATTCACCCGTCCTGCAAGGACGGCGTGAATCTTTTATCTACACTGTGGCTAACAACAAATCTCAAATAAAACAGACTCGAACCCACAATCTCCAGCAGGACTCGAAGCCACAATCTCCCGCAATATCAGCATAGGAAGACAATGCTTTCTCTATTGGCCACAACAGCAATAAATATTGAATATATATGAGTATTATTATAAACTCCATAAGAGACAATGTAACACGTATGTTGGTTGAGATTGATACCTCTGCCTGGCCTACCGTTTATTTAAGGTCAAACTTTCTGATGAGAATGAGGGTGATAGTAGTGCTGAGGCCAGCTTCGCGGTGACTCGCGGCGGGTTTGCCTTCCTGAGTGCAAACCCAAGTAGCCCAGGCCACTGCATTTCCAATGGTCATAGCATTTATAATTTTCTGGTCGAAAGCTATAGGCCCTCCGTTAAATAATATTTATATAATGTATTTATATATCACGTAACTAATACCCCTGTCACACTACGACGTAACGAGCCAACGTGAGCCTAACGTGATGATTTTTCGTCATTACGTTGCCGTACGTTGGGTCACGTTATGATGACGTCATAATGACGTTAGAGTGACGTCGAGCTACGTCATGTTACGTCGTGTTACGTCGGCGCGCGTCGAGGTTTTGAACCTGTTCAAAACTTTCGACGTATCTCAACGTGAAGCCGTTACGTTGGGATGACGTGACAATGACGTTAGGTTGACGTTCCGCGATCGTTATAGCAGCGTAAATGACGTTAGAGTCACGTTATGTCACGTCAGACCGACGGCCCGGGTGGGAGCAACGTGTGGGCAGCGTTTTGCACGTTACGGTCACGTTACGGTCACGTTACGGTCACGTTACGGTCACGTTACGGTCACGTTACGGTCACGTTACGGTCACGGTTACGGTCACGTTACGGTCACGTTACGGTCACGTTACGGTCACGTTACGGTCACGTTACGGTCACGTTACGGTCACGTTACGGTCAAGTTACGGTCACGTTACGTTCACGTCACACCCGTTGCGGCGACGTTACGCTCACGTTACACTAACGCCCGGTCACGTCGCCAATTACCCCTCCCCTCTAACGTTGTCACGTTACAGCTAACGTCACGACGTACACCCACGTTACTTTCACGTTACGCTCACGTCAACTACGTTGCATTCACGTCCACAATTTGCATATTACGCCGATAACTTCGACGTGATATCATTATTTTCACGTTGTGGTTACGCTGACGTAGTCACGTCGTAGTGTGACAGGGCCATAACGGAAGAATATCCGGGCGATTTCAGTTTACACCCATATTCGCACGGCCGCGAACAGTCACTTCCGGCCGAGGAATATACATACACACACCACCAAGCGCCATCAACAGGTCTATATTTAGAAATGTGACGCATTTACACGTTAGTTTGAGAACGGCGGTTTCACATCAGATCGCTTCTTCATCAGGCTTAACGCATCAACTCTCGTTGGCGGCCGAGACGAGATAAAGATAAGGATAAGGCACTGCTCCCCCCCCCCCTTCACCCCTCAACCCACCTGCCTCAACGCCGCCTCTCCCGCCGCTGCCACCGCCCCTCCCCTCCTCACCCCTCCCGCCGTTACTACCTTTAAGCCTAGGTCACACCTACCCGGATCAGGGGCCTGATGAGCCCCGACCTGTGATCCGGCGTGGTCCGTGGCGATCCGTGGCTGATCGGTGGCTGGTCCTTGGTGGTCCTTGGTCATCCTTGCTGATCCTTGGCTGGTCCGGCCTCATCCGGTGTCGGCCCAGGATGTTTTAAAATGCTTAAAACATCCGGGGCGATCCGGGGAATATTGTAATCTGGGCTCGATCCAGCATCATCCGGGTGTAATCTGGGGGTGGTCCGGGTAGTGCGGGGGTAATCTGTGTCCCGTCCGGGCCAGTACGGGTCATTTTTCAACCGGAAGAGCCACGTTTTAGCCACGGTTTGGCCCGAACTAACCCGGGTTTAGCCCCGACTAGCCCCAACAGAGCCACGGACCACTCCCAGACTGCCCAGATAAGACCTGGACAGGCCGGATGACCATGGATTAACCATGGATCACCACGCATAGCCAAGGATGACCACGTATTACTCACGGACTACCCCAGAATGAGTCCTGCATTTCAGGCTATCATCCGGGGGTTGTCCAGGGCTCGTCCTGGGGTTGTCCGGGGCTCATCCGGGTAGTGCGTGGGTTGGCTGGGGCTCATCCTGGGTGATCTGGACTTGTAGTCCATGGCTCGTCCGGGGAGGTGTGAGAGCAAGGCAAAAATAACGATTTTATCCGGGGCTGTCTGGGACAGTCCGGGGGAGTGGTCCGGAGGTGGTCCGGCTAAAAATCTGGGGCTCGTCCGGGTAGGTGTGACTTAGGCTTTAGATCTCTGGATATGCTACCAATGTCCGAGATGGGTGCTTGAGGGTCAAATGAAATCTCAGAAGAAAGATCACTTACTAAATACCATTAATGAATTGAGTGGTCCTAAAAATTCTTCTTTTCATTTTTATCTTTCTTTTCTACCCTCTCAAAATCGTATTAATAATAAACTATTTTATTTTATTTTCGATTCAGTGTTATCCACCATGACCCTTAGTTTTATGGGTCAGAGGCCTGAGTAGCCCTCCACATCAGTAAGCTTTTAAAGTCCGCCCACACCTCGGCTTTTAAGCTTGTATACTACATGATACCGTGTACTAAAATAATGAAAGGTCGGGGGTTTGAATCCCGGCCGAGTCAAACCAATGACTTAATTACAAAAGTAATAAGTGTTGCTACCCAGCCTGGTACGTTGCACTACTAGGATAGGGCAAGGACTGGTTTGCTCGGTATCACAATAATGTGACTGAGTGGGAAATCAAATTATGGTGCCAGTGGAGCAGCAATATAAAGTCGCCATGAATAGGTCTACGCACTGTCACAAGTTGGTACCCTCTCTGATATGACCTTAGATGTTTCCAGGACATAAAACCCCAAACAAACAACAACGATACTCACCCTAATGTATCTTAGAGATGCATAATCCGATGGTTTCGAGTTTGTTATTTTTATTAGATAAATATATTAGGTTGGTCGTTATAATCTATCTACCTTACCTTTGAAGTAATTTTTTGAAGTAACTTTTTTTTAACGGGCTAACTTTGAAGATATTTGAAGTCAAAACATACGAAATTAATTTTGGTAGGCACATCCAAATTCTGCCACCATGGGCTTCAGTAGAAACAGCTTCTGTTAAAGTTGCAGAGTCGATGAAAACATCAAATTTCCAAAACCACTACATATCTAACTTGGATACCGGTGCACTTATTAAACATTTGTCATCACATAAAAGGGAATCCTGAGGCAATTTAATCAGTTAATTGAACCTGTCACCTCATAAGCCTATGGCTATGGTGTCAGATTGTTGGCATGGTTGTAAAAAATTAATAGTTCATGGTAGCACTTCAAATACCTAAAAGGTCAACAAATTTCAAATAAAAGTTACTTAAAACTGAAAGTACGGTAGAATATAACAATCAATCTAATATTTCAGAAAATGACAGAAACTCAAAACCATCAGACTATGCAGTTTTTAATTGGCAAAGTATTTTCCGCCGATGCAACAACAAATGCTTAATAAGTGCGCCAGTATATAAGTTGGATCGACAAGATCAAACTGAGGTAAGTGTTTTGGTTTTGAAAATTTGATAGTGTAGTAATCTGTACATGAGCTTTACTACCACGCGGTAGCAGCGGGGACTACGCCGTACACCAGCGCAGTACCACTACACTGCGCCAGGTGGTGGCACAGGTAGCCACCGGGCAGACCCCGACTGGGCTGCCCTCTACTGCGGGTGGCTAACCCCCCCCCCCACACACACACACACCTATAGAGTCGATGTGGGATCTGGCGAGTCAGGGGGCGGGTCAGACAACTACTGATGCCGCGGAGAGCAGATGGTTCAATAAACCAGGTTGAAGCATACACTAATTGAATCTTGGTGTTCTTCCGTGTGTGAGCGTGCGAGTGAGAGTCGGAGGACCGTGGGCCATTACAAAACTTTCAATGGAGTAGACAACTTTAACTTTTAAGCAAACCATCAAGCTGTTGAGCTGTCAGCTGGACAACACTTCACTGTGTGTACCAGAACACTATGTAGGGCTATAGCGCCAGAAAGTGCAACAGTGTGGGACAGCAACTGTGCTAAAAGTGCAGTTTCTACTGGGCCAAGTCCAGTGGTCAGATAGGTACCAGCTATATTTTAAGGTGAAGAAATGGGCCAAATATAGAGACTGTTAGTTGACAGAATCATGGTCGTGTTTCCACAAATGGGGCTAATATTGGAATAAAACTGCAGGATGTAGAGAGTGTCAGTTGGCAGAATCGTTGTAGCATCTCCACAGATGAGGCTAATATTGGAATAAAACTGCAGGATATAGAGAGTGTCAGTTGGCAGAATTGTGGTAGATTCTCTACAGATGACGCTAATATTGGAATAAAACTGCAGGATGTAGAGCATGTCAGTTGGCAGAATCGTGGTAAAGCTGCCTGTCACCATGGCAACTACGAGCCTATGGGGCTAAATGGATAGAGTGCTATCAAGTTCATTCTCATTTAAATGGAAAGTATTCATATTATGTCTTCTTCTCATCTGAAAAAATTCACTATTAATTGAGGTGGCTGCCATTACTTTACCATTATGTTGCAAGATAATTCATTTCTCACAGATGAGAATGTTCTTTTAATTATATGAGTAGACAAACAAACAAGAACCTCACATGGGAAAGACTAAACCTGACAGTTACTTTTCACAATCGTGAGGATGATGGCTCGTTGGGGGCTAAAACTTGATGTTAGAACAGGAGGCGAAATGAAATGAAGGTTTGTTTGTCTGGGTTTTACTTCTGACAACATGAAGGTTCGATTTCAGGTTGAGTCAAACCAATTACTTATCAAATTGATACTTGCCACTTCCTAGCCTGGCGCTTTGCATTAATAGGATAGAACAAGGATTGGTTAGTTCAGTGTCAAGATAATGTGACTAAGTGGGATATCGAGTCATAATGCCAGTGGCCTGATTTCCCAGTGGGGCAGCAATATAAAGTCACCATGAGTGTGCCCTGTCACAAGCCGATACCCCTCCTGATATGACCTTAGATGTTGCCTGGACGTGGAACTCCAGCAACCAAGCAACCAACCAATCAACATGAAGATTACGGCTATGGGAGTGTAGTAGTGCGCACTGATCCCACAGGTGAAGAGCTACATGCATAGAAGGCGTGGGCAGCGTGCATTTTAATCCAGGCTTGCGCTTAGGATGTTAGTCCCAGAATGGCAGGAATGTGGGTTCGAATCTGCTCTAGGCGTACTGCCCTTATTTTGTGGTTCCCTTTTGTTTGTTCTTGTTCTTAGATTTGGATTCAAGTTTTAAATGTGTTGTTAGGAAATTGGTACAAAGTTATGGATAATATATACAGCAGACACTGCATGGGACACTCAGCCTTTTAAAATGTGCAATCACATCTCACATTTCTAGTTCGCTGCAGTTTTGGGTGGGTTTCTGTGTTTTGGGGTGTTTTTGGGTGTATGTGGTAGCCTGCGACAGATGGGAATAATATTAGAATAAAGTGCAGGAAAGGGTCAGTTGGCAGAATCATGGTAACCTCTCCAACAAATGGAGTTAATATCGGAAAAAAGTGTAGGATATGGACAGTGTCAGTTGGCAGAATCGTGGTAGCGTCTCCAAAGATGGGGCTAATATTGGAATTAAACTATAGGATATAGAGTGTCAGTTGGCAGAATCGTGGTAGCGTCTCCACATATAGGGCTAATATTGGAATAAAACTGTGTGGTATATATAGAGTGTCAGTTGACAGAATCGTGGTAGCGTCTCCACATATAGGGCTAATATTGGAATAAACGGTGTGGTATGCATAGAGTATCAGTTGACAGAATCGTGGTAGCGTCTCCACAGATGGGGCTAATATTGGAATAAAACTGTGTGGTATATATAGAGTGTCAGTTGACAGAATCGTGGTAGCGTCTCCAAAGATGGGGTTAATATTGGATTACAACAGCAGGATATAGAGAGTGTCAGTTGGCGAATCATGGTAGTGTCTCCACAGATGGGGCTAATATTGGATTAAAACTGCAGGATATAGAGAGTGTCAGTTGGCGAATCATGGTAGCGTGTCCACAGATGGGGCTAATATTGGATTAAAACTGCAGGATATAGAGAGTGTCAGTTGGCAGAATCATGGTAGCGTGTCCACAGATGGGGCTAATATTGGAATAAAACTGGGAGACAGAGATTGTTTATTTGCAGAATTATGGTAGTCGGCAGCTGCAGGCGCTCACATTAACTTTTATTCGTTGACATTGGAGGTCAGTTTTCACTTTAAAGGAGTGCATCAGCGCAGTCCCTGAGTCCACCATAAGTGAGGCCCATGTATGGACTACTGCAGTCTGCATACAAGTCGGCTCAAATAGATTCATCATCATCATCATGCTGTCGGTCACGATGCGACAAAGACTGCTTTCATTACTTGACTGCCGCTCTCCATTTAGCTCTCTGCTGTGAGAGTGATGTCTTAATATCTCTCAGCTTCAGGTTTCTCTTAATGGTATCCTTGAACCGGAGACGAGGGCACCCTCTCTTTCTGTAACCAGAAGACAGTTGAAATTAGAGGATCTGCTTTTGGTAGCCTGTCTGATGACATCCTCATGAGGTGTCCAGTCCACTGGAGAACATATATAAAAACATATATAAACTAAATAAAACTAAGCAACCAGACCATTATCTACCTACACTTCTGCTGGTGCTGTACTCGGATCGTGTGTTATGTCGTGTGTTGTCTCCACTATGGGGTAAGCTCTAGCATGTAATTTATCTAATACAGATATAAAAGGCGGAACTGTGAATTGTATGCCTTATGCAGGATATTATGCCTTATGCAGGAGATTAAGCCTTATCCAGGATATTAGGGCATTCTAGCCTGGTGGAGCAGTACAGCTAATAACATGAGTGAACATCATAAAGTAACCATAACCCTCTCGCACTACCTAATTGGATCGGCCATCAATAGCATTCAAACGCCGGCATATATGATATGCGGGGACACGCAAATACGGGATTTCATACAATGCCCCAACAAATATAAGTTTACATGAATTAATTAGGTTTCCAGTCAACCAGTGTTTTAGTGGTGGACACATGGTAGGATAGCTAACCACTTGACGGTGACAGAGTCAACCAAAGGTTCTTTGGGTTATGTTCAGTGAGGTTCCTGCTGTCCAACAGGTAGACAGCATGCAATAAGTGGCACCCAGTCTGCTCAATGCAATATTGGAAACACTGTGGGCCAACAATCAATCACAGCCAGAACACAGGTGTCAGTTCACCTTCACAGGTCCACCAAACTTTAAAAACCATTTGAATCATATCCAGTCTGACATCCAAGAGTAGTATATAACGTACCAGTTATATATTCTGGTATACTGTTTAAATAATGGGCAAACAACATGACACCCACCCAAGTGATACACCAGTGGTATGTAGAATAAAAGATGCATATTCCAGGATATGGTTTGAGCAACTGACACATGGATATTCACCCACTGCAGCAGCATACAGCATGACAGCTATATATTCTAACACACTGTTCAAGTAACAGGCACACAACAGCCAATCAGCTGGCACAACAGTGCCATGACAGCCATATATTACCGGGTACCATTTTGACTAGTGACCACCCAATACAACAATTAGTCAGAGCACCAGTGGTTACACAATACAACAATCAGTCAGTGCACTAGTGGGCTGTAGTACCCACACAATACAACAATCAGGCAGTGCACCAGTGGGATGTAGTGGTCACACAATACAACAATCAGGCAGTGCATCAGTGGGAGTGCAACAGTGGGAAGTAGTGGCCACACAATACAACCATCCGTGAGTGCACCAGTGGGATGTAGTGGTCACACCAAGGCAACAATCAGTCAGTGCATCAGTGGGGTGTAGTGGTCACAAAATACAGCAATCAGTCAGTGCATCAGTGGGATGTAGTGGTCACACAATACAATAGTCAGTTCATGCACCAGTGGGGTGTATGCAGGTATTGCAGGTATTGCAATACCTCAGAGAGTTTGACGCCCCTGCCCTGCAGAGTTGTAAACCACTGCCTTGTGGTACAGGTTCTTGACAGAACCGAAACCTAAGGGAGCAAACCCTAAACAGAAAACCATGTCACTGTGGCAGCATTAAGGGTGGTTGATGTATGGAACTTCCAACATCTCCCGACAAGCCACTGCAGGGACAAATAGTTTTGCGCCTGTCTGGACATGTTCTTGCCAGTGTGAAACCTCTATTTGCTCCCCGAGAGAGTGCTGCTGGTAACTTGCAAAAGCCAGCAGCACTTCAACACTTTTGCAGGCAGCTTTCATGAAATGTTGCGAAATGGAGAATGGCAGTCAAGTAATGAAAGCAGTCTTTGTCGCATCGTGACCGACAGCATGATGATGATGATGGGGTCTAGTGGCCAGACAATACAACAATCAGTCAGTGCACCAGTGGGATGTAGTAGCCACACAATACAACAGTCTGCCAGTGCACCAGTGAGTCCAGCAGTGGGATGTAGTAGCCACACAATGCACAATTAGTCAGTGCATCAGTGGGGTGTAGTGGTCACACAAGGCAACAATCAGTCAGTGCATCAGTGGGATTTCAGGTCATGTCAGGATGGGTACCGACTTGTGACAGCGCGCACTCATGGCAACTTTATAGTGCTTCCCCACTGGGAAACCAGGCTACCTGCCAGCAACATCACCCGATATCCCACACAGTCACATTATACTGATACAGTGGAAACCAATCCGTGTCCTTTCCTATTAATGCTGAGTGCCAGGCTAGGTAGCGACAAGTATCAATTTTATAAGTCATTGATTTGACTTGGCACGGGAAGTCTGCGCTCTACCGATTAGGCCACCGCGTCCGGTACTCTAACTATGAATTTAACGGTTCTAATTTAAGCTAGTTTTAGTTAAATGAATGAATCTCATAGCAGACGACATTTAATCAGTATTGACGATGCTGAATCAGTTGAAAAGGAACGCTCCGTTCGCTAGATCATGCAGCAGGTTTTCTCAAGTATAACCATGCCACTTAACGGATGGTGCTGTGCGCTGAGATCAAAGCGAACGATTCACGAGGAGAGTGCTGAAGAAACGATTTTTTTTATATTCCCATTGCTATTAGTCTTGACGTCTGAGGGTTGTGTGGACCAAACAAAAACAACAACAAAAACAACAACAAAGACGCAAGTTGATTATGGCGTAAAACTTCGCACGCCTCGTAAATCGGTAGGTTTGTGTGAATACTTTTATTTATTTTGTTAATTGAATTGATGAGGCAGATTCTTTTTTTAAATTCGGACCTGTGTGTATAAATTCACATAACATGCCTGTGCTACATATCTTCGCTGAGATCTTCAGTCTGTATTTATGCGTATTAAAGCACCAAGTATTTTTGTTCTGTGGGTTTTAGCAGTGGGCAAGTTATGCTTACCGACTGTTTGTCCATCTATCCTGGGAAGGATAATCAAAAGGAAGAAGATGCTGCATTTACTCAGCAAAGACGTTGTCTTCGTTCTACCAACAACATAAGAATCCTAATATGTTAGGCCTACTGAGTACTACTAACTTCACATACCTAGGGGAAGGGAAGAGGAGGGGGAGGGGGGAGGAAGGGAATGGGAGAGGAAGGGGAGGGGAGTAGGGAGTGGGGTGGAAGGGGGGGGGAGTAGCTGTCGCCTGGCTCGCTTGACCTAGGCTGTAAGGAGCGTTGGCGTGACCTTCAACCTGATTTGCTTGACCTCTCGATGGAGTGCATCCTTGAGCATCTTGGCGACCTGTCAATGATTGCTCATTGACTTGTTCTTTCTCCGTTTGGATTGGAGTCGAGCCAGAGTGATGACGCGGTTGTAGTTTGTAACAGGGCTACTTGTTGGTTGGTTGTTGGAGTTTTACGTCCTGGCAATATCTAAGGTCATATCAGGGCGGATACTGACTTGTGACGGTGCGCACTCATGGTGACTTTATAGTGCTGCCCCACTTGGAAATCAGGCGGGCAGCACCATGAGCTAACCAGTCCTTGCCCTATCCTATTAATGCAGAGCGCCAGGCTAGAAAGTGACGAGTATCAAATGGCCTGGTCTCCCAGTAGGGCAGCACTATAAAGTCGCCGTGAGTGTGCACTGTCACAAGTCGGTACCCGTCCTGATATGACCTTAGATGTTGCCAGGACGTAAAACTCCAAGAACCAACTAAAACGAACTACTGCATAACGGGAAGAGTATTAGGTAAAATTGGATGCAATTAGCTTAATTGCAATTTGAATGTTGAGGTCACAGGTCATTTTCCTTTTCTTTCTGTCCACCCAAATTATTATATTTCTTTCTTTTTCTAAATGATTCTTTGGATCGTGCCTTTGAGATTCATTTCTCCTTAATAATTATATTTTCCCTATATATATATATATATATATATATATAAATAACATATATATATATATATATATGTAAATTTAAAGGCTCTAGTTATTTCTTTTCCAGGTAATCTGAATTCATGGGAAGATTTTATATAATTGTATTCAAGGTTCTTTCAGATATTAAAAATACCTTAGTTGTTTGATGAATAATCGTAGTACTTTAAACCCTCCACCAGCTCTCCTGGAATGGAGGGCAGAGAACGCCTGGCGCGTTCACCTAGGCCTGGCGTTGACCTTGTTATCCCTGACAAGGGTCAAACAGGGTGTCCTAATGATAACTTTGTGTTTTTCATTTTATTTTGCTAATAAAAATATATACTGCCATAATCACAATGTTGCTTTCTAATGCAACTTTCAGTCATCCAATAAGTGACATGATGAAAGATGGCCTATAAATTCCCAACCATGCAATTAATTGAGGTTAATCTTGCAAGGTAGGATTGAAAAGTTGGTTGGTTTGGTTGGTTGTTGGAGTTTTACGTCCTAGCAACATCTAAGGTCATATCAGGATGGGTAGGATTGAAAAGAGTGCCTGATAATCAGTTGGGCCTTCTTGTAAAGTCGACGGCTGGCAGCTGTAGTTGTGTAGGCAGGCTAAATAGGAAATCACTACAGGCAAGAGAAAGGTAGAGTATAAAGTGCACAGAAAGACAGAGAGCTTGCACCCTCAGGTTTATTATTATATAGGTTGATGAATCCAAGATGGCGGTCACACCTGACTAGCTCCTCCAATCAACAGTAAGCATTCTCCAATCTACCAATGAACAGTCAGCATGCTTGTATCCATGCCTTGGTTGTTTATGGCTACAATTCCCTGTTGTGTCTGGGTGTGCAGTGATCCGTAAGTAACACTTGGGGGGAGGGGGTATGTGAGCAGAGCTGCTAAGGCTCTATCACACTAAGAGTAGTGCCCCTCTCACACTATCTATTTTAATACACAATGTCTATCTAAACTAAGTAAAGGATCACCAACACTACACAATACCATATGCATTTGGTCACATTACATCATTTACCTTTTTAGACCATTTGTAATCTCGAATAGACCAGTTCACACCACCCGCCAATGTCTAATTATCAGACAATTTTACATTCTGTTAGTAGGCAAAACCCCTCTTCCCTCTCGATTATTTCCATAGTAGATAACTCCACCTTGATCATACTGGATCTGGTTGGGGAAAGGCTAGGATGGTCACATCAGCAATCTTCAAAGGATATCAAAGTTATTGCTTTTATATATATTTGAATTGGAATTATTTAATCGAGTCAAGATTATTAAGTACATAAACGTATGATAGCTGTGTTTGCATTTCTTCTTAAAGCATGCCTTTTAGCATGTCCCAACACAGTCTGGCCAAGTGGGCAACGCCGTGACGTCATGCTTGGCAACATGCTCATATAAAGATCTATTTATAGGTGGCTTGGCGGGGGAGGGGGAGGGGAGAGTGGACTCGCCCAGCTGTGACGTCAGCTAAATATGGGTTGGTTGGAGTTGATTGGCTGACATTAGAATTTAGAGTGGGTAGACTAATACCCCTGTCACACTACGACGTAACGAGCCAACGTGAGCCTAACGTGATGATTTTTCGTCATTACGTTGCCGTACGTTGGGTTACGTTATGATGACGTCATAATGACGTTAGAGTGACGTCGAGCTACGTCATGTTACGTCGGCGCGCGTCGAGGTTTTGAACCTGTTCAAAACTTTCGACGTATCTCGACGTGAAGCCGTTACGTCGGGATGACGTGACAATGACGTTAGGTAGACGTTCCGCGATCGTTATAGCAGCGTAAATGACGTTAGAGTCACGTTATGTCACATCAGACCGACGGCCCAGGTGGGAGCAACGTGTGGGCAGCGTTTTGCACATTATCACGTACTCACTTACTCACGTTACGGTCACGTTACGGTCACGTTACGGTCACGTTACGGTCACGTTACGGTCACGTTACGGTCACGTTACGGTCACGTTACGGTCGCGTTACGGTCACGTTACGTCCACGTCGCACCCGTTACGGCGATGTTACGCTCACGTTACACTAACGCCCGGTCACGTCGCCAATTACCCCTCCCCTCTAACGTTGTCACGTTACAGCTAACGTCACGACGTACACCGACGTTACTTTCACATTACGCTCACGTCCACAATTTGCATATTACGCCCATAACGTCGACGTAATATAATTATTTTCACGTTCTGCCTACACTGACGTAGTCACGTCGTAGTGTGACAGGGCCATTAGAGGAATGGGGTGTCCAAATATGTGACTTAATGACGTGGAGAAAGGTATTCAAAATTGTTCTACCGGACGTGGTGGCCGAATCGGTAGAGCGCAAGCCTCCCTTGTGGGATATTGAGAGTTTGATTCCCAGTTCACCGGTTGAGTCAAACCAATGACTTACTAAATTAATACTTGTCGCTTCCTAGCTTGGTGCTCGGCATTAATAGGATATGAGAAGGACTGGTTAGCTTAGTGTCAGGATAATGTGACTGATTGGGATATCGGGTTGTGGTGCTGGTGGCCTGATTTCCCAATGGGGCAGCACTATAAAGCGACCATGAGTGCACACTGTCACAAGTCGATATCCGTCCTGATCTGACCTTAGATGTTGCCAGGATGGAAAACTTCAACAACCAACCAATTTAGTGCTTTGTAGATACGCGAAAAGGGTGAAAAAGAGGGTAACTTGACACATCATGATTAACATGCGCACTAATAATAGTACCCGTTGCAACCCCAGAACTGCCCATATTACTTACCTTCTCCTCTATTTCCTGAGAGAGCAGCTGGGTAGGAACCTACTTAGCTGTAGTTAAAGAAAATATATATTAAGCAGTTGAAGCCGAGACTCTGAAAGGGTTTTGAAATCAAAATATTCCCTATGCTTAAGATTGGTTTATGGGGGCTTTCTGTTCTAGCAATATCAAAGGTCAGCTCAGGACCATTTATTGACTTGCTACAGTGCGCATCGGATGGGATGGCCTAATTGGTGAAGAGCGCCAGCTGGTTTCCTATGCGGGGGGTTGTGGGTTCGAACACCCAGCCGAGTCAACGCGATGATGTACATTTATTTTTGTATTTAATTATGTTACTCTTAAATATGGTATGGTGGATTTAGTTGGCATACCGGTAGGAGGGGGGGGATCTTCCTGGTTGTCTGTACACCCAAATGAATCACGACAAAATGGCACTAGCTAACTACCAAATGCATCGAAGCTAATTAACAATTTACAAAAAACACCAAGATAAATTACAAGTTCAAAAATTACATGAAAGGAAAGTTTGCTTTCTTTTAACGATGCCTCTAGAGCACATTGATTTTTGTCATCAGCTATTGGACGTCAAACATATGGTCATTCTGACATATTTCTTTGGAGGAAACCCGCTGCCGCAACATAGGCTACTGTTTCTGATAAGCAGCAATCAGTATTTTATATACACTTTCCCACAGACAGGACAGCACATACCACAGTCTTTGATGAACCAATTGTGGCCCTCTGGTTGGAACAGAAAATAGCCAAAACTGCAAATGTGTCCACTGAGCAGGATCGATAGGAATAACTCACACCTTCAGAGGAAAATTAGATGTCACGCATACAGATATGCTATTGGGTATAATTGAAGATGCATAAGATAACCAAGGAGGTGGATAGTGCAAGGGTTCCGAGGTGTTTAACAGCATAGAGATACATAAACAAAAATATAAAAGTACATATCATACTACGCATAATTAAGTAGTCAGTAAAGCTAAAAACTCTTGGGCTGGGGTGTTAAGGTGATTGTTTGTTGGTTGGTTGGTTGGAGTTTTACATCTTGTCAACATCTAATGTCATATCAGGACGAGATGTTGTTGTTTTACGTCCTAGCAACATCTAAGGTCATGAGGTGATGTGTAATGGTTGAGACGAGATGGAATGTTGTCGCTTATTTTTAAGCTCTTGCTTTTCCTTTAAAATTGCTAATTGTGGATGTATTGGTTTAAAGAGGACTGTTTACTGGTTCTCGGGATCTACAGCTGGAGGTGATTTCTGATATGTTTGCAGTTTGGGCAGGTTTCCGTTCCAACCAGTGGTCCACAACTGGTTCATCTCCTGCTGTCCTGCCTGTGGGAAAGTGCATATAAAATATCCATTGCTGCTTATCGGAAAGAATAGCCTATGTGGCAGCAGTGGGTTTCCTCCAAAGAAATATGTCAGAATGACCATATGTTTGACATCCAATATATGATGATTATAATCAATGTGCTCTAGAGGCGTCGTTAAAGAAAGTAAACTTTCCTTTCATGTAATTTTCTAACTTGTAATTTATCTTGGTGTATTTTGTCAATTATTAATTAGCTTTGATGCGTTTGGTAGTTAGCTATTGTCAGTTTGTAGTGATTCATTTGGATGTATGGCCAACAAGAAGGTCCCCCTCCTAGGGGGGATACAGAATGACCATATGTTTGATGTCCAATAGCCGATGATAACAAGTAATGTGCTCTAGAGGAGTCCTTAAATAAAACAAACTTTTCTTTCCTTTCCTGATGAGTTTACAGAGGTTGGTGCTATGATTATATTATATGTATAATATCGTAGTAGTCTGCACTGACGTCAGGCAAGAAGCCACATAGGCAGGTAGGTGTGGCTTTCAAGGTACAAGGAATGTAGGTGATATGAAGGTGTATCCTGGCAGCCCTCCTGGTAACTAGTACACAGAATGATTATGATCATTGTAAAGGCCCTGTCACATTACCACGCATCTCGCAAGCACGCGGCCAACGTGTAAAATCACTTTTTTACGTTGAGAAGCATCTAACTTTTCGGCATGGAGGGCAAAGTTGGACGTATACATAACGTATACATAGAGTATGGCCAACATATGACCAACGTGTGGCTGACGTGCTTCCGGGCGAAAAACGCTCAAATTACGCTCACGGTACGTTCAGAATGCCGGTGAACGTTATATACGTTATTCGTTATATACGTTATTCGATCGCCAGAACTAAGCCTCATACGTCACATACGTCAAGACACACTGGAGAAATAATAAACGTACATTAGACATATGTGATCCATACGTTGTCAGTATGCGAACTGTATATTCCCACATTCCCACTGCCTTTAATGTAGGTCAACGTAGGGCAAAGTAGTGAACAACGTTTGTCTAACATATGTCTAACGTGCATCGACGTACGCCTAACGTATACATAATGTACGGCCGATGTAAATCCACACATTGTCGAACGTCGAAAGTTTTGTGCATGCACAAAACTTTGCCAACCCCCTGATGCGTGACGCCATATCTCAACGAACGTTGACGTACATTGACGTATACCAATGAACGCCTAATGCAGGCATAATGCATAGCGACGTATCCCGACGTAGCGGCCAAAAATCACATACGTCGGCATACATTGACGTGATGCGTCGTAATGTGACAGCCCCTTAAAAGACAATGAGTATCAAAACGGCGAGTACAGATTCACAAGTGGGCCCATATGTATGTGTCACTTTTTAACCGCACCGGGGTTAAAGGAGGGTGTCGGGTTATCTAACCCCGGGGTTCCAAATGTGTCACGGGGGATGTATGGGTCCAAAGCACGCGCGGGTTAGCTAACGTTTCATTTATTTATAGATTTGGGAAATCCCTCTGTGCCTGTTTACATTCGTCGATTGGACAATATGAATCACGCCACCAATGCGGCGGCGACGTTAATATCGGTTCGAATTTAGGGTTAAATTGATCAAATTTCACTTATTGCGTATGTAATTCTGTTAAATATGGTCGCATTGAATAGATTTGGGCCTAATATATAGCTGCCGATTCGGCGGTGGCGGCGGACAGTATGGATATCGACGTCCATGCGGCGGCGGCGATTTGTTTACTTTACATTCGTCGATTCGACAATATGAATATCGCCACCAATGCGGCGGTAGCCTTAAGAACGGTTCGAATTTAGGGATAAATTGATAAAATTTTACTTATTGCGTATGTAATTCTGTTAAATATCATCGCATTGAATAGATTTGGGCATAATCGGTGCCTAACCCCACCTTTAACCCTGGTTTCGCTTGGGGTTAGTGCAGGCGACTTTAAACTCGCTGAGTTAGTTTAACGCCGACACATACATACGCAGTTTTCGCCGCTAACCCGGTAAACCTGCCGAAAACCAGCTTCGCAGCGCTAACCCGGACACATACATATAGGCCCTGGTTTATTATTAGATCCAAGCCTTGCCACTTTGGCTACATGACGTCATCAGGGTTCGTTAGCTCTCGGACCGGGCCTGAAGACCATGAGACCATACCATCATATCAGCGAGACGCTACTCACATATAATACAATCTTGGAAATTCAGGATCATGTCACTAAGCAACACGAAGTGTGACATATATATGCAGATGGAACTATTATGCTGGCACCAAATTCTCAGAATGTCCATTTTAACTTGAAAAACATACTATTACCTTTATTAAGACTAAATTATTTCTTATTGTTTGTTAATATGCAGGGTTTTTTTTCGTTATGTGCATGGAAAAGCTTGGAAATGTCTTATATAATATATTGGAAGAAAAAGCCTAAAGAATAATGTATATTGCATGTATAACTGCTACTTACAGCAATAACTGAATAAGTATCAAAAAGCTAATATTAAAGCAATGTTAGAAAGAAAAATTAATAATACACGCACTATATGTTATATATATACATATATATATACAATATATACTAATATAGGGGTATGCAGGTATTGCAGGTATAGCAATACCTCAGGGAGTTTGACGCCCCTGCCTTGCAGAGTTGTAAACCACTGCCCTGTGGCACAGGTTCTTGACAGAACCGAAGGCTAAGGAAACAAACCCTAAACAGAAAACCATGTCACTGTGGCAGCATTAATGGCGGTTGATGTATGGAACTCCCAACATCTCCCGACCAGCCACTGCAGGGACAAATAGTTTTGCGCCTGTCTTGACATGTTCTTGCCGGTGTGAAACCTCTATTTGTTCCCCAAGAGAGTGCCGCTGGTAACTTGCAAAAGCCAGCAGCACTTCAACACTTTTGCAGGCAGCTTTTATGAAATCATACAGTCCAGACAGAGCACTGACCTATTCAATGGCGCACACTTCAGAGCGAAGACCAAGACTACTCAGATACTGGTGAGAGAGCTACTATTTGCAGATGACAGTGCACTGATTGCCCACTCTGCTGAAGAGATCCAGAAAATAGTGGACGCTTTCACTGATGCATCAAAGAAGTTTGGCCTGAAGATTAACATCAAGAAGACGGAGGTGCTGTACCAACCCAACTCTACAAGAACCCGAGAGGAGGAGATCATGGTTGACGGAAACAAGCTGAACTCTGTTCCGGAATTCACCTATCTCGGAAGCACTATATCAAGTGATGGACGCATTGATGCTGAAATACAGAGGAGGATGGCCAAGGCTAGCGCATCTTTTGGCCGACTACGCCAGAGACTCTGGAACAACCACCATGTGTCCATTCGGGTCAAAGGTAAGATCTGCCGTGCAATCGTGCTATCCACCGTACTATACGGAGCCGAGGCCTGGACAGTGTACAGACGACAGGTGAAAAAGCTGCATGCCTTCATGATGCGACATCTGCGTTCAATCATGAGGCTAACCTGGAAGGACAAAGTGACAAATAAGGAAATACTCGAACGAATGGGGCTGCCCTCTATGGAAGATCTTCTGATCAAAAAGAATCTCCGGCGGACTGGACACCTCATGAGATCCTCTATTGTCAACTGTCTTCTGGCTACAGAAAGAGAGGGTGCGCCCTCGTCTCCAGTTCAAGGATACCATCAAGAGAAACCTGAAGCTGAGAGACATTAAGACCGACTCATGGACGCAACTCTCACAGCAGAGAGCTAAATGGAGAGCGGCAGTCAAGTAATGAAAGCAGTCTTTGTCACATCGTGACCGACAGCATGATGATGATGATGACTAATACACCCCCTGTCAAATATTGTTTATATTAACTGATGTATGGAATTTGGAAAATATAGTCCAAAGGAAATACAATATACGGTAAAACATCTCTAAATCGACCGACCTTGGGAACGACGTTAAGTGGTCCATTTAGGGAGGTGGTCGGTTTAGGGAGTTAGAATATAGTTACAACGGTATTTTTGGGACCCAAATAAAGCGATCGCAATAGGGGAGTGGTCGATGTGTGGAGGTGGTCGGTTAGAGAGGTTTTACTGTAATTGACTCGCCACACATGATCTATGAGTTATTTTTCTGTTAACTCTGTGTGTTACTTCTGTATGAATATATATTGATGTCCCTAACCAATATAGTCTCTCTGCTACGTAAGCCATGGCTTTTTTTATATAGGGTGATTGCATCAGGACGCTAGATGTTGCTAGGATGTAAAGCCCAAACAAAAACAAGCGACGGTGCGCACTGATGACTACTTTTTTTTTTGTATGCGATGTTTATGCTGTCCATAACATAAGCTTGGATGGTCGAGCTTGTTTTCAATGCTGGGCAGTTATCGGTCTGTGTTTCTTAAAGTTATAGTTTGTGGTTAGTGATCTATGTTAGTTTTTTTTTACTTTCTTGGCAAGAGTTTTTCCTCTTTTATTTTTGTCTACACTTAATTCTAGACTAGCATATTCTATTTACATATTATAGGCTTGTATGTAATAGGTGGTTGGTATATGTTTGGATTGGATGTTATCTGGCTGTTTTCTGGCAGGGTTACCTATCATGGGCTGTCCACCTGGTGGGCCGTGACATATCACATGCCCTGTTGTGGAGCAGCTTAGAGGGGGCTTCCTGGCTTTATTTTGCACAGATACTTTCTGCATGTATTTAGGTCAGGAATTGATCATTCCTTTACCGTTTGGGCTTTCCATACTTTGGCAGCCATTTCCAGTGTGCATGGGCTCTGATTCGGTTTCTGGTCTGTCTTAGTAGTGGCGCATTGTTTGCTCTGGTGTTCCTTCGTGGTTGGGTTATAAATGTGTTTATTGTCGTCTACTACTACTACTACACAGTGCCGCCACTCTGGGATACCATGCCGCTGGACCCATGCTCCGATATCTCACTCAGTAACATTATCCTGACGACGATCCAACCAGTTGGTTGTTGGTTGGTTGTTGGAATTTTATGTCCTGACAAAATCTAAGGTCATATCAGGAAGGGCACAGACTTGTGACAGTGCGCACTGATGCCGAGTTTATAGTGCTGCCCCACTGGGAAATCATGCCACCGGCACCATGACCCGATATCCCACTCAGTCACATTATCCTTACACTGAGCAAAACCAGGCTCGATCCAACCAGTCCTTGCCCTATCCTAGTAATAAGGGTAAGCTAACGGCCTTGCCCTATCCTAGTAATGCCGAGTATCAGGTAAGCTAACGGCAAGTACCACTCTTGTGTCTTTGGTTTCACTCAGCCGGGTGAAGCCTACGCACCTGCGCAGTGACGATGCTGACGCGCCTGCGCAACTGCCCCCTAGGCGCCTGCGCAGCTATGTAGCCAGCATCCGGTGGCTTGATGTAGCAGGCATCGTTAGGATGGGCTGAGGTTTGTCTAAATCGCCTTACTACTACTATTAATCGGGTAATCACAATGTCCATATGCCCCCTCCCTTCCCATTAACCACAAAACTTCCCAACCTTCAGAGGCAATTTAATAAGTAATTAGCACCATAAGCAAGCTATGGATATGTGCAAATAACCACGTGACAAGGATATAAAGGTCACAGTTTTTGCTAATTGCTATCGAGGATATTTTGACGAAATGTACGTCATTGACTACAAAGAATTGTTTTTGTAGTATGATCTAACTAGAAAAGACCTTGTCTACTTCTTCCTATTAACTGTGCAACGTAGGAAGGTTTGTTGCCATGACACCCACCTGATTGCAGAAAAGCCAGCGTCGTTGCTGGAGAAGAAATGGAAGTGTTAGTTTAGGTATGCACATGTGCTGAGTTATGATTAAGTCATATTTGAAAAGGGGAATTGTGCTATGAAATTGTATGATTTCCAAATGTTGGTAATTGTCAGTGTATACAGTAAAACCTCTCTAAATTGACCGACCATGGGACCTACTTTAAATGGTCCATTTAGGGAGGTGGTCGCTTCATGGAGCTCTTTCATCATTACAATCATATTGTATGGGTGATTGTGTGGGACCCAAAGAAAGCAATCGATATAGGGGAGTGGTCAATCAGTGGAGGTAGTTTGAGAGATTTCACTGTAGTTCTAAGCTCCATGTACGGCACGATATGATATATATATGATATATATATATATATATATGTGTGTGTGTATGTATGTATCTATGTATGGATGGATGTATATAATATGTATGTATATACACACATATAAGCACTTACATACACATGTATATACTAAAGGCCAAAATAGTCTTACGGGTTATATTTGTGGTGATATCCAATACACTGCACAGATGTCTTATTTTCATTGGACTATGCAACTTTAAAATGTTGGGTCTACCACATCGTTATTAAGAACCTTTCGAATGTTAGGTCCCTTTGAAATGAGATCACATTCCAATATCAGATAGCTAAGTCGCTATATCAACAAATGCACAGGCAGGGTCCTATTTGGGGATTTTCAGATGGTACGCAGACTTTTTCGTCAGACTTCATTTCAGGCTTATTTTGTATTTATCAAAATAAATACATGATATATTTTAAGATATATATATGGTACGCGAAAAAGTCTGCGTGGCATCCTGATATTTTGTATGATATGGCACCTATCACTAACCTTGGGACTACCCAAACTAGATCATGTTTGTTTTATTAATGCTTGTTCATACACTTAACCACAGTGTTGACATCCATTACAGTGTCTTTGTATCTCTTTAATTGTCACATTCAATTACTGAAAAAAAAAGAAAAAAAAGTGTGGTTTATATTACATTGGAAGTTACGTAGTTGTAACCTATAGTATTGTGATGGTCCACGGTCTTCCACACTGCCACACACTCACAGAAGAATGCCAAGATTGAAGAACAGTACGCTTCAACTGGTTTATTACAAAACCTATCCGCTCTCCACAGTGTCAACAGTCAACTGACCCGCCCCCTAACTCGCCAGGTCCCATGTTGCCTATAGGTGGGTGGGGGGGTGCTAGCCACATGCAGTAGAAGGCAGCCCAGCCGGGGCTCTGCCCGGTGGCTAGCCTGCCACCACCTAGCGCAGTTCAGTGTAACTGTGTAGGTGTGCGGTGTAGTGTCTGCCGCCACCGCAATTTGAAGCATGCTTTCCAAACTACAGCCGAAAATGTAACCCATGCCCATTAGTTTTATTATCCTGATATTAATTAATGCTCATGTGGATCACATAAAATGCTAGGTCTCAAAACTGACTAAAATGTGTCCAAATATGGTTGTCATGTGTGACCTGTGGTTGATCACCGCACAGCAATGTGATCAATTGTCATTATTGTTGGTACTATTGTCTACTTACTACATTGACAGCTATATATATCATAGAGCATATAAATTGCCACACAAAAATGTGATCGAGTGTAATTGTTTTGTTGTTGTCAACTATATTGACAGAGGTATATATCTAGAACACACAAATACCACAGCTGCGTGATGAAAGAGAAATCCTGTAAATAATATCTGCATGACTCCTGGTTGGTTTGACTGATATATTCGGCTATGCATTATTGATATGCCTGTTAAGTCACTATGTGTGACTTGTGGTTAATTACTATACAAACATAAAAGCAGTTGTCATTGTTTTGTTACTGCTGTCAACAACATTGACAGAAGTATATATCCTAGAACATGCCAATTGCAGTGGTTTGACATGACCCTGAAAGCTTGTAAATAATATCTGGATATGTTTGGCTATTTATTGTTGACTGATGTGACCCATGCGGGCATTGATTAATAGACCTAATACTGAATTCTAGTATTGACTAACATGTCCAAGGATTGGTTGCTAGGTGTGATCCCTAGTTAACGACCAAACAAAAAGGTAATGAGTTGTCACTGTGGTAAACTATATGGTAAACTGTGGTAAACTATTGTTACTGTGGTAAACTATATATTGTTGAACATGTGAATTGCAGGGATGTGAGTAATGCACTTAGTGTCATGCTGCATATCGTAGTAAAAAAGGCATGCAGGTACTGTAAACAGCATATAGAGCTATGTATAGGCAATGCAGTGCTAAGAGAAGTGAACTCGTACCAATACTTAGGAACCACACTTGACTCTACACTGAATGCGAACCAGCAACTACCGAGGCCGAACCAAATTCTAGGTATGAGAATGGCAACCTTTAGAAAAATAAGATGTTACATTAGTGAGAACACAGCGCTCAAACTGTATAAGGCAACTATAGTGCCAATAATAGATTTTAATGATCTAATCTATGGCCTTTTAACAAAACAACAAGAAAATAAATTACAGAAAATCCAAAACCGAGCTCTTAGAACAGTATATAGGGGAAAGGTTCTCTCAGTGAATGAGATGCACAGTAGATCTAATATCACATACCTGAGCCAAAGGAGAGATGCACATCTGCTATCTCTTATGTTTATCAGAGTCAATGATGAAAACTACATAGACCATACTACCAGAGTTACCAGGCAGGGGGATGCTACACTCCTCAAAGTTCCTAAACCACTCACATATAGACTGACAAGAACCCCTATCTACAAAGGCAGCAAATTATGGAATGAACTCCCAGTCAGAATTAGACATGCACAAACACAAATAGAATTCAAGAACCTGGTAAGAATTCACCAAGCCAGTCAGGCCCTTCTACAGGCCTAGTGATGAGGTCATCATATTTAATTATCTATCTATTATAAGCACTTATGGCTACTCCCCCCACCACCCCACACGCTCCTTTACCTGCTGCCAACAAACCAAGTTATCCACCTTATAAATTATTTGCCCAGCAAATTCAGAAAATGTAAATCAGACTGGTAGTATTGCTATAAACATAGACACTAATAAAGACTGTACTAGACTACTAAATGACTGAAATGTACAATCCTACAAGCATAGTTTACCCCATCATTACTAACAACCTACTTACTGACACTACTTCATGTAGTCAAAAACACACCCGAAGTATTAACCTTTTAAGCATCACCCTAGAAGCTAACCACACTCTATCTAACAGAATATACAAACCATTCTACTAACACTCCATCTCAAAATGTTATCTCCAACAACATGATAATTATGCAATTGACAACACAGTAGGCATACAAACCTGTGAAGGGAAACTATGCACCTAACCACTCCGTAATGTAAAGGTCTAACTAATACAAATGTATGTATCTAAAGATGTATGTATACAACATATAACTACTATTTTATATGTGAAATGTCAAACTATACCATATGTAAGTCTTGGAATGATTAATATTGTTATTTCAGCTGACTTGAGCTAGCTGCTGATGACAATATCAGACTACATACACAGATATAGTCAATAACTGTATTGTCACATGGCTGGAAGACCAGTGCCACAGCACTGACAAAAGACTTTATTCAATGAATAAACTATATTTACAACAACAAAAATATCATTTCATAGGGTATTAACAAAACGTACCAAATCAAGCAGTTTCCAAACGCTTTCTCAATAGGGGTGTGGCAGACCTAACATTCGAAAGGTTCTTAATAGCGATGTAGTAGACCCAACATTTTAAAGTATATATAATATATAATATCAGGTGATACGCAGGTACGCAACTGTGTACCAGCACATATCGAAGCTAGGCCCCTGTATTCGCGTTTTTCGGGAGGGCAGGGTAGAGATAGAAGGATGTGAGTTATAGGCCTAGCTTGGGGCAGAGTGGAAGCTATATCTAGTAAAACCTCTCTCTCTCTCTAATACCCCTGTCACACTACGACGTAACGAGCAAACGTAAGCCTGACGTGATCACGTTTCATCATTACGTTGACGTATGTTGGGTTACGTTATGATGATGTCAGAATGACGTTAGACTGATGTCGAACTACGTCACGTTACGTCGTGTTACGTCGGCGCACGTCAAAGTTTTGAACCTGTTCAAAACTTTCGACGTAACTTTAACGTAAGGGTTTACGTTCGCCATACGTTCTGTACACGTTTGGTGAACGTCAATGATGTTAAACGGATGTTAGTCAAATGCTGCTCACTACATTCAACTACGTTCCACTACGTTGACCCACATTAAACCCGGTGGAAACGTCCACGTGGCATAATGGGAACATTCATAACGTTCCGTGAGCATAATGATGTTGTCCACTCTCGTTGAATGATGGTATCACTATGCTTTACCGACGTTGCACTCTCGTCAACTACGCTGCATCCACGTTCAACTTGTGCCCAAATTTGCATACTATGCCGAGAAGTTCAATGTTCTTCACGTTCTGCCTACGCTGACATCGTTACGTCGTCGTGTGACAGGGCCTTAACCGACCACCTCCACAGATTGACTACTCCCCTATATTGATTGCTTTATTTGGGTCCCAAACGATCATCCATGCAATACCATTGTAACAATTAAAATGAACTCACTAAACCTACCACCTCCCTAAATGAACAATTTAAAGTCGGTCCCATTATCGGTCGATTTAGAGAGGTTTTACTGTATATGTATATGAATATCGGTCTGATATTCAAGATGGCAGAACTTTGAGTTCTCGTCTATGACTAGATTGATGCACGCATGTAAATAACCACACAAGAGAAAACGGTCCAGACACAGGCCGTTCCCTTCCGGTGACAATGGCGCCCCCTGGGAGATTAACTATGCATTAAAGTCGCAGCGACCACCTGACCATACTTCAGAACAATTAGGCCGAATTAGGACTAAGTGGCTTTGTTATAACGGTAGAACGATAAGGTTCGACAGCAATGAGGTGGATCGATGGGGTGGTGAGGCGGGAGGGGGCGGGATGGGGCTGAGGGTCTGTGTGTGTGAGTGTGTGTGTGTGGGTGTGGAGGCGGAGTGTGTTGCGGGGAGAGGAAATAGAAAGTACATGGAGCTAATACCCCTGTCACACTACGACGTAATGAGCAAATGTAAGCCTGACGTGATCACGTTTCATCAGTACGTTGATGTACGTTGGGTTACGTTGTGATGATGTCAGAATGACGTTAGACTGATGTCGAGCTACATCATGTTACGTTGTGTTATGTCGGCGCGCTTCAAAGTTTTGAAGCTGTTCAAAACTTTTGACGTAACTCGAACATAAGGGTTTACTTTCACCGTAAGTTCTGTACACGTTCAGCGAACGTCAATGACGTTAAACGGACGTTAGTCAAATGCTGCTCACTACGTTCAACTACGTTCCACTACGTTGACCCACATTAAACCCGGTGGAAATGTCCACGTGGCATAATGGGAACGTCAGGAGAATGTCAGGAGAACGTCAGGAGAACGTATGTTCAACATACGTTCAATGTTTCGCCACCGTGTCATGACGTATGTAATATCATGTAACGTTCTTCTGACGATGGAATAACGTTCATAACGTTCCGTGAGCGTAATGACGTTGTCCTCTCTCGTTGAATGACGGTATTACTACGCTTTACCCGCGTTACGCTCTCGTCAACTATGCTGCATCCACGTTCAACTTGTGCCAAAATTTGCATACTACGCCGAAAAGTTCAACGTTCTTCACGTTCTCCTTATGCTGACGTCGTTACGTCATAGTGTGACAGCCCCATAAGATCCAAGCACCAAATTAACTCAGTCAGACTCAGCTACCCTCTAACATTGTCACTATCAGTCGCAGTTGTAAGAAATTACGCTAAATTGACTTGACCTAGGGATAGAAAGGAAATGGCGAGATGTTTCTTTATTTGTTTGTTGGGGTTTTATGTCCTAGCAACATCTATGGTGATATCAGGACGAGTATCGACTTGTGACAGTGCACACTCATGGTGACTTCATAGTGCTGCTCCACTGGGAGACCAGGCCACCAGCATCATGACTCATCTGACACAGTCACATTATCCTGATACTAATCAGTCCTTGCCCTTTCCTAATAATGCCGAGTGTCAGGCTAGGTAGTGACAAGTATCAATTTTGTAAGTCAATGGTTTTGAGTCAGCAGGGAAGCCTGTGCTCTACCAATTAGGTCACTGCATCCAGTGAATTCGCGAGATGATTTGTCTTGTCCTCACATTAACCTTCCGCATGGGAGTCCTGCGTTCTACCGATTCGGCACCGCTTGCGGTCCGCACACTAAATACTACCTACCGGTGATTAAGATTGTGAATTTAGTCTCAGGGCTATTTTTTATGTATATTTAAATGTTGCTTTGAAACAATGACATTCCTGCTCCACTTCTATATGAAGTGAAATGACCTTGTAATTAACCGATATGATCCTCAAGGCTGGAGGGTTTGTTTGTTGTTGTTTTACGTCCTAGCAACATCTAAGGCCATATCAGGACGGGTACCGACTTGTGACAATGCGCACTCATGGTGACTTTATAGTGCTGCCCCACTGGGAGACCAGGCCACCAGCACCATGACCTGATATCCCACTCTGTCACATTATCCTACACTGAGCCAAACCAGTCCTTGCCCTATCCTAACAATGCCGAGTGCCTGGCTAGGAAATGACAAGTATAAATTTTTAAGTCATTGTTTTGACTCGACCAGGGTTCGAACCCACGATCCCACGGTCTACCAACATGGGAGACGGATGCTCTAACTCATTCGACCATCCTGTCTGGTCTGAGGCTGGAGGGTCCCATTGGTGAGAATCACTCAAGGTGAAGCTGATGTCGGTATGCACTCCAGAGGCATGCAGGCATCAAACCCCACAGTAGGTGTATTGATATATGTATCGATGACCATTCGCTTCCAGATCTAGGCCATTTCGATTAGAAGCTGGGTTTTTAAGCAAATTTCTAGTCATGACAACACCCCCACCACCCAAAAAGTATTTTTTTAAATCGATATTGGACTGGCATCAGCCTCATGGGTCAACGGAAAGTGTATTGGACATCAGCCAAGTTAATGAGGACCACAGTGGAAATAAATGTGGGTTTCTTAGGTGTTTTCTATTCAAATTGTATTTTTATTTGTTTGTGCCATCCTCAGAAAATAAAATATTGCAGATGTAATATGTATTGATTGTTATATAAACTTTATGTGTGTATTGTTATAATCAAATGCTTTGACCAGATTCGGTGGCCGAATTGGTAGAGCGCAGGCTTCTCATGTGGAAGGTCGTGACTTTGATTACCGGTCAAGTCAAACCAATGACTTACCAAATTTATACTTGTCACTACATAGCCTTGACAGAGGCATTACTAGGATGGGGCAAGGACTGGTTAGCTCAGTATTTGGATAATGTGACTGAGTGAGAAATAAGGTTATGGTGCTGGTGGCTTTGTCTCCAGGTGGAGTAGCACTATAAAGTTGTTATGAGTACACACTGTCACAAGTCGGTACCCCTCCTGATATGACCTGAGATGTTACCAGGATGTAAAACTCATGCAAACAAATAAATTGCATGATTCGTCAAATAAATTAAATGTAATCAACCTCAGCTAGAAAATTAATTAATGCAGTTAGAAAGATTATTATGGTTAGCATTATGAGATCGCCATCAAGCTTGGAGCATCCTGCGGTTAATTGGACAAAGTTTCCCCCTAATTAGATGAACACTCGACCTTTAATTAGGTCCTACTCAGAAGCGCCAGTCGTTGGCTATGTGAACAGGGCCTATATGTATGAGCTCGGGTTAGCGGTCATAACCCCGCGTCGTGCGGATTTCCCGGGTTAGCGGCGAAAACTGTGTATGTATGTGTCGGGGTTAAACTAACTCGGCGAGCGTAAAGTCGCCTGACCTAACCCCAAGCGAAACCAGGGTTAAAGGTGGGGTTAGGCACCGATTATGGCCAAATCTATTGAATGCGATCATATTTAACAGAATTACATACGCAATAAGTGCAATTTTATCAATTTAACCATAAATTCGAACCGTTATTAAGGGTACCGCCGCATTGGCGGCGATATTAATAGTGTTGAATCGACGAATGTAAAGTAAACAAATCGCCGCCACCGCAGCGACGTCGATATCCATACTGGCATAACGAGGGCGGCAATGTTTTACGCCCAAATCTATTCAATGCGATCATATTTAACAGAATTACATACGCAATAAGTGAAATTTTATCAATTTAACCCTAAATTCGAACCGTTATTAAGGCTGCCGCCGCATTGGCGGAGATATTAATTGTGTCGAATCGACGACGCACACAGGGGTTCCCCAAATCTATAAATAACTGAAACGTTAGCTAACCCACGCGCGCTTTGGACCCATACATCCCCCGTGACACATTTGGAACCCCGGGGTTAGCTAACCCGACACCCGCCTTTAACCCCGGTGCGGTTAAAAATTGGCTCATACATATGGGCCCTGGGCAGGTACTGAGTCCAGAATGTCTGTGTCTAATTACCGGTCCTGCGGACACTGCTGCCTGCTCACTTATACAGGCAGCTTAGCTTCGCAAGGCTACATGCACAATTAGGTAGACATGCTTTTAGCTCATGATGTATGTTGTAAATATGCATTGAATTAGGTTCTATTATACATAATGCGCATGTGTATAATATGTATATGTATAATACGTATAATTTATATATAATATATATATAATATATATATTCGATGTATAATATGTATATTATATATAATATATATAAAATACATAATATACATAATATATACATAATATATACATAATATATTTCATATATATCATATCATTCAAAATATATAGCTGGTGTTCTCTGTGGCGGAGTGTCTGACTTTTTCTAGGTCAGACTCCTAATCTGAAGGTCAGTGGTTCGATTCCCTGTGCCCCCACCTCTAGCTTTTGCAAATACTTAAAGTGCAAATAAGCACAATTAATTGATATACAGTAAAACCTCTCTAACCGACCACCTCTACATATCGACCACTCCCCTATATCGATCGCTTTATTTGGGTCCCAACAATACCATTGTAACCATATTCTAACTCCCAAACCGACCACCTCCCTAAATGGACCACTTAAGGTCGGTCGATTTAGAGAGGTTTTACTGTAGTTGGTTGGTTTTTGGACTTTTACGTCTAACATCTAAAGGGGCTGTCGCATTAGGGTTTTTTGCGGGAGCGTATGGCGGCATAGGCGCGTTACGTCATATACGTCGGCATACGCCATATACGCTACTCATACGCTACGCATACGCTACTCATATGCTACTCATATGCTGCCAGATGCCAGCTTATGAGGCATACACCGCCATACGCTTTCATAAATCCGTCCGTCCCCATTTTTTTGTGCATGCTCAAAAAATCTCGACCTATGGGAGCATATGGTTCATACGCTACTCATACGCCTGTGTACGCTCCTCGTACGCCAGTGTACGCTCCTCGTACGCTAGGGGTGCGCCGGCGTAGGTTACGCATACGCTCAACTTGCGTCACCGGCGTATCTCTAGCATATGTAGCGTACGCATAACCTACGAGTTACGTATGGGAGCGTACTCCTAGCGTATGCACAGCGTATGCACAGCATATGCACAGCGTATGCACAGCGTATGCACAGCGTATTCCAAGCGTATGCCATAGGTCTCGACATCGATCTTGACTCATACGCTACTCATATGCTCATACGCTACGCATACGCTACGCATATGCTACGCATAGGTTCCATATGCCAATCAAAACCGCCAAAAAATGTCACAGTACGCTCTCATACGCTCCTCGTATGCTCCTCGTACGCTCCTCATAGGTTACACATACGCTCAAAAACACCCGATAGGTCACCTAAGGTCATCATAGGCCGGCATTCGCAGGACTTACGTAGGTTTTCAATACGCTCCCGCCATACGCCGTAATGTGACAGGGCCTTTAGGTCATATCAGGACGGGCAAGTATATATATAACAAATCCAGATAATTGTCTTGGTCTTGAAAATGTTTGTTTTGTTGTTGCTTTACATCCTAGCAACATCTAAAGTAACCTCGGGACGGGTACCAACTTATGACAGTGGGTACGATTGGTGATTTTATAGTGCTGCTCCACTGGGAGACCAGACCACCACTGACACCTGCACCGTGACCCGGAATCCCTCACAGTCACCTTATTCGGATATCCGGATTACAGCCACAGTCCTTCCTCAGTAACCAGCTGGTAGTAATTGGCAACAAGCGTAGTACTACTACGATTGTAACGATATAATACACTAACAGCTTTACTATTGTTTGACCTCAGGTAATTGAACAACATGTGACTCCTTGAATGCGACAACTTCGCACTTAGATCAAAGATTCCCCCCGTACTTGTAGTACAGGGGGGAATGACAATGCAGTCTAAATACTGGCGAAAATAGCTTTAGTGTGGAACAGGAAGTAGAATGCCTGTCTCCAATATCAAATGACTACTTATATCAGCACAGAGTTGGTGAAATAGGAGAGAATGCAAAAAGACAAGATGGCGGCGATAGAATGCAGACGATTTCACTTTTAAAGTCTATTAAACTACAATTTTTATTATATTTTTCAACTCAAAAGTAGCAGGGAAATATGAAGCCATATCTAAAGAATAAATGTTCGCTTCTTAGATCGTGAACTTAGGCTCTCATTTCATTTCCCCACTTTTTCGACAGCTTTTATATAGGGTTGATATTCACCTGTGTACTGCAGTACAGGGTAAATCCTTTATCTACTTCGCACTATGCCC
>CM059193.1:79209577-79334577 GCA_030323885.1 Branchipolynoe longqiensis
TGACTCTGGGGGGGGCGGGGAGTGATCCGAAAGTGACCAATTGACCCGAAATAATCGGTGAATGATTGACCTGAAATGACATGCGAATGATACCAAATGTTTTTATGCTCGATAAAGACCGATTTAACCCATTCCGCCTCCGCCTTCGTAATTGTGCATGTTAGTAGTAACATCGGTAATTTCGGGCGGAGGCGTGGGTACACTAAGGTGGAGCCACCTTGTGGAAAAAACCCGAACTAGCCTTAGAGACCCGGCTGCAGAGTTCCCGCCAAAACGCGATCACGCGCCCAAGATTCAAAATCAAACCCTCTCCACTCCGCACTTCTACTACTGCTCCCGATCAACAAGGACTGCCTCCACACTTTCTTAACCCACCCACCCACACCTAAAATAAGGTACGAGGGCGGGGTTGAGGGTTCGAGCCCGGCCCATCAGAAAAAAGGACACTGCAAGAAATGACTCTGGGGGGGGGCGGGGAGTGATCCGAAAGTGACCAATTGACCCGAAATAATCGGTGAATGATTGACCTGAAATGACATGCGAATGATACCAAATGTTTTTATGCTCGATAAAGACCGATTTAACCCATTCCGCCTCCGCCTTCGTAATTACAGTAAGGTAAGAAATATTGTAAGCAACATAAGTAAGCACATGGGTTACAGCTGCAGTCATATGCCAGTAATAATAAAAGTTTAGTCATAAGAAATATAAAACATGGAGATCGGTTTCATTTGTATTGAACCAACCGATAAGTACTTAGGAATTTATCTTACCAATTATAAATGTTCCCATAAAAGTGCAAAACAGCACAAATATGGAGGAAGAAATGCAATTTCTTGTATTTAAATTATCACTAATTCTCAAACCAAGCGAAACACTTTGTGTAATATAATATTACATGTACTAGCTTAAGTTCAACTTTAAAATAAATATATATATTTTTTTTAAATATAAGAATTTTTAAATTTTTAAAAAGAAGAAAGGAGGATGCCAAGGTAGTCGGAAAATGTTCAAAAGAATACATATACCCAGACATGTACATGTTAGAATGCATATTGCAGCTAAGTTAATTAAGGATATTGAAACGGAGATGTTATGTATACGTTGGGTCAAAGGTTATGCATGGGTAACAACCGATGCATGCTGGGAGAACGTTCCTAATAAAGTCAGTTACATTACATAGCTCACGGTGTTCACACGTCTATTACAAGCACCACTATGTCTATTTACATCCCACTCAGGCACAACCAACCCATACATATATATACATATATGCGCCTGGTCACGTACACCGATCAGTAATAGAACATTTGCATTACCTCCTATGCTGAATATCTGAATATTTTACAATGCGCATTAGCGACCTCAGAACTGGTTGGGGTTACCCCCCCCCCCCCCACACACACACACCCTATCCTGGTAATGCCGAGTGCCAGGCTAGGTAGTGACAAGTTTCAATGTTGTATGTCATTGGTTTGACTCGGCCAGCATTTGAACACCCAACCTTCCATATGGGAAGCCTGCACTGTTACCGATTCGGCCACCGCATCTGATATGCCCGGGGGAGGAGGGGGTGTCACCCCCTAATTTGAAGAGCGATTCACCCACACCACACCCAGGAGGGCAGGGTGTGGGAACAGCCAATAGACACTACCCGTGAATAGTTGCTTATATATATAGGATATAAAACGAATTATGTGAATATAAATGTACAGCTCATTTTGCCTTTCTCATCAACTACTAAACAATACTGGTGGTGCCACCATCCAGCACCAACCTTAAGCCCCAGTCACACCTACCCGGACGAGCCCCGGATTTTTAGCCAGACCACCCCCAGACTGTCCCGGACAGCCTCGGATAAAATTGCTATTTTGGTCGTTTTTGGCCTCGCGGTCAGACATACCCAGACGAGCCACAGACTACAAGCCCAGATCACCCCGAATGAGCCCCAGACAACCCATGGACTACCCGGATGATAGCCTGAAATGCGGGACTCATCCTGGGGTAGTCTGTGAGTAATACGTGGTCATCCGTGGCTATCTGTGGTTAATCCGTGGTCATCCGGCCTGTTTGGGTCTTATCCGAGCAGTCCGAGAGTGGTCCGTGGCTACATCGGGGCTAGTCCGGGGATGGTCCAGATTAAACCATGGCTAAAACGTGGCTCATCCGGGGAGAAACAGCCCCGGACTGGCCCGGACACGGCACGGACTACTCCCGGTCCACCCACGGACTACCCGGACAACCCCCAGATTACCCCCGGATCATCCCGGACAATGCCGGATTGAGCCAGGATCGCAAAATGCCCCGGACCGCCCCAGATTTTTTTAACATTTTAAAACATCCGGGGCAGACCCCGGACGAGGCCGGACCAGCCACGGATCACCAAGGATCACCAAGGACCAGCCACGGATGGATCGCCACGGACCATGCCGGATGGCTTTACTAATCACTGCCCTAGACATGTGCCCGTCGCAGTGGACATTTTAAAACCTCTCTAACTTACCACCTCCACAGATCGACCACTCCCCTATATCAATCGCTTTATTTGGGTCCCAAAAATACCATTTTAACCATATTTTAACTTCCTAAAACGACCACCTCCCTAATTGGACCACTTAAAGTCGGTACACAAGGTCGGTCAATTTAGAGAGGTTTTACTATATATGACGCAAAATGCATGATCCATGTCACTTACACATGACACACATCGCATAGCGCATCATGTAACGATGTCGCATGTTTCTAATGCATGGCACATGTCACTTACACATGATGCATGTCGTGTAATGCATGACCATGTCACACAATGCATGACCATGTCACGTAATGCATGACACATGTCAATTACATATGACACACGTCACGTATCACATGACGCATGTCACTTACGTCACATAATGCATGACGCATGCCACTTACGCATGATGCACATTGCATAATACATGATGGATGCCACTTACACATGACACACCACATGAAGCATGTCATCTACACACGTCGTGTATCACATTACGCATTCATGGACTATCAGACGGTTTGATGTTGTGTCATTGGGTCGGCGAGGACAGCAGCGGTGAGCGTTCGTCCGTGACTATTACCACCGGATGTGACCTTGTGCAGATGCCCGCGCATATTTTGTAGACCACGATCATGAGGGCCTGCAATAGGAAACATGAGTAGTAGCCAGTAGTAGTGTACATATCGATTCAGGTGGAATAGAAGATGCAGGATGTTCGTTTATTGGGGTTTTATGTCCTAGCATATTGTCTATGTTTGTGTCGTTGGGGGACCTTTTTGGAAACGGGAATACCATGCCCAGAGTGGGATGCGACCCCACACTGCTGCCATTACGGGCTAGCATCCTGAGCATTAGGTTCCCTGATGCAATCAACCTACCCACGCCTACCTGTGTATGTGCCATTTAACCCAGCGAGGTCAGAGCGCCTCAGTATACTTGGTTTTGTTTACAGCAACATCTAAGGTCATATCGGATTTGAGGATTTGCGTGTGACGTAGGCATCACACTACTCCTGCATCGTGGATGGATAGAAGCAGTTCATTCTGCTATCAAGTGTATGTAAATAAAACAAAAAGCACAAATCTATTCACTGCTACGATCTAATTCTGTTATTTAGAACCATTTATATTCAATCGGGGTTGAAATAATCATATTTATGAGAATAACTTACTCAAAAAGGGAAATCATGTCAAGTTAAACCCAAAATTCAAGGGATATTGACGCCGATTCCGCATCGGCGGCGATATTGTCGAAGGTAAACAAAACAAAAAGCACAAATCTATTCACTGCTACGATCTAATTATGTTATTTTGAACCATGAATATTCAATCGGGGGTTGAAATAATGTTACTATATGGGAATAGCTTACTCAAAAAGTGAAATTCGGTCAAATTAAACCCAAATCCAAGCGATATTAACACCCAACCACATCGGCAGTTTATGCTTTACTTTCTATCCAACCATGATGGCAGACGAGGCACTAATCACGTGGTGCTAATCGTTTGACGCAAATCCTCAACAGGTACTGAATGGGGGACATTTCGCATAGTTATTTTTTCCGACAATAGGTGGCGCATCGGTACTAGTGGGCCTAAACAGAGAGATGACAAGACAACATGCAGTCAGTTTGCATGACCATACCATTACTATGTCAGTGACACACGCTCTAATTTATTTATATCGCTGTAATATTTTGGAATGAAGGTTAGTGAATTGAATACTCCACATTATGGGTTTAAGGAGAAGAAGAAGGAGGAGAAGGAGAAAAAGAAGCAGAAGGGGGAGCAGGAGCAGGAGCAGGAGGAAGAGCAGGCCGGTACGTGTCCGGAAAATGTGTGCAAAAAGAATGTCATTACAACCACCACCGTCGGCCCGACGGTGGCCCGCCGGTGGCAAATATGTAAAAAGAATGGCAAAGAGCTGCGGACCACCACCGACGGCCCGATTTGGTCCGACGGTGGAAAATGTGTGCAAAAAGAATGGCAAAAAGCGGCGAACCACCACCGTCGGCCCGACGGTGGCCCCACTGTGGCAAATATGTAAAATGAATGGCAATGTGTGCAAAAAGAATGGCAAAAAGAATGGCAAAAAGCAGCGGACCACCACCGGTGGCCCGACGGTGGAAAATATGTGGCGACGGTGCGACCAATAGCCAACGTCGGCCCGACGGCTCTGTGTTATCTGGGGGAGAAGGAATGGGTGCAGGTTGAAAGAACAGATGGATGAGGAGGAGCAGAAGGGGCAGGAGTAGGAGAATCAAGAGGATGAGGAGGTGAAGAAGTGGGGATAAGTAAGAGAAGGAGAGGAAGGAGAAGGAGGAGGAGAGCGGGTGGAGGAGGTGAGGGAGGAGGAGGGGCAGGAGAAGAAGAGAAGGGGAGGAAGAAGAAGCGCGTGGAGGAGGAGGTGAGGGAGGAGGTGGAGGAGGAGGAAGAGAAGACGAAAAAGAAGAAACAGAAGAAGAATATATAAACAATGTAAGAAAATTGTATAAATACCTAGATACCTGTAACACTTACTGTTGGAAGAGCAGTGATACGGCACTGACAAGATATATATATATATATATATCTGAATAAGATTACTTTACTAAAAGAGTAAAATAATAAAAGAAGAAGAAGAAGAAAAATAAGAAGGAGAAGAAGAAGAAGAAGAAAAACGAGTAGCAGCGGAGAACGAGGAGGTGGGAGAGGATGATGTGGAGGAAGAGGAGGAAGAGGAGGAAGAAGTTTAAGGGGAGGAAAAGGGGGAAAAAAGAGATTCTGGCTTGTCATATTCCCTTACAACTACCATCAGTTACCATCAGTGTGTCATCCAACCATAGATGGCCTAAGCAAACAAAACAAAAAAGGTGATTTGTGACGTCAAATGCCAATCGCCAATAGTCTCGCTTGGGGACTTCTAATGTGCTGGCGCTCAAGTTACTCACACTGGCCAGAATGACGAAGCCGACCGCGGTGCTGGTCCAAGGGAAGCCGATCTTGTCCAGCATCGCTCCACTTACCACCGGGCCCAGAAAGGCACTGAAAAAGGGCAGTCAGTGTAACAATCACAGGCTGCTTTAACCTCTCTAAGCTACAGCCTTTGGCGTTTCTTGTCAACATCATAATGTTGATTGGTGGTTTTACATCCTAGCAACATCTAAGGTCATATCAGGATGGTACCAACTTGTAACAGTGTGCACTCATGGCGACTTAATAGTGCTGCCCCATTGGGAGACCAGGCTGCTCTCAACAGGACCCGATATCCCACTCTGACACATTATTCTGACACCGAGCCAACCAGTCCTTGCCCTATCCTGATAATGCTGAGCGCCTGGCTAGGAAGCAACAAGTATCAATTTTGTAAGTCATTGGTTTGACTCGACCAGGAATTGAACTCCCGACCTTCTTCATGAGAGGCCTGCGCTCTACCGATAAAAGTACTCAGGCCATTCTCCATAATTTTGCCGCCCACCCAACAGCAAAAGAGTGAAGAACTCCTCGGGTTGAGCACCTGGTTATCAGTCGGACTCGAACTCTACCTCTTAGCTTAATTTGTCATTAAACTTCATATAGAGAAATAAAGCTCATACTATTGACTCATACTACAGCAGCCCTCTGTCTTCATTGTGAATTCAGGAATGAAAGTGGTCTCCAGCAAAAATCGCTGCAATTAAGTCGAAATTATTATACCGACGGTAATTTTCCGCGAAAATGCGGATCTTCTCCCATAGACTTAACACTGTCAGGGAATCGCGGGAAAAATACCGGAAGTCATGTTTCAACTATTCTTATTGTGCCTATTTTATCACCCACACCTAACTCGTTCTTGTTTGGGTTTTATGTTCTAGAAACATATAATGTCACACAAGAACGGGATTCAAACGACCCAACTGTTGTCATACTCATATACATCCTGATTCCTTGGAATTTTAATCGGTAAATATTTTTTTTAATCAGGGAAATCCACGAAACCGCAGAGATCTTTCATCCCTGTGAAATATCAACATTGCCAGGAAATATATAGAAGGTTGGAATCTTACCCTGACGAGAAGGCACTAGTGAAGATTCCAGAGATCAGGCCGTATGTGTGTAACGTGTCGGGCATGCCGCACTGCCTGCAACACAACGCATGGAGAGTGAATGTGTTGTCTTCAAGTTAAAGCTGCATAATTGAACAACATGAACCCGACAACGCATGGAGAGTGAATGTGTTGTCTTCAAGTTAAAGCTGCATAATTGAACAACACGAGCCCGACAACGCATGGAGAGTGAATGTGTTGTCTTCAAGTTAAAGCTGCATAATTGAACAACATGAACCCGACAACGCATGGAGAGTGAATGTGTTGTCTTCAAGTTAAAGCTGCATAATTGAACAACATGAACCCGACAACGCATGGAGAGTGAATGTGTTGTCTTCAAGTTAAAGCTGCATAATTGAACAACATGAACCCGACAACGCATGGAGAGTGAATGTGTTGTCTTCAAGTTAAAGCTGCATAATTGAACAACACGACCCGACAACCATGGAGAGTGAATGTGGTCTTCAAGTTAAAGCTGCATAATTGAACAACATGAACCCGACAACGCATGGAGAGTGAATGTGTTGTCTTCAAGTTAAAGCTGCATAATTGAACAACATGAACCCGACAACGCATGGAGAGTGAATGTGTTGTCTTCAAGTTAAAGCTGCATAATTGAACAACATGAACCCGACAACGCATGGAGAGTGAATGTGTTGTCTTCAAGTTAAAGCTGCATAATTGAACAACATGAACCCGACAACGCATGGAGAGTGAATGTGTTGTCTTCAAGTTAAAGCTGCATAATTGAACAACACGAGCCCGACAACGCATGGAGAGTGAATGTGTTGTCTTCAAGTTAAAGCTGCATAATTGAACAACATGAACCCGACAACGCATGGAGAGTGAATGTGTTGTCTTCAAGTTAAAGCTGCATAATTGAACAACATGAACCCGACAATGCATGGAGAGTGAATGTGTTGTCTTCAAGTTAAAGCTGCATAATTGAACAACATGAACCCGACAACGCATGGAGAGTGAATGTGTTGTCTTCAAGTTAAAGCTGCATAATTGAACAACACGAGCCCGACAACGCATGGAGAGTGAATGTGTTGTCTTCAAGTTAAAGCTGCATAATTGAACAACATGAACCCGACAACGCATGGAGAGTGAATGTGTTGTCTTCAAGTTAAAGCTGCATAATTGAACAACATGAACCCGACAACGCATGGAGAGTGAATGTGTTGTCTTCAAGTTAAAGCTGCATAATTGAACAACATGAACCCGACAACGCATGGAGAGTGAATGTGTTGTCTTCAAGTTAAAGCTGCATAATTGAACAACATGAACCCGACAACGCATGGAGAGTGAATGTGTTGTCTTCAAGTTAAAGCTGCATAATTGAACAACATGAACCCGACAACGCATGGAGAGTGAATGTGTTGTCTTCAAGTTAAAGCTGCATAATTGAACAACATGAACCCGACAACGCATGGAGAGTGAATGTGTTGTCTTCAAGTTAAAGCTGCATAATTGAACAACACGAACCCGACAACACATGGAGAGTGAATGTGTTGTCTTCAAGTTAAAGCTGCATAATTGAACAACATGAACCCGACAACGCATGGAGAGTGAATGTGTTGTCTTCAAGTTAAAGCTGCATAATTGAACAACATGAACCCGACAACGCATGGAGAGTGAATGTGTTGTCTTCAAGTTAAAGCTGCATAATTGAACAACATGAACCCGACAACGCATGGAGAGTGAATGTGTTGTCTTCAAGTTAAAGCTGCATAATTGAACAACATGAACCCGACAACGCATGGAGAGTGAATGTGTTGTCTTCAAGTTAAAGCTGCATAATTGAACAACACGAACCCGACAACGCATGGAGAGTGAATGTGTTGTCTTCAAGTTAAAGCTGCATAATTGAACAACACGAACCCGACAACACATGGAGAGTGAATGTGTTGTCTTCAAGTTAAAGCTGCATAATTGAACAACATGAACCCGACAACGCATGGAGAGTGAATGTGTTGTCTTCAAGTTAAAGCTGCATAATTGAACAACATGAACCCGACAACGCATGGAGAGTGAATGTGTTGTCTTCAAGTTAAAGCTGCATAATTGAACAACATGAACCCGACAACGCATGGAGAGTGAATGTGTTGTCTTCAAGTTAAAGCTGCATAATTGAACAACATGAACCCGACAACGCATGGAGAGTGAATGTGTTGTCTTCAAGTTAAAGCTGCATAATTGAACAACATGAACCCGACAACGCATGGAGAGTGAATGTGTTGTCTTCAAGTTAAAGCTGCATAATTGAACAACATGAACCCGACAATGCATGGAGAGTGAATGTGTTGTCTTCAAGTTAAAGCTGCATAATTGAACAACATGAACCCGACAACGCATGGAGAGTGAATGTGTTGTCTTCAAGTTAAAGCTGCATAATTGAACAACATGAACCCGACAACGCATGGAGAGTGAATGTGTTGTCTTCAAGTTAAAGCTGCATAATTGAACAACATGAACCCGACAACGCATGGAGAGTGAATGTGTTGTCTTCAAGTTAAAGCTGCATAATTGAACAACATGAACCCGACAACGCATGGAGAGTGAATGTGTTGTCTTCAAGTTAAAGCTGCATAATTGAACAACATGAACCCGACAACGCATGGAGAGTGAATGTGTTGTCTTCAAGTTAAAGCTGCATAATTGAACAACATGAACCCGACAACGCATGGAGAGTGAATGTGTTGTCTTCAAGTTAAAGCTGCATAATTGAACAACATGAACCCGACAATGCATGGAGAGTGAATGTGTTGTCTTCAAGTTAAAGCTGCATAATTGAACAACACGAACCCGACAACGCATGGAGAGTGAATGTGTTGTCTTCAAGTTAAAGCTGCATAATTGAACAACATGAACCCGACAACGCATGGAGAGTGAATGTGTTGTCTTCAAGTTAAAGCTGCATAATTGAACAACACGAACCCGACAACGCATGGAGAGTGAATGTGTTGTCTTCAAGTTAAAGCTGCATAATTGAACAACATGAACCCGACAATGCATGGAGAGTGAATGTGTTGTCTTCAAGTTAAAGCTGCATAATTGAACAACACGAACCCGACAACGCATGGAGAGTGAATGTGTTGTCTTCAAGTTAAAGCTGCATAATTGAACAACATGAACCCGACAACGCATGGAGAGTGAATGTGTTGTCTTCAAGTTAAAGCTGCATAATTGAACAACACGAAGCCCGACAACGCATGGAGAGTGAATGTGTTGTCTTCAAGTTAAAGCTGCATAATTGAACAACATGAACCCGACAACGCATGGAGAGTGAATGTGTTGTCTTCAAGTTAAAGCTGCATAATTGAACAACATGAACCCGACAACGCATGGAGAGTGAATGTGTTGTCTTCAAGTTAAAGCTGCATAATTGAACAACACGAACCCGACAACGCATGGAGAGTGAATGTGTTGTCTTCAAGTTAAAGCTGCATAATTGAACAACATGAACCCGACAACGCATGGAGAGTGAATGTGTTGTCTTCAAGTTAAAGCTGCATAATTGAACAACATGAACCCGACAACGCATGGAGAGTGAATGTGTTGTCTTCAAGTTAAAGCTGCATAATTGAACAACATGAACCCGACAACGCATGGAGAGTGAATGTGTTGTCTTCAAGTTAAAGCTGCATAATTGAACAACATGAACCCGACAACGCATGGAGAGTGAATGTGTTGTCTTCAAGTTAAAGCTGCATAATTGAACAACACGAACCCGACAACGCATGGAGAGTGAATGTGTTGTCTTCAAGTTAAAGCTGCATAATTGAACAACATGAACCCGACAACGCATGGAGAGTGAATGTGTTGTCTTCAAGTTAAAGCTGCATAATTGAACAACATGAACCCGACAACGCATGGAGAGTGAATGTGTTGTCTTCAAGTTAAAGCTGCATAATTGAACAACACGAACCCGACAACGCATGGAGAGTGAATGTGTTGTCTTCAAGTTAAAGCTGCATAATTGAACAACACGAGCCCGACAACACATGGAGAGTGAATGTGTTGTCTTCAAGTTAAAGCTGCATAATTGAACAACATGAACCCGACAACGCATGGAGAGTGAATGTGTTGTCTTCAAGTTAAAGCTGCATAATTGAACAACACGAACCCGACAACGCATGGAGAGTGAATGTGTTGTCTTCAAGTTAAAGCTGCATAATTGAACAACATGAACCCGACAACGCATGGAGAGTGAATGTGTTGTCTTCAAGTTAAAGCTGCATAATTGAACAACACGAGCCCGACAACACATGGAGAGTGAATGTGTTGTCTTCAAGTTAAAGATGCATAATTGAACAACATGAGCCCGACAACGCATGGAGAGTGAATGTGTTGTCTTCAAGTTAAAGCTGCATAATTGAACAACATGAACCCGACAACGCATGGAGAGTGAATGTGTTGTCTTCAAGTTAAAGCTGCATAATTGAACAACACGAGCCCGACAACGCATGGAGAGTGAATGTGTTGTCTTCAAGTTAAAGCTGCATAATTGAACAACATGAACCCGACAACGCATGGAGAGTGAATGTGTTGTCTTCAAGTTAAAGCTGCATAATTGAACAACATGAACCCGACAACGCATGGAGAGTGAATGTGTTGTCTTCAAGTTAAAGCTGCATAATTGAACAACATGAACCCGACAACGCATGGAGAGTGAATGTGTTGTCTTCAAGTTAAAGCTGCATAATTGAACAACATGAACCCGACAACGCATGGAGAGTGAATGTGTTGTCTTCAAGTTAAAGCTGCATAATTGAACAACACGAACCCGACAACGCATGGAGAGTGAATGTGTTGTCTTCAAGTTAAAGCTGCATAATTGAACAACATGAACCCGACAACGCATGGAGAGTGAATGTGTTGTCTTCAAGTTAAAGCTGCATAATTGAACAACATGAACCCGACAACGCATGGAGAGTGAATGTGTTGTCTTCAAGTTAAAGCTGCATAATTGAACAACACGAGCCCGACAACGCATGGAGAGTGAATGTGTTGTCTTCAAGTTAAAGCTGCATAATTGAACAACATGAACCCGACAACGCATGGAGAGTGAATGTGTTGTCTTCAAGTTAAAGCTGCATAATTGAACAACACGAGCCCGACAACGCATGGAGAGTGAATGTGTTGTCTTCAAGTTAAAGCTGCATAATTGAACAACATGAACCCGACAACGCATGGAGAGTGAATGTGTTGTCTTCAAGTTAAAGCTGCATAATTGAACAACATGAACCCGACAACGCATGGAGAGTGAATGTGTTGTCTTCAAGTTAAAGCTGCATAATTGAACAACACGAGCCCGACAACGCATGGAGAGTGAATGTGTTGTCTTCAAGTTAAAGCTGCATAATTGAACAACATAAACCCGACAACGCATGGAGAGTGAATGTGTTGTCTTCAAGTTAAAGCTGCATAATTGAACAACATGAACCCGACAATGCATGGAGAGTGAATGTGTTGTCTTCAAGTTAAAGCTGCATAATTGAACAACATGAACCCGACAACGCATGGAGAGTGAATGTGTTGTCTTCAAGTTAAAGCTGCATAATTGAACAACATGAACCCGACAACGCATGGAGAGTGAATGTGTTGTCTTCAAGTTAAAGCTGCATAATTGAACAACATGAACCCGACAACGCATGGAGAGTGAATGTGTTGTCTTCAAGTTAAAGCTGCATAATTGAACAACACGAACCCGACAACGCATGGAGAGTGAATGTGTTGTCTTCAAGTTAAAGCTGCATAATTGAACAACATGAACCCGACAACACATGGAGATTGAATGTGTTGTCTTCAAGTTAAAGCTGCATAATTGAACAACACGAGCCCGACAACACATGGAGAGTGAATGTGTTGTCTTCAAGTTAAAGCTGCATAATTGAACAACATGAACCCGACAACGCATGGAGAGTGAATGTGTTGTCTTCAAGTTAAAGCTGCATAATTGAACAACACGAGCCCGACAACGCATGGAGAGTGAATGTGTTGTCTTCAAGTTAAAGCTGCATAATTGAACAACATGAACCCGACAACGCATGGAGAGTGAATGTGTTGTCTTCAAGTTAAAGCTGCATAATTGAACAACATGAACCCGACAACGCATGGAGAGTGAATGTGTTGTCTTCAAGTTAAAGCTGCATAATTGAACAACACGAACCCGACAACGCATGGAGAGTGAATGTGTTGTCTTCAAGTTAAAGATGCATAATTGAACAACATGAACCCGACAACGCATGGAGAGTGAATGTGTTGTCTTCAAGTTAAAGCTGCATAATTGAACAACATGAACCCGACAACGCATGGAGAGTGAATGTGTTGTCTTCAAGTTAAAGCTGCATAATTGAACAACACGAACCCGACAACGCATGGAGAGTGAATGTGTTGTCTTCAAGTTAAAGCTGCATAATTGAACAACACGAGCCCGACAACACATGGAGAGTGAATGTGTTGTCTTCAAGTTAAAGCTGCATAATTGAACAACACGAGCCCGACAACACATGGAGAGTGAATGTGTTGTCTTCAAGTTAAAGCTGCATAATTGAACAACACGAGCCCGACAACACATGGAGAGTGAATGTGTTGTCTTCAAGTTAAAGCTGCATAATTGAACAACACGAGCCCGACAACGCATGGAGAGTGAATGCATTGTCTTCAAGTTAAAGCTGCATAATTGAACAACATGAACCCGACAACGCATGGAGAGTGAATGTGTTGTCTTCAAGTTAAAGCTGCATAATTGAACAACATGAACCCGACAATGCATGGAGAGTGAATGTGGTCTTCAAGTTAAAGCTGCATAATTGAACAACATGAACCCGACAACGCATGGAGAGTGAATGTGTTGTCTTCAAGTTAAAGCTGCATAATTGAACAACACGAACCCGACAACGCATGGAGAGTGAATGTGTTGTCTTCAAGTTAAAGCTGCATAATTGAACAACATGAACCCGACAACGCATGGAGAGTGAATGTGTTGTCTTCAAGTTAAAGCTGCATAATTGAACAACATGAACCCGACAACGCATGGAGAGTGAATGTGTGTCTTCAAGTTAAAGCTGCATAATTGAACAACATGAACCCGACAACGCATGGAGAGTGAATGTGTTGTCTTCAAGTTAAAGCTGCATAATTGAACAACACGAACCCGACAACGCATGGAGAGTGAATGTGTTGTCTTCAAGTTAAAGCTGCATAATTGAACAACATGAACCCGACAACACATGGAGAGTGAATGTGTTGTCTTCAAGTTAAAGCTGCATAATTGAACAACACAAGCCCGACAACACATGGAGAGTGAATGTGTTGTCTTCAAGTTAAAGCTGCATAATTGAACAACATGAACCCGACAACGCATGGAGAGTGAATGTGGTCTTCAAGTTAAAGCTGCATAATTGAACAACACGAGCCCGACAACACATGGAGAGTGAATGTGTTGTCTTCAAGTTAAAGGTGCATAATTGAACAACATAAACCCGACAATGCATGGAGAGTGAATGTGTTGTCTTCAAGTTAAAGCTGCATAATTGAACAACATGAACCCGACAACGCATGGAGAGTGAATGTGTTGTCTTCAAGTTAAAGGTGCATAATTGAACAACATGAACCCGACAATGCATGGAGAGTGAATGTGTTGTCTTCAAGTTAAAGCTGCATAATTGAACAACACGAGCCCGACAACGCATGGAGAGTGAATGTGTTGTCTTCAAGTTAAAGCTGCATAATTGAACAACATGAACCCGACAACGCATGGAGAGTGAATGTGTTGTCTTCAAGTTAAAGCTGCATAATTGAACAACACGAACCCGACAACGCATGGAGAGTGAATGTGTTGTCTTCAAGTTAAAGCTGCATAATTGAACAACATGAACCCGACAACACATGGAGAGTGAATGTGTTGTCTTCAAGTTAAAGCTGCATAATTGAACAACACGAGCCCGACAACACATGGAGAGTGAATGTGTTGTCTTCAAGTTAAAGCTGCATAATTGAACAACATAAACCCGACAACGCATGGAGAGTGAATGTGTTGTCTTCAAGTTAAAGCTGCATAATTGAACAACACGAGCCCGACAACGCATGGAGAGTGAATGTGTTGTCTTCAAGTTAAAGCTGCATAATTGAACAACATGAACCCGACAACGCATGGAGAGTGAATGTGTTGTCTTCAAGTTAAAGCTGCATAATTGAACAACATGAACCCGACAACGCATGGAGAGTGAATGTGTTGTCTTCAAGTTAAAGCTGCATAATTGAACAACACGAACCCGACAACGCATGGAGAGTGAATGTGTTGTCTTCAAGTTAAAGCTGCATAATTGAACAACATGAACCCGACAACGCATGGAGAGTGAATGTGTTGTCTTCAAGTTAAAGCTGCATAATTGAACAACATGAACCCGACAACGCATGGAGAGTGAATGTGTTGTCTTCAAGTTAAAGCTGCATAATTGAACAACACGAACCCGACAACGCATGGAGAGTGAATGTGTTGTCTTCAAGTTAAAGCTGCATAATTGAACAACATGAACCCGACAACGCATGGAGAGTGAATGTGTTGTCTTCAAGTTAAAGCTGCATAATTGAACAACATGAACCCGACAACGCATGGAGAGTGAATGTGTTGTCTTCAAGTTAAAGCTGCATAATTGAACAACATGAACCCGACAACGCATGGAGAGTGAATGTGTTGTCTTCAAGTTAAAGCTGCATAATTGAACAACATGAACCCGACAACGCATGGAGAGTGAATGTGTTGTCTTCAAGTTAAAGCTGCATAATTGAACAACATGAACCCGACAACGCATGGAGAGTGAATGTGGTCTTCAAGTTAAAGCTGCATAATTGAACAACACAAACCCGAAGCCCTACAGTATATTTGGCATTTATTATATTTATCGAAGTGGCAGATGTTTCAAATGTGCAAGATTATATAGTTCTGACCAGGTAAGACGGTAGGTGGCGTGGCAGATATTGGTTAGATAAGAAATTTAGAGATGGTGCCATTGTCACGTCCATGGTTACTTGGATGTTGTTAGAAAGACCGCTAGGTGGCAACGGCGCTAATTTACATTTGCAAATATGTGGCGGAGAAGTGTGCCCATGGTTACTTGGATGTAGTATATCACTGTATTTGTCGCTACCCACCCTAGTATTCAGCAAGGAGCATTGGAATGAGGGAGACCAATTGTCTGTAATTAAAATTTCCCCTGGACCTTCTGATATTACATTTTCATGTGGGTTTTTTTTAATGATAAGTATTACAAAATTTGATGACATTAAAAATATCACGCAAAAATAACCATATTTCTATGTAATCACACAAGAACAATTTTCAATGATGAGGTAACTGTTTTCTCACCTGGCGGCAATTGTGTAAAGCTGGAAGCCGATAACCATAGTGCCCAGCCCGAACCCCATCATCAGCTGCGAAACGATCACCATCCACAGCTTCAACCTGCATCCGTCATTTAAAATAGTAAAGCTTGTTTTATTTAATTACACCTCTAGAGCACATTGATTTCGTATCGCAGGCTTTTGGACGTCAAACATATGGTCATTCTGACATATTTCTTTTGGAGGAAACCCACTGCCCCCACATAGGGTACTCTTATCGATAAGTAGCAAGGGATCTTTTATATGCACTTTCAGGACAGCACAAACCCACAGCCTTTGATGAACCAGTTGTGGACCACTGGTTGGAATTGAAAATAGATCGCATGACCCACACCTTCACAGGCGGACACCCTACCGCCTGAGCTATGTCCCGCCCCCGTGCATCAGTCATTAAAATCACTTACAATTCCAGGGTATGAGTGTAGCACACTGTAGTCTGCACCGATTGAGTTATTTAATAAGCAATCGACTACAATGTGCAAGGGTTTTTGTCAGCTTGTGGGGTCGCATGTTCGATGAGAAAGAGTAATTGGGAATATGATGACCATATCGATGAGGAATTATACATAATATAAGTCTATTTTAGTTTACAAGGCCACAGTCAAACTATTAAAAGAGCCCATGGCAGTAGTCTCACATTACCCCCCCCCCCCACACACACACACTGCCTTCAAACCCAACTAGTCTCTATTGTATCTCTCAATGTATATGGAAAATTACCCAACAACTAGATGGTGACTCACCTTAATAATTAATTACCTCCAAGTCTTTATGAACATTTACTACATAGAAATAGTTGCATTTAGAAGTAACATGTGGCATAACAGCCATAATCCATGATTTTACACAATTTCAATTCAAATAGCCCAAACCAGTTGAGCTAGTGATTGACAGGTCAGTCACCATAACAACTGTTACCACATGGCCAGAATCCACATGGTACCACTCAGGAAGCAGCGGTAAGTGTCCAGATTTGTGGCAACCAGAGCCGTAAACATCAACTCTGGAGGCAGCATAATGTGACCTCCTAAAATAGGGCACCTGACCCAAATAATAGATTGATATACTACATTCCAATTGTCTGGCTCCCCTTTATCTGAATCATGAGGAACCCTGAACATGAAGATACTCACGGGCCTAAGTAAAGGAAGGGTGCTGGTCCCAGCAGCATAAAGGAGAACCCTGCAGCGATGTAGCCGCCAACCAGCAGCCAGATGGAGTACTTCGGCTGCCATGGCAACACATTATACATGGTACGCAAGAGAAAGGATGTGCTTCATCTTCTATGTGACATAATAGCTGTAGCAATTATAAATGCTGAAACCTATATTTTTTTACTCGCTACACCAAACATTATTATTATCATTGCCTGTGTTTGTTTGTTCCTTTTTTGCTTTAAATTATTTGACTAAGTAGAGGAAATTTCTACTGCGTGCAATTTGCCTTTCTCTTTGTCCTATTGTAGCAGGGCCGAGCGCCAGGCTAGGTAGCGAGAAAAAATAATTTGTTTAATTAGTAACCTTGACTCAGCTCGGTTTAAACCCAAGACATTCCACGAGGGAAGCAAGCACTCTACTCATTCAAATACCCTGTCTGGTAAATGCAGGTGTGAGAACAGGTCAGACCTAAGAAGTCGGAAAAGTTGGGAAACTGTCAATCAGCGGAAATTCTCATCCTTGTATATAGGACTAGAAAGACAGGTATTTAATAGAATCTGTTAGTGCAGAGTCTTGGCATGCCTTCCACAATTAATCTTGCATATTTGCACTTCAAATATCTCAAAAGTTAGCCATTTAAAATAAAAATTACTTCAAACTAAAGTAAGATATATTATAACGAATAACCGAATATATTTATCTCAGGAAATGACAGAAGCTGAAAACGATGCAACTTTAAATACATATATAATAGAATTGTGCTTACAATTTTATCTGCCATCATGCCCCAGAACGGTCCTCCGAATGAATACCCAGCTGGACCGATAAGAAACATGAGTCCAGTCATCCAGGGAGAGAGCCCGAGCTACAAGCGGAGAAGTCAACATCAGAAACATGAAATAACATACATGGGTCGTTCTCAGAAACTGAGTACTACATATTTGGTTTCCACGTTACATTGTTGATGATTTTGACTTTATTATTTGGGGGAGGGGTGGGGTGGACAGGAGGGGGGTGTAAGTAAAATAGATATTGGTGATTATGTTGGCAATACTACTATCCCACAAAATTGATCCAAAATATGCTTATATGATTTTACACTAAAGTGAAACTATGAACATTTTCATATTGACACCATGCATCTACCAAAATGTTTTTTGCAACTTTTCTTTTGTAAGAGGCAATCTTTGTTTAACTGTAATCAATCAGATCTTGCTTGAATTTGTTGTTTGTTAAAATGATGTTATAGTTGTGTACTAATATGTTGGTATGGGTGGATGCTACACGTTAATTTTAACAGCTATCTCAATGTATATGAGATCAAAATCAAGAAGTGAAAAAAAACTAAGATTTCAACTCTGACATATGCACAACATTTAAACCTTCATATGAATATTCATTCTGCTATTATTTGGAATGTTTTCATTTAGGGCTTCCATGTCATAAAAATGGTACAGAACTTCTGAGAACGACCCACTTATATATAATACCAAATGATGGTTAGAGTTGCATAGTCCAATGGTTTTGAGTTTCTCACAATTTCTGAGATAAACGTATTAGGTTGTCCATTATAATCTACCTTACTTTAGTTTGAAGGAACTTTTATTTTAAATCGCTAACTTTTAAGATATTTGAAATGGAAATATGCTAAATTAATTTTGGCAAGCATGCCAAAACTCTATCACCATAGGCTTCTGCAGTAACAGGTTCTATTAATTGACTCATTATCCCCTTATATGTGATGACAGATGTTTAATAAGTGCACCAGCATCTAAGTTAGATATGTAGAATCAAACTTAGATAATTGTTTTGGTTTTGAAAATTGTATGTTTTCATCAAACTATGCAGCTTTAAGCTTTAGGGTCGTTCTGATCACTACTCCTCTGTTAATCAGTGCTGCCCATGCGCATCATCATACTCCACTGATGCTTCGCCATGTATGGGTTGTTAATAGATTGTTTTTTGGGGGCCTATCATACTCCACTGATGCCGTAGACAGCACAAAACAGCTTTTGTCAGTCAAAAAGGTAAAACACAGAATGAATGCAACTAAAGCTTGTTTTATTTAATGACGCCTCTAGAGCACATTGACTTTTATCATCGGCTATTGGACATCAAAGATATGGTCATTCTGACATATCTCTTTGGAGGAAACCTGCTGCAGCCAGATAGGCTACTCTTTCCGATAAGCAGCAAGGGGCCTTTTATAGGCACTTTCCCACAGACAGGACAGCCTTTGATGAACCAGTTGTTGACCACTGGTTGGAACGGAAAATAGCCCAAACTGCAAATGGGTCCACCGAGCAGGATCGAATCATAGGTGGACACTCTACCACCTGAGCTACGTCCCGCTCCGCTGCAATTAATGCTGTCACAGTTCAGTGGTGTGCCACCAGGCAATGGATATTGCATTTGTGGCGGTATTGCAACAGTTTTCCGGTTGATGGCAGTATCAAAAGAGTTCTCAGTCGTTAGGAGAATATACTTTACTTAGCTTTAACCTATGCTGAACCTGGGAAGATAAACAAGCAACTATTCTATACTATCATCGCTTTTCACCATATAAACATTGTCTGTCTATAACTTATAAGTGAAGACCAATGCCTCACCTGCTTGCTGAGTACGGGCGCGAGGCCAATATCGATTAAGCCAAGAGAACTGCACCCGCATATCATCAACCAGCTGGCAACCAGCACCAGCGGCACTCTGACCAGTGTCAGCAGCGAGCCTTGGGGCTCCTCGTCCGACTTGTGTAACCCTGGCAACAGCAGCAGCTAGCCAATCATAATCATCCATGCATTGGGACACCATTTGATCATTAGATCAGAGATACCAACATTGTGTGACCAAAAATAGGAAGATTTTAACATTTTATTAGGAAGATAGGTTTTTGTGCAGCAACACGTGGCATGACAATCAGACATATATTATGACATAGTAATCATATGATTATAATATGTACATATAATTACATTATATACTTGTTCATACAAGTCCCACCACGTATCCCACCATCTGTCTACGTGTCATTTTCTAGTCTCCGCTTCCCACCTTGAGCTGCTGATGTCTTTAAGCTGGTGTAAGTAGCTGATTTTTCCTTTCATATTAGCTGATTTCTTTTTAGGTGGATGAGAGTGAAAATCGGGAGATTTCCACATGGAATCGTAATATCGCAAGAGAGTAGCCAAAATTGGAAGTCTTCCTACAAAATCGGAGCAATTGGTATCTCTGTTAGATGCACAAAATCTCACAGGCTTCTGCAGTAACAGGTTCTATTAAATTGCCTTAAATTTTGAGGGCAGCTGGACTGTACCACCTCATATAGTTTACTAAATAGATTCTATCAATTATTAATAAAACTTTTCTTTTTCTATGGGAATTTGTTTCCCTTGACCACAAATATATGATTGTGAGCTTTCTAATTTAATGAGTGTCTATTGGCACATAATTGATTGTCTGCTTTTACATGTAAAAGTGATGGTTTGAACAAAAAACAAACATTTCTCGCCGTGAATATGGCCTATGCTGCCGACCCGGCGTAAAGCAACCACCAATCAATCAATCATTAAATTGCCTCAGTATTCCTTTCTATATAGTGACAAATATTTAATAAGTGCACTAGTATCTAAATTAGATATGTAGAATCAAATCTTGATAATTGCTTTGGTTTTGACAATTTTATTTTTTCATCGGACTATGCAGCTTTAGATTGACTTATTGATCCCTTCTATGCAGCAACAAATAAGTGCATCAGTATCTCAGTTGGATATTTAGGTTCAAATCTAGATAAATGTCTTGCTTTTTGAAAATGTTATGCTTTTATCAGATTATGTCAATTTTGCTGTGTCCCACAGTCAGCATCTGGGAGGACTCGTATTGATGCAGTGTCCTTCATGAAGGGACCGGGCATGGTGGCCGAATCGGTAGAGCGTGGGCCTCGCGTGTGGGAGATAGGGACTTCGGTTCCCAGTGGAGTCAAACCAATGACTTATTAAATTGATACGTGTCGCTTCTTAGCCTGGCGCTCTGCATTAATAGGATAGGCTAAGGACTGGTTAGCTCAGTATCAGGATAATGTGACTGAGTAGGATATCGGATCATGATGTTGGCAGCCTGAATTCACAGTGGGACAACACTATAACACTAGTACGCACTGTCACAAGTCGGTACTCACCCTGATGTGACCATATATGTTGCCAGGACGTAAAACTCCAACAACCAACCTTCATGAAGGGCACCACAGCGCCACCTGTGGGATTAGTTCTTAAGGTGTCCCACTTTCTTACCGTCAGAGCTGGGCAGAATGAAGGCAGTGGCGACCCCAATAGCGATAAGCACACTTCCACTGGTGAGGAAAGGCAACCGGAAACCGCCTAGCTGGTACAGCCATCCGCCAATTAGGGGTCCCGTCATCATGCCTATCCCGCTGAACAGTTCCAGCGAGCCCTGCCGACATTGTGGATATGGTCTGTCAGTGGCCAGAACTTCAGAACATGCGCATTAAATAAAGTGTTATATGCGAGTATTATTTTGGATAGAGCCCATATTTATTTTTATAAGAAGACCAATTGTCAACAATTGAAATTCCCCTGCTTAAAGCTGCATAGTCCGACGAAAACATCAAATAATTAAAACCAAAACAATTATCTAGACGTGATCCTACATTTCTAACTTAGATACTGGTACACTTATTAAACATTTGTCACCACCTAGAAGGGAATACCCGAGGCAATTTACTGCAGAAGCCTATTGGGTCAGTTTTGATGTGTTTGCCAAAATTAATTTTGCATGTTTGCACTTCAAATATCACAAAGGTTAGCCATTTAAAAGAAAAGTTACTTCAAACTAAAGGCAGGCAGAAAATGAAAGAAACTGAAATCATTCGACTATGCAAGTTTAATCAATGAATAACCTCCCCCCCCTACTCCAAATAAGAATTTTGTTAAAGGAACAATTTAAAGATATCCTGTTCGAATTATAAAACCTTCCAACAAATGAATTTTTTTTTAATAAACCTCACAAGTACTTTTTAAACAAAAGGAACAAATGGGCGGGAAAAAAATATCCTGTTAGAACCATAAAACCTTCCAACAAATAAAACTCTTTTTTAGATAAACCTTACAAGCAGGGTGGTGACCCGGGTGGGGAATGAGTGGGCGATAATGGCGAATGATGAGGTCATCATGGCAGCGGCCCCGAGCCCCTCGACGACACGCACGGCGAAGCACAGCACGGCGTAGGTGACGCCGGGCGGGCTGTAGTCCATGAAGCTGCGGGCACCGGCAACAGGCAAAGGTTGGTTCAGTGGTTGTTGGGGTTTTACGTCCTCTGCGGGCACCGGCAACAAGTAAAGGTTGGTTGGGTGGTTCTTGGGGTTTTACATCCTGGCAACATCTAATGTCATATCAGGATGGGTACTGACTTGTGACAGTGTGCACTTATTGCGACTTTACAGTGTTGTCTCACTGGGAGTGGGAGACCAGGCCACCAGCACCATGACCTGATATCCAATTCATTCAGTTACATTGTCCTGACACTGAGCTAACCCGTCCTTGCCCTATTAATGCCAAACATCAGGCTAGGAAGCGACAAGTATCAATTTTGTAAGTCAAAAGTTTGACTCGACCAGGAATTGAACTCCCAATCCGCCACACAGGAGACCCGCGCTCTACCGATTAGGCCACCGCGCCCGGTAGGCCACAAATCCCAAGTGGTAATGTGTTATATGTGCACTATGTAGTGATTTACGTCGAAAATGATTATGCTCTTTCCCATTTCCAAATGTTTGCAGTTATATGTTATACATACCATATATATAGTATAGGATATACAGAGATATGTGTGTTATATACAGTATATATAGCATAGGAGATATAGATCAGAGGATAGGATATATATAGCATGTCTTGCATTTAGATATATCAGCAAATAATGTGTGTACAATATGTCGCGATTCACCCAATATATTACAAGTTATGTGAAAAAGATTATGCTTTACCATTTTCAAATGTTGACAGCTATGGGTGGTATATATAGCATATACAGCTGTGTATATTATATACAGCATATATATAGCATAGGATAAATAGAGCATAGGCTAGGATATATAAATAGTATGTCCTGCATTTCGCAATTCACACAAAATGTCATAATTTATGTGAAAAAGATTAGGCTTTTCCATTTTCAAATGTTGACAGCTATGGGTGTTATATATAGCATATATATAGCATATGATATATAGAGCTATGTATATTATGTACAGCATATATATAGCATAGGATATATAGAGCATAGGATAGGATATATACATAGCATGTCTTACATTTCGCGATTCACCCAATATGTCACAATTTATGTGAAAAAGATTACGCTTTTCCATTTTCAAATGTTGACAGCTATGGGTGTTATATATAGCATATATATATAGCATAGGATATATAGAGGTATGTATATTATATTCGACATATATAGAGCATAGGATATATAGAGCATAGGATAGGATATATACATAGCATATCCTTCATTTTGCGATTCACCCAATATATCTCAATTTGTGTGAAAAGATTATCCTTTTCCATTTTCAAATGTTGAAAACTATGGGTTATATATAGCGTATATATAGCATAGGATATACAGAGCTATGTGTGTTATATATAGCATAGGATATATAGAGCATAGGATATATATATATATATATATAAATATATGTCTTGCATTTAGATGTATCAGCAAATAATACACTAGAAGATATACAGCCTCACCCAAAAACAATGGTGCAGTAACCACATGACATGAGGCCAGTCAGAAATGTGAACTTCGCTCCGAGTTGCGTCAGCTGAAAGGTAAAAAAAAACAGGCTACATGATCTGAGCATGTCAGTTATTAGTACTTATACATATAAGTTATTAGTACTTATTACTACGTCCGTCTCCCGTGCTGGTAGATCGTTGGGTCGTGGGTTCGAACCCTGGTCGAGTCAAACCAATGACTTAAAAATTTTTACTTGTTGCTTCCTAGCCTGGACGCTAGGGGATCCCATTAAAGTCATTGAGAAAACCAAATTTCTGGGCCTCATTCTCGATGCAAAACTGTCTTTTGTGCCACATATAAAGTACCTGAAAACAAGATGCCTGAAAGCGCTGGATATTCTGAGGGTGCTGTCCAGCTCAGAGTGGGGAGCGGACAGAGATGTTCTGCTCTCCGTGTACAGAACCTTGGTTCGGTCATGAGTGGATTACGGCAGCATAGTATACGGTTCCGCAAGGAAATCATATACTGGGCTGCTAGACACGATCCACCACCAGGGACTGCGCCTGGCCCTTGGGGCCTTCCACACCTCACCGGTTCAGAGCCTTTACTGCGAAGCCAATGAACCATCACTTAACAACAGGAGAATCAAACTGGCCATGCAATATGTAGTCAAGATAAAAACTAATGCATTGAATCCTGCACACATTTGTCTATTCGAGCAACGTGACGAATCCAAGTATGAAGCCAGGCCGAATTACATCCGGCCACTGAGGCTCCGAATGAAACCTCATTTGGAGGCCTTGGGCGTGGATTTGGACGTGTTGGAGGATGCCAAAGTCCCAGAACATCCCCCGTGGTCATTGAGAAAGCCATCGGTTATCCTCCGACTCATGGAACTGAGGAAGTCTGGGACACATCCACTCCAGTACCAAGGACTGCATGCAGAGATTCAAGGCCAGTTTGCAGACCACCTCTCCATATACACTGATGGTTCAAAAGACCAAAGCCGGGTAGCTGCTGCGGCAGTCTGCCAACGGGAAAAATTTAGTGTACGTTTGCCCGATCAGAGCTTGATTTTCACTGCAGAAGCCCGAGCACTCCTTCTCGCGTTGGAGTGTATCGAGGTACCCAACTACACTAACTATGTTATATACAGTGATTCGTTCTCTTGCCTCCTGGCTGTTGCTGGACTGAAAATGAATCACCCTATTCTAGCAACATTCATTTATTAAATGAACAAACTGACAACGGATGGGTATGACATCCACCTGTGCTGGGTGCCTGGCCATGCCGGCATACAAGGAAACGAACGAGCTGATCGGGCTGTGAAGAAGGCCCTGAACTGTGATCTTGAACCGTGTTTGATCCCTCACTCTGATCTGAAACCACTAATAGCCACCCACATAAAATCCAAATGGCAACATGAGTGGGATGAAAACATGAATAAACTTAAAGAAATTGAACCATCTGTGGGAAAGCCACCACAGACTCATGCGGGAGGTCGGCGGGACCAAGTGGTCCTTAGCCGCTGCCGTATTGGCCACTCGTGGCTTACACATGCTTTTCTGCTCAAGGGGGAACCTCCCCCTGAATGTATTGGGTGTCAGTCCCCGCTGACACTCAAACACATTTTACTAAGTTGCGTCGATTTTTTGGCCCTGCGCCAACAGTTCTACACTGCAGACAGTATGCATGACCTTTAAAACAGGAAAACATTTTAGCCTTTTTGAGGGCAGGTGGATTGTACCACCTCATATAGTTTACTAAATAGATTCTATCAATTATTAACAAAAAACTTTTCTTTTTCTATGGGAATTTGTTTCCCTTGACCACAAATATATGATTGTGAGCTTTCTGGTTTAATGAGTGTCTATTGGCACATAATTGATTGTCTGCTTTTACATGTAAAAGCGATGGTTTGAACAAAAAACAAACATTTCTCGCTGTGAATATGGCCTATGCTGCCATCATATGAGAATGTCTGTTTAGTGCTGCTGCCGCTGCTGCTACTTACAAAGATCCCGAAGATGGGGCTGCTGATGAAGAACATCAACTCGTAGACGCCGAAAACAAAGCCAATCAACACCGAGCTGAGTCCCTTCTTGGCCGCCTAAGTCAATCAAAGGAGAACAATCCATGCTTTATATGTCTAAGGGAATCCCGTACAGAACTGAAGCTATGTTTTGACAAATATTCTCCTTGTTTTTAGTTTTTTTTCAGCTTATGCAACCGAATATGTGGAGGGAGAGTGCTGAAGTCCGTAGCGCATTAATGGCGTCACTGAGGTGCGATTCCGTCATCACATGACCTAAATGGGTCCCCCCCCACAGATCAGGAAAACACTGGGTCATGCTACTAGGTTGGCACTTGGACAGTAGCCATCGTTGACCTTGAACTCTGTATCTCCCACCACATATTCAGTTACACGAACTGAAAAGGTGTGCTTGGAGAGCATTTGTTGGAGTACAGTTCAAGTCGCAGCGGTTATACTGAGGGAAGCAGCAGAACAGTTTTGTATATGGACGAGGCTATTCGCAGAACTGCTTTGCTCTGCGAATTAGCAGAAGAATGATTATTATTCGCAGAGCTGCATAGGAATTATTGTACTACTTATAGCAAAATCCTCCATGTAAAATTAATACAAGAGTACCCTCCATTATGAATGCTATGTTTGAGAAAGTTAATTAAATATGAATTGTAAAGTCGACTAGGTGATGAACATGAAATGTGTCACATTTGTAGAAGTGTTAAACTTTGTAGTGCGAGTAACAATGGTGTAACAGGAGTAATAATTCAAATGATGCAATTATATCATGTAAAGCTCATATACCATTCCAAATTATGTCCAGATAGCTCTGTCAATCAAATAATTACTAGAAATTACATAAATTTATATAAATTATGTGATAGTTCTGTTAATGTGACATTTTGTATCTGTCACCTACAAAATATTACTCATTGCCAAAAATAAATATCCCTAATGGTGCTTTCAGAAACATCATGGTTATGGCTGCAACTAAGTGTCCTGATGACCAGCTTTGATCTTGTTGCAGCTCTACGAATTATGGTATTGGTGGCTATAGTTCGCAGTGCTGTTGCTCTGCGAATAGCCAGTGTATATCTGGACAACAATGGTACCTGTCGTCAATAGATAACCAGGCCTGAGATAGTTAGTACCTGTCTTCATCGACCCTTGTGATTAGCAAACCATCACCATGCGTAAAAGATGTTTTAATGCACAGATTGTTATCTCATTCGCCTGTCCCTCCGATTACAGGACAGCTGGTATGTCCGGACAACATTGGTCTGGGTTCACAGCTATAGTAGGCCTAATTTAATCGTCCTGATATTACCATAGATGTTGCTAAGAAACAAACAGCCTAATTTAATGAAGTACATACCTTCAAGATGTGCTTAATTTCATATTTTTAAGAGTAAGTGAGTGAATGATATAAGGTTTACATCCTAGCAATATTAAAGGTCATATCAAGACGGGTGTCAACTTGGGGTACTTCACACTGATACAGTTTAATAATGTTGCCCCAGTGATATGGAAGTTAGGCACCAGAACTTGATATTCCACTCAGTCAACCAGCCCTTGCCCTAAGGTAGTAAGTAATGCTGAGCGCCAGAAAAGATGGCAACAAGTATCAATTTTGTAAATATTTGGTTTGATTCGGCATGTCATTGATCCCACGATCTTTCACACGAGTAGTGAGCACTCTACCAACTCGGCCATCCCGTCCTGTGAACGTCCCCAGTGAATTACAGGAAAGAGGTGCATGTGAATTCGAATATATACAAGGTGTTAATTTCGCTCAAATCAATGACTTTAAAAATGGTGGTAGATGGCAAACCTACTAACAAGCTGGGTTTGAGCCATACACCTTTGGACCACCAACATCTAAGGTCATGTCAGTACGGGTACTGACTTGTGACAGTGTGCACTCATGGTGACTTTCTAGTGCTGCCCCATTGGGAGACCAGGCCGCCAGCACCATGACTCAATATCCCAGTCACATTATCCTGATACCGTGCTAACCAGTCCATGTCCTATCTTATTAATGCCGGGTGCCAGCCTCGGTGGTGACAAGTATCAATTTTATAAGTCACTGGTTTGTCTCGGCTGGTATTTGTGTATGTGTATATATGTGTAAATCCTCCGGTGCGATTGACACTGGTCAACATCCCGGGGAAGTGAGGTGGGCAAGATGGTGCCACTGGTAAAGTATAGTATCTTACGGAGGATAACAATAATAATAAATAATATTCCCTTACATATCTTTATACTCGCATAAACATGTATATATATATATACATATATAAAAGCTAACTTCGCTCAATCTCACCTCGATGGGGAAGAAGGGCCCGAGAATGGAATAGAAGACGCCGATGCCGAAGTTGGACAGACATATTGATAGGATCACCAGCTTCTGACGGCGAGTCAACGGCTCCTGGCCGCCAGGGGTCACTGTGATGTCACTGCAGGAGTTGCTCTGTCGGTCCACCAGGGGGCGCCGGCTGTCAACGCCGTCCATACCATCTCCTACATCCGCATGGTCGGCCATCTTGTTCCGCTGATGCATGATTAAGGGGTTTTGGTTACAATATGATTCGGTCAGGGTTTTGGGGGGATTTTTTATTTGTTTTTTGGTTGTTGTGGTTTTTTGGCGGTGGGTTGTGTCTGGGTTCTTTGGGGGGGTTTGGTTTTTTTTGTTGTGGGGAGGGTTTTTGCGTGTTTGTTTAGGGTTTTTGTGTTGTTTTCTTTTACAAAATAATGATTTATTTCTGACAGTTGTAGTTGGATAATAAGTTAAATACATATAATAAAGTTACATAGTTCAATGGTTTTGAGTTTCTGACATTTTCTGAGATAAATATATTAGGTTGGTTGTTATAATATACCTTTGCAAAAACATACACTTCCTCAATATAATGTATGTATGTATGTATGTATGTATGTATATATGTTGGTATGTATATATGTATTATGTATGTATGTATGTATGTATAGATGTTGGTATGTATGTATGTATGTATGTATGTATGTATATATGTATTATGTATGTATGTATGGATAGATGTCGGTATGTATGTATGTATGTCCGGAGGTATAGATAGATTTATATGTCTGGATGTATATTATATATGTATTATTATGTATGTATCTATGTATGTATATATGCATGTATGGATTTATGTATGTATGGATAGATGTCGGTATGTGTGTATATATGTATGATAGATGTCGTTATGTATGTATTCAGGTGTGTATGTATGTCCGGAGGTATATATATATATATATATATGCATATGGCTGGATGTATATATGTATTATTATGTATGTATGTATGTATGTATGAATGTATGTATGGATATATGTCGGTATGTATGTATTCATGTATGTATGTATGTATGTCCGGAGGTATATATAGATGTATGTCTGGATGTATATATGTATTATTATGTATGCATGTATGTATGCATGCATGTATGTATGTATGGATAGATGTCAATATGTATGTATGCATATATGCATGCATGTACATGTATGCATCTATTGATGTATATATGTGGATACATGTTGGTATACACAGATGTATGCACGCATGCATGTATGCACCTGTGTATTGGTATGCATGTACAAACATATGTATGTATATGAGCCTGTCTCAAAAGGTGATAACTACTTCTTTTTTTGGTCCATTGTAACGATTGACACAAAATAGCACAGAAACGGTTACACTGAAAACACAAGGACATTTGCTTCAAATGAATATGTATTCTATTGGGATTATGAAACACCCTGTAAAATACAAATCAGTTTATCCTGATCAAATGCATAAGCAGATAGTATGTTGATCGTTACAATGGACAAAGTGTTGTCCCATATTTCTTAGCACCTTTTGAGACAGTGTCATATGTGTATGTATAGATTATGTATATATATGTATGTATGCATGTATGCATGTATGTATGTATGTATGTATGTATGTATGTATGTATGTATGTATGTATGTATGTATGTATGTATGTATGTATGCATGAATGTATGTACGTACGTGCATACAAATGATGGCACCTTGTGGAATTTAATCGTGTTGACAGTCAAGTATTGTCAAAGACCCTATATTACTAAGATGGCCCACTCAGCCTGTACTGTGTAATCAAAATGATCAAACCCACCACTTGGTGCGCTGGCTGTTGTCTTAGTTAAACAGATGCTATATTATATGTATAAATGTATATATGAATGTGAAAGATGTGTGATGTTGGCGATGCTGATGATGTGTATTTGTTCATAACAATTTCATATTGATGTGTATTCATACTTACCTATATCATGTATAATATAATTGTATGTGTTTACATGTGAAACACCAACCAGCAGCTGGGTTGATCAAACCCACCCCAAGGTGGCACCGTGAAATTTACATTACCATGGGAGAGATAGGGAGTGAGCTGTCTTAGTATAATAGGGTCTTTGGTATTGTGCAAGGTGTTATCTGTTGCACATTCCCGGGGTTGGCTTATGAAATGTCTACTGTCCCACATAAGCATGACAAACATATGAGGGGTTTTAACCAAGAATACTGCAGCTGATTTAGTCCGACTAGTCGGTGTGGCGCCGACAGTTTGGTGGCCTGACTCTTTATGACAGATTCTTTGTTGAACGGTTCTCACATTAAAGCTGCATAGTCCAATGAAAGCATCAAATTTTCAAAACCAAAGCAATTATCTAGATTTAATTGTACATATCTAACTTAGATACTGGTGCACTTAGTGAGACTAGTTCCATTCACACACACACACACACACAGCCCAACATTTTCAGAATAGCCCCATTCATTCATACACACACATAGAACCCAACATATTCATACACAGACACACACCCCAACATGTTCAGATCAGTCCCATTACCACACACACACAACCCAACATTCTTAGAATAGTCCTGATCATTGATACACACCCACAGAACCCAATACGTTAAGACCAGTCATATTCATACACACATGTACACAACCCAACATGTTGAGATCAGTCCCATTACTACACACACACAACCCAGCATTTTCAGAATGGTCCCATTCATACACACACAGAACCCAACATCTTGAGACTAGTCATATTCATACACACACAATCCCAACATTTTCAGAATAGTCCCATTCATACACACACACACACCCCCGACATTTTCAGAATAGTCCCATTCATACACACAGAACCCAACATGTTGAGACTAGTTCCATTCACACACACACACACACACACACACACACACACACACACACACACACACACACACACACACACACACACACACACACAACATGTTGAGACTAATGCTGCGTTCATATGGTCCTCGTGAATATGGTGAACTTCCCACTTACTGCCGGTGAACACGACCATGTAAACTGAGAGCGTTCATTTGGCAATTCGCGGTAAACATGTTTCATGCTGGGCAATAATAGAGGCAAACTACAATAATGCGTAAATAACATGTAAATAACACATAAACTGCACGTTTTTGGTAGATAGTATCCAACACCATAATGTATGATTTGTTTTAAGATGACATATCATAGACAATGGTTTCATTACAAAGATATTTTTGTCAATTTATTATGGAACATGCAACTTTTCTGTATTCGCCGCCATTTCTTCACAAGTGGTGAGTACCGAGCTGCTTAAAAAATCTCCAGTTCACAGGTGGTGTTCACCAGTTGTGAAGTCACTTGAATGCAATTCACCGGTTGTGAAGTGGGAAACACCATATTCACCAGTTCATATGAACGCAGCATTAAGCTGAGATTCCTTACACGCGGTATGCGATCTGCGAATGCGAATGCGAATGCGGCAAAAAATCGAAACGCCTTGAAGTCAATGGGCTGCAACCCTTACATACGGTATGCGAATGCGAATGCGAATGCGACAACTCGATCGGTCCCTGTAGCGATCGGTCCGGCATGCGGCATGCGACACGGGGGTGCGAATAGATTAGCATCAGTCGCATTTGTCCATTGATATAAGGCTGGAGGAGGCGACTGATAATTACGGACAGCCGGGACAGGGTGGTGTGAATAGAAAAGCATCAGTCGCATTTGTCCATTGATATAAGGCTGGAGGAGGCGACTGATAATTACGGACAGCCGGGACAGGGTGGTGTGAATAGAAAAGCATCAGTCGCATTTGTCCATTGATATAAGGCTGGAGGAGGCGACTGATAGTCTTTAGCCCTGTATCTACACCAAGTGCAGTAGTGGTGGTGGTGGGGGTTCGGGTTGGTAAAAATGCTACCAGAGCCACAAAAATATGAATACTTATCTATAATTTGGTAATTATAAAGGTAGGAACCTCCATGTGCAGTACCAAGAGTTACATGGATATACATGCCATATTAGGCCATATACAGTGCAGTATGGAGTATACTTGTTTATTTTTATTTTTTAAATATAGCCAGTGATGTGCCGTCTGCCGCATGCCGCATACCGTGTAGAAGGAATCTTCCCATTCGCATACCGCATGCCACATGCGCATGCCGCATACCGTGTGTAAGGAATCCTAGCTTTAGTCCCATTCACACACACACACACACACACCCAGAACCCAACAAGCTTAGCAACGCTCATGGTAGCGCCGACGCCGTGTGAACCTATTATGCACTATAAGCAGCCGGTGCTCTGCACATCCCGACCCTATGGCCTACTATTCATCATAACTCTCTCAGTTTATTGCATGACGATCCATGAATAACTGCTATTTAACCAGAAATAATATATATATTATGGAGTAAAAGAGTTTGCGCATAGATATATATTTAGTATTTATAAATAACCCTGGAAGTACTCCCTCTCACCCGACTCCCACTCACCCGACTCCCACTCACCCGACTCCCTCTCAACCGACTCCCACTCACCCGACTCCCACTCACCCGACTCCCTCTCAACCGACTCCCACTCACCCGACTCCCAGTCACCCGACTCCCACTCACCCGACTCCCTCTCACCCGACTCCCTCTCACCCGACTCCCACTCACCCGACTCCCACTCACCCGACTCCCTCTCAACTGACTCCCACTCACCTGACTCCCACTCACCCGACTCCCACTCACCCGACTCCCACTCACCCGACTCCCACTCACCCGACTCCCACTCACCCCACTCCCACTCACCCCACTCCCTCTCACTCGACTCCCACTCACCCGACTCCCACACACCCAACTCCCACTCACCCGACTCCCACTCACCAGACTCCCTCTCAACTGACTCCCACTCACCCGACTCCCTCTCACCCGACTCCCACTCACCCGACTCCCACTCACCCAACTCCCACTCACCAGACTCCCACTCACCAGACTCCCTCTCAACTGACTCCCACTCACCCGACTCCAAGGAGCCCCATTCTTTCCTATACTTAAGACATAGGCTGAAGGTCGTCATTTTTTCCAAATTCTAATTTAGAAAAATATCACATTTTCGAACATAACTCTGGATATTATTGGTCTTTTTTCATGATTAAAAAAACATGCTATTAGTCTCATTGGGCCCGAGCTAACAGATGCTATTTGAACACAAGAAGACGGATCTTTCTTTTGCCACTCCTGTTGGTAGTTGAATTTGAATTCTACGTATGTCTATGTTATTACTATTAATAATATTAGGCAAGGTTACGTCGGTTTATCGGCGGGCTTGTTTGCTACGCCGTCTGTGTCACACTGCTTCGCTGACGTGAATCCTATGAGTGCCCGTGATCTAGACTCCGTCAGTGTGCCACATGAAGTGTCTGCTGACCCAGTTAGCTGCCGGAATCAGCGGCGTCTTTCCCCTGCAGCTACTGCACTGTCGTTAGTGTCAAATAAAGAGGTTTTAGTGTCGGTAGCAGACAGCAGTCGATAACGGCCGGTTTCTACTCCAAACGCAGAATGTTCGCACACATTACTGGATCTTGATTGCTAAAATAACGATGGTGTCTCATGTCAATTCAAGCAGACGCTGGCATGTTGATCCAAGATTCTCGTAACAATTTGATTAAGGAGTCCAGCGTAGATCTACCTGTCAGTGTGACAGTGTGAGGGTCACGTGTCCCGGTGTTGCGGATTCCGAGGCATACCAGTTTGCCAGGGACACTTCCATTCAAATGCATTGTCAACGGCGTGAGCAAATCTTCATACAGAAAAAATCTAATATCTCTAAAATTACACCACCTAGAAATAAATCGCTTCGTACACATATAGAAAACATCTTTACCATTAAGATTATATTAAATTGATAAGGTTAGGGTTCTTGATTTCTATTAAGGTTGCATGGTCCGATGGTTTTTTGTTTCTATCATTTTCTGAGATAAACATATTAGGTTGTTCATTATAATCTACCTTACTTTAGTTTGAAGTAACTTTTATTTTAAATCGCTAACTTTTGAGATATTTTAAATGGAAACACGCTAAATTAATTTTGGCAAGCATGCCAAAACTCTAACACCAGAGGCAGTAACATGATCTATTAATTGACTCAGTATCCCCTTATATGTGATGTCAAATGTTTAATAAGTGCACCAGCATCTAAGTTAGATATGTAGAATCAAATCTAGATAATTGTTTTGGTTTTGAAAATTTGATGTTTTCATCGAACTATGCAGCTTTAATTTTGAATAAAACTAATGTTTTTCACTGCGCGTACCGTCCAACTCAAGGTATTGTCAATGGCCATGAGCAATCTTCATACAGAAAATACAAGAACAGTTAAATATCTCTAAAACGACACCACCTAGAAAGAAATCGTTTGGTACACATATAGAAAACATCTTTACCAAAAACATTATATTAAATTTATAAGGTTAGTGACGATGCTGTTCGATTTTGACGCATGCGCAAAAGTAATGTGTCCCTAGAAAACTGGTGTCCCTGGGAAACCGCAACACCGGTGTCACTGAAACGTTGATGTGTGTAGACAGGGTGTGTAGAATGTCAAGGGGTGTTGGTTTGCATAAGCAACACGCATATTCATCTCCACACAAGACGGGATGGCCGAATGAGTTAGAGCGTCCGTCTCCCATGCTGGTAGATCGTGGGGTCGTGGGTTCGAGTCCCGGTCGAGTCAAACCAATGACTTTAAAATTGATACTTGTTGCTTCCTAGCCAGGCGCTCGGCATTATTAGGATAGGCAAGGACTGGTGTGCTCAGTGTCAGGATAATGTGACTGAGTGGGATACCAGGTCATGGTGCCGGCGGCCTGGTTTCCCAGTGGGACAGCACTATAAAGTCGCCATGAGTGCGCACTGTCACAAGTCGGTACCCGTCCTGATATGACCTTAGATGTTGCTAGGACGTAAAACAACAACAAAACAAACAATCTCCACACAAACAGAACATTCATTGGTACAGGTTTGTGAGGGAGTGGGTGAACGCTTAGATTCCTCAGTGTATGGTGGTATATGTATCGTAATGTGTTTATAGTTCAATTAGTTAACACTAGATAACAACACTGTATCATTCTGTCGCGGCTGGATACCACCAGGAGGCGCCACCATATAAGACTTTGTATCGACCTGAAGTGAATCTCTTTCCCTAGTATTACTATTACACAGGGTCAGTATACATATGAAAATATGGAATTCGAGGTTTTTTCAAGGCTGTTTTTGATAGGAATTCAAAACTATTTTCATTTGGATTTCAGGGGGAAAAACTGATGGTGAAAGGCGATTTCAAACTAATTTCAATCAATGGCTTTTCAAGACTAATTACTCAAAATAGGTTAAATTCAAGGGTTTTCGAGGCCTTGAAATGGGAATATGACTTTCCAGGCCCCATATAGACCATGCTTATATATATAGGCCTAGCTTGTTTCTTACTATTTTTTTTTTTTTTAAAGGAATGAACAATTTGACCAGAAATCAGTCGTGTTCTACAGCTTTAAAAAGAAGTAATCAGCAGACGGCAATCGTAGCTTGCTTGTTGTCACCGGAAGGGTATTATAAGCGACTTGCTTCGTGAAATCTTCACGTTGGGGAATCTCGCTGGGAAGACCTCTGGCAACTCCACCTGGTGGGCATTCCCCAAAGTACTGTTGTATCCGAATTGGCCACAAGGGGGCCATGTATGGTCCAAGTATGTCTCATTTCGACCGTACGGGGCCATGCCAAATGATCCTCCTGAAATAAATGAAATAATAATTATTGAACATATTTAGGTGTAAAGTCTACAGAATAGTGAATAAAGTGTTATGCTGGCATAGCAGTCCTGTGTCTAGGGACTAGTTATTCCCGCACCCCTGAGACAGGGCTGTTAAACAACCCATTAGAAAAGAAATGGAAGAAGGCTGGGTAAAGGAAATGAGCGCATAAATTCTTAATCAAAGAAACAAAATATATTATTCACATATCTCTTTATATATACCCGCTACTTTTGAGCTGTGAAATAAATTAAATTACGTAGCTTAAAAGACATTAAAGGTCAAATAAAGAGCATTATGGGACCGCCATTTTCTTTTTTGAATTCTCTGTCATTTCACCAACTCTATGGCAATATAGATAGACACCGGGTACTGGAGTCAGGAACCCCACTACCTGTTCATATTTTTTTTTTTTGTTCCATTAGTTGTTTAAGCAGGGGAAATTTCAGTCATAGATGACTGGTCTTCCTCATTCTACTGCTGGTCGATAGAAAGCCCGAGCCTACACTTTTACTGACCCAAGGGACATGGTATGAGAGCAACCGGCCTTTGATGACGCTGTAAGTTATACACAGCGGTGGAAATCCAAATTGGCAGAGCTGGGGGCACGGGGAATCGAACCGCCGACCCTCAGATTAGGAGTCTGACCTAAAAAAAAGTCAGACACTCTAACCACTCCGCCACAGAGAACGAAGTTTGTGAATTAAAACATTGTCCAGACATGGGAGAGGGTTTGCCAAGCACATGGGTGCTGAAGATAGGTACTATACAGTAAGCATGTATCAGGACGAGCAGGCGTGGTGGCCTAATTGGTTGCAGTAGTCTCGCATGCGGAAGGTTGGGAGTTCATCTCCCAGTCGAGTCAAATCAATGACTTTAAAATTAATACTTGTCGCTTCCTAGCCTGGCGCTCTGCATTAATAGGATTAGATGGCAGGAGGGACTGGTTAGGTCATCAGCTGTCAGGCCATGTCACGGATAATGTGGACCTGGAGTGGGAGTCATCGGGTCTCATGATTGTGTCCATTGGCCTGATTATCCGCAGGTGGGTGCCAGCAGATTATAAAGTCACCATGAATGTGCACTGTCACAAGTTGGTACCCATCCTGATATGACCACAGATGTTGGTAGGACGTAAAACAACAACAAACAAACAACTGTATCAGGACGTCTAGGGCACCTCTAATTTCCCAGCTAGTCACCTACCAAAACGCTGGTGAGGCTCAATGCTGCTTAAACTTAAAGTTGCATAGTCCAATAATTTTGGGTTTCTGCAAATTTTCTGAGATAAATATATTCGATTGGTCATTACTATCTACTCTATTTTAGTTTGAAGGACCTTTTATTGTAAATAGCTAACTTTGGAGATATTTGAAGTGGATTATGCAACTTTACTTAACCTCAAAGATCAGATAAGAATCAGTGCTTCCAATGCGACACCTGGCGCATATTAAGTGAACTTACCTGCTATTTGCTCAGCATGTGGTTGGGTAAGATAAGGTCCATGTCGGATCAGGCCAGAGTAGGGCCCCACTCCCTTTAATACGCCGTGATAGTCCTTGTCACAATGAAGCGCGGCATACCCAGCATGCATTGCTTCATTCTTACCAAGTCCACAATTAGTAGAGGTCATAGTCGAAGACCCGCTGTAGACATTCCCTGTGGTGCTGCACATTGCGAAGCCGTTGGACACCGGAAGTGGTCTGAAGGTGTTCTGCGCATGCGTATGCGCAGCGCTGACTTGGCGACCGTCCGATGCCTGTGAAGGCCATGAGACTAAAGAAGCATCCGGAAGAGGATGGTGAGGCTGAGAGGCATGCGCATGAGCAATGTTGTTCAGTTGGTGGTATCCATCGAGGGGTGGCTGATCAGGCACGGTAGCGCCACCATCACCGCTGCCACCAGATGGCGCAGTACGCTTCACCGGAAGTGGGTGCAAATACTGTCCGCTGGTGCTGGGCGCAAGCCCATAAGTGGTGGCTGGAGATGCTGCGACGCAGGCGGCGTTCTTTCGCGGTTCAGAGTGGGATGGTATGCCGCCGCTGCCGCCATCTTGATTTGTTGTCTGCGAGTCTGCCTCTGTGACAGCATGTGGGGAGAAATGTAGATTCGACCTGCCCAGACTGACATCGTCATTGTCCTGTGACGTCACTGAAATCAAGGAGTGGAGCATATTCTAATATCTATACAAATATTTGGCATATTTTTACTTATAGTTTTTGAGGTGTTTGTTTTTGTGGCAGTGTATTTATGCTGTCCATAATGGTTAAGTCTAATTACTTGTTTTTGCCGCTAGACAATAATAGTCTCGTGGTTCTCTTTGTTTTGACACTTTCAGTTGTTGTGCAACTAGCTATCTACTGTATGTATTCTTTCTCAATAAGTATCCTACTCCTAGATCATAGAATAAAAATCTAACATTAATGTTTCTGTAGTCCGGGATTTTCTGTAATTCGGCAATAGCCAGGTCCCAAGGTTACTGGATGAAAGAAGTACAACCTGTAATCAATCAATCAATTAATTAATCACGGGTGTTTAATGGAAATCAAACTGAAAACCTAGCCACGAAGCTGCATTTCATAGGCTATGATTACCGGCATTGAAGGGAAAGCATTCTTGAAACATTGACAAAAAATCTGCTATTTCCTTCCATATGTTTGGCCATTATAGGATTTTATTCCTCATTACATAATCAGTTTGAAATATTTATTTCACTCTAGTTTCTGCTGTGAGCTGGTCTTTACCTGAGTTCTTACGGAGACAGGTCACGTGACGTGTGCGCTGTGTGTCCCGGATGTAAGCCTGCTGCGTCTCCATGATGAGGAAGAAGTACTCATTGAAGGTCATGTAGAGCACGTGGAAGGAACCTGCAGCAAGGTCAATACAGTTTGTTCAAGGTCATGCAGTGGTCATTCACGTGGAGAACACCTGTGATCATGCACAGGGAGTTGCTATCCTGCAAGAATGGAGATGTGTTACTAATGTAGTAGACTGCACTGACCTCTTAGGCAAGGAGTCGCATAGAAAGGTAGCCATGGGTAGTGTGGTGACATCAGGGAGCCTAGGTGGTGTGATGGTTAGCACATTGGCCCGGAATGTAAAGATATGTGGGTTCGAGTCCGGCTCTAGGCGCAATATTTCCCATATTCATCACCGTCCCCCCCCCCCATGACACTAAGCAATGTTTAGTGCACACATGTGTTAGTTCGACAGAGGGATGCCAAGCATTCTGCTCAGCCGACCAACACTGCCATTGCTTGTACCATATGACGTCACCAAAATATAGTTCCATAGCAATTACATATGTAAATGTCAATACAGGCGAAATATATGACTGTATTACCATATGAAATTACCAAAATATAGTTCCATAGCAATTGCACATGCATGTGTGCAATAGAAGCGAAATATATGACTGTATTACTATATGAAATTGGCAAAATACAGTTCCATCAGCCATAGCAATTACATGACCGGACGCGGTGGCCGAATCGGTAAAGTGCAGGCTTCCTGTGTGGAACATCAGGGGCCATATGCAGGAGTCAGTGTTAGCGAGCCAAAACGCGTTTAAACAGGATTTCTGGTTTAGCGCCGAAAAGTCGGTATGCAGGAGGCGGTTTTACGCTAACACCGCACGTTTAAGGTCCGCGACACTAACCCCGTTTCATATGACGTTTACGGGCGGTGTTAGCCTAAGGTTATGGCCAAATCTATTAAATGCTATCATATTTAACAGAATTAGATACGCAATAAGTGAAATATGATTAAATTAACCCTAAATTCGAAGCAATATTAAGGCTGCCACCGCATTGGCGGCGATATTAATATTGTCAAATCGACGAATGTAAAGTAAACAAATCGCCGCCGTCGCGACCGCCGCGTCGACGTCGACATCCATACTGGCGGCGGGGGCGGTTTGTTGACTTTACGTTCGTCGATTCGAAAATATAACTATTAATATCGCCGCCAATGCGGCCTTAAGGAGGGTTCGAATTTAGGGTTAAATTGTTCAAATTTCACTTATTGCGTATGTAATTCTGTTAAATATGATAGCATTTAATATATTTAAGCCTAATATATGGGTACAGATGCAGAGGGATTTCCCAAATCTATAAATAAATTCAGGTTTTGCTATAATGTAAGTGTTACGCGCTCCTGCATACGACTTGACACAGTTCCCGACGTCGGTGATAGCTAAACGGTAACAGGCTCTAACACCAAACCCCGCTAGCACTGACTCCTGCATATGGCCCCAGGAGTTTGAATTCCAGCCGAGACAAACCAATGATTTATCAAATTGATACTTGTCACTACCTAGCATGGCGCTTGGCATTAATAGGATATGACAAGGACTGGTTTGCACAAGTATCAGAATGTGTCTGTATGGGATATCGGGTCATGGTGCTGGCAGCCTGGTTTCCCAGTCGATCAGCACTATAAAGTCACCAGGAGTGTGCACTATCACAAGTCAGTACCCTTCCTGATATGATCATAGATGTTGCTAGGACATAAAACAACAGCAATTACATGTGTCTATGGTATGTGCAATTCAAGCGAAATATATGACCGTATTACATAATAGGCATAAAAACCCTCGTGATAGGGCGGATTGATTTCAAATGGAGCTCAAGGAGCCTAGATAGATTATTGGTTATGACACTCGCCCTGGAATGGCAGAAATGTGGGTTCGAGTCCCACTCAGCAGACAATACTGTATAAACGACTACTAAAAGCTATGCCTACCGAAGCTGCACGCATTACTGAGCGTGAGATCTCGCAGGATGAAGGAGCTGAAGATGGACCAGTGGAGCAGGAACGAGGCCGCCTCGCTCTGGAACAACTTCCGGTGAGCATCCTCGCTCTGGGGAGAACTTCCGGTTTGCCTTGTGCCCTGTGCAGGATAAGACGAGGCTCATATGAGGGAATGGTATTGGCTCAGATGGGGCAGACTCTCTTTACATTGGTTGATGGTTGATGGAGTTTTACATCCTGGCAACATCTAAGGTCATTTCAGAAGGAGTACCAACTTGTGACAGTGCACACCCATAGTGACTTTATAGTGCTTCCCCACTGGGAAATCACCATGCCCCTATATCCCACTCAGCACTCAGTCACATTATCCTGACACTGAGCTAACCTTGCCCTATCCTATTAATGCCAAGCGCCAAGCTAGGAAGCGATAAGTATCCATTTTTATGTCAATGTTTTGACTCGACCGGGGATTGAACTCCCGATTTGCCGCACGGGAGGCCTGCGCTCTACCAATTCGGCCGCTGCGCCCAGTCTCTCTTTACAAGATAAATATATATAGCTATGAGGGGTGATGGGTTATTTATAGCTTATATATATGAAGTTAATTACTCATTAGATAATTTAAACTGGTGGAAGGGTTTCTGCTAGTAGGTAGATGATCATCGACTACAGTCGAAAGTCAATCATTTCACCAGTCAATTCAACTCTTGCTTATAAAGAGCAACTATCGATTTTAATTTATCCCAATACTTTTACTTTCTAGGAGTAGCTCAATATTAAACAGAAAATATATTTGTTGCCAAATGTATTTCAAATCTTTATTCTTAAATTGTCAAGCGTTAAATTGTTGAGGTTAGGCCTGTAAAAAAGAGTATCGCATCTGTCATCGATTTCAGAGATTTTGTCATTTCATTTAAAGTTGCACTATTAGTAGGCATTTACTAGTAGTGGCATTTCAAACTGAAAAGAAACATATGAATAAATTTAGTAATGTATGGTTTACTATATAATTAGATAGAACTTACTATAACTTAAATCTGTGTCGAATTAATTATCAGTTAGCATTCACTGCAATTCACACGCATATTGTCTACAGATGTGTACCAAGCTGGACATTTTTCTAAACCGATCATTAAAGTTGCATAGTCCGATAAAGCATCAAATTTTCAAAGCAAAACATTTATCTAAATTTGAACCTACATATCTAACTTAGATACTGGTGCACTTGTTAAGCATTTGTTGCTGCATAGAAGGATACATGAAGTCAATCTTACAGAATGTATTACTACTGAAGCCTATGGTGGTTCGAGTTTTAGCAAGCATGCCTAAATTAATTCTGCAGGTTTACACTTAAAATATCTTCTAAGTTAGTCATTTTAAAGCAGAATTTCTTCAATCTAAAGCAAGGCAGATTAATCTGCTCAACCTAATATATTTATATTTAAAAAATGGCAGAAATTCAAAACCATCGTATTGTGCAGTTTTAATTAATCATCGATCGGTTTGGGCAAACCGATCGATGATTGATTATGAAGGTGCAACCGACTCCCATCAATAGTTTCTACAGTCACCAAGTCATGTTGTGACTGTTCAGTGATGATAAGTCATGAAGTAGCATCGACCAGCATTGCCTTTTTAGTCTGAGACTTGTTTGATAGGTGACCATTTTCAATAACGTCATGGATGCAGAGATCCCAACTGCTCCGATTTTGTAGAAAGACTTCCGATTTTGGCTACTCTCTTTCGATATTACGATTCCATGTGCAAATCTCCTGATTTTCACTCTCAACCACACACAAAATCAGCTAATAGTAATACGAAAGGCAAATTCAGCAGTTTAGGGTGTCAAGAAGAGCCTAGAAAATGACACATAGACACATGGACGGATTTGTATGAAAGCATATATATCATTATATATACATATTATATATTGTATGATTATACCATGTCATGATATATGTCTGATTGTCAGGCCGCGTGTTGCTGCACAAAAACCCTTCTTCATAATAAAATGCTAAAATCTTCCCATTTTTGGTCACACAAAGTTGGCATCTCTGTGGATAAAACTAGCCTTGGCAAAAACAGTGAAATCGATGGAGAGGTGGGTGATAATAAGAGAAGTTGTATCGGGCCTAACCTGCAGCACCCTGGTGTCCACCACCAGGTCGAGCCATTCAATGAAGGCTTCCACGGACGGATGGTTCCTCAGGAGATTCCGAAACTCGTCAACATCTGAGGATACAAGTTTTTTCTCATTCTTTCAATGGGTAATTTGCAATTTAGATGCTTTGGCTTGTGGTTATTATTAACGATTACAGTGGGGCTGTGGTAAGTTAATGTGCATAGGAATCAGGTTCAACGCGTCACAATCGGGAAATGGGGTGAGGAGGAAGAAGAAGAAGAAGGATGAGGAGGAGGAGAAGAAAAAGAGCAGAAGAAGCCGAAGACGGGGGCCAAGAAGGACAAGAAAAGAGACAAGGACAAGCACGAGAAGGAGAAAGATAGGGAGGAGAGGAAGGAGATGACATATGTGCTTACTGCTGCGGTAATTAAAAATGGGGAATGCATTGTATTATTATAGTAATATAAACATGTTTTATTTTAGATTTTATACATGTGAAATTAGATTTTAGAGCTAGGAACCTGCTTTCTAATTCATACATATAAGGGGTCTCCAGAAGCTAGCAACAGTTCCATGGTTGTATAAATGACATGATGGTGGAGAGTGTTTTAGAAATGTATGAGTTCAATTGTTTAAAGCTGCATAGTCTGATGAAAACATAACGTTTTAAAAATCAGAACAATTATCTCGATTTGATTCTACATATCTAACTCAGATGCCTGGTGCACTTATCAAAGATTTGTCGCCACACATAAGGAGTTACCGAGTTAATTAATAGAACATGTTACTGCAGAAGCCTATGGTGATAAGAGTTTTGGCAAGCTTGCCAAAATTAATTTAGCATGTTTCCATTTCAAATATATCAAAAGTTAGCGATTTAAAATAAAAGTTACTTCAAACTAAAGTAAGGTAGATTATAATGAATGACCTAATATATTTATCTCAGAAAATGAGAGAAACTCAAAACCATCGGACTATGCAACTTTAATAAAATGTCAGACCTGGCACCGTTTTTTTAAAGACAATCTGTATTTTTCACCTAAAATCCTGTATGACTTTGCATAAATCTGTATCACATAATAATTCATATAAATATGTCTTTGAATACAATTATATAATTCTATTTCTCCTTCGTTTATAATCGATTTAGTTAGGCAATAACAATAAATAATTGTTTCATTATACAGTACTGTTGTGGAATGCATACAAGGGAATAATGTGGTTACACATTTTTATTTCCAAAAATGCTAAGTTGCAGTCTGATGGTTTAGAATTTCTGTATTTTTTCTGAGATAAATATATTAGATCGATCACTAGTATCTACTTTACATTAGTTCAAAGTTACTTTTATTTTGAATGGTAAACTTTTGAAATATTTTGAGTATAAACATGGAAAATTAGTTTTGACAAGCTTGCCAAAACTCTGACACCATAGACTTCTGCAGTAACAGGTTCTGCTAAATTGACTCAGTATTGCCTTCTATGCAGAAACAAATGCTTAATAACTGCATCAGTATCTAAGTTAGATATGTAAAATCAAATCTAGACAATCGGTTTGGTTTTGAAAATTTGATATTTCATCGGACTATGCAGCTTTCACTAAAAATCCATATCAAAGTGGAGCATGGCCGTATCACTAAACATAACAGCAAAATCCGTATTGGATTCAGGTAACCCGCTGGTGAGTAAATTCTTACATGTGTGAACTGCAGACGCCACTGACATGGCGCTGTCACGCTGCAGTGTCGCCACCTGGAGAGAGAGGCGGTCAAACTCCACGAGGTCAAGGTCACACAACATCCGGTCTACCGTCTCAGGACATTGGAGTATCGTGCGACTTGTCTGGGAAAGAATATTACGTGACAGGAAGTGGGTAGACATTTTTTTTTTTTTAAACATTTAGTTTTGTAATTCATTTGAGGGTTTATTTCACATGATTGGAGATTTAAAATGGATTCTCACCTGAGCTAGCTGGATGAATGATATTTGTCTCCGGATATGGAGAGCAAAACGACGGGCGGCTGTGGAGAAGGCAAAGAAAGATATTTTGAGCATGGTCATAGCTAGATAAAAGATTCACCCGGTACTTGTAGTACACGGGTGAAAGACAATGTAGTCTAAATACGGGCGAAAATAGCTTTAGTATGGAACCTGAACTAGAAACTGTGGCTCCAGTATCAAATGGCTACTTATATCGGTACAGATTTGGTGAAATGGGAGAGAATGCAAAAAGACAAGATGGCGGCCGCAGAACGCCGTCGATTTCACTTTTAAATCTGATTAAACTATATATTATATTATATTTTTCAACTCAAAGGTAGCAGGCTATCAATAAGATATATGTAAAGAATAAATGTTGCTTCTTAGATTCTGAAATTAGGCTCTCAATTCTTTGACCCACATTTTCGACAGCTTTTACATAGGGTTGGTTTGCACCCCTAGTACAGCAGTACGAGGTGAATCTTGTATCTAGGTCATAGCTAGGAATCTTTGTTTGGGTTGAGGATAAATTGTTGGAATGGACGGGTGCGGAAGGCGTGAGGCACTATGGGGGTCTGAGTGTATGCCGCTTCCCAGGATTTGAAATCTAGAGGCTGACATGCCATTTGTAGCTAACTAAGGGAGGTTACATACCGTGTGGGTTGGTGGGGGGGAAGAGGCAATGGGGGGGGGGGGGGATTTGCATGGAGAAAACATGTAGAATTAAACTGGTCATTTATTAGATTGTGGGATTCGAACCCACGGGTTCGAGTCAAACCAATGACTTTACAATTTATACTTGTTGCTTTCTAGCCAGGCACTCGGCATAATAAGGATAGGGCAAGGACTGGCTGGCTCAGTCAGGATTATTGTGACTGAGTGAGATATCAGGTCATGGTGTGGGTGGCTTTGTCTCCCAGTGTGGCAGCACTATAAAGTCACCATGAGTGCGCACTGTCACATGTCGGTACTTGAGCTTAGATGTTACCAGGACGTAAAATTCCAACAACCAACCATACAGTCCAAATATTTAGAAACAACACAGAGAAATCACCCAGAAGCAGCCATTTTAGGTTTCAGTAGAAATCCCTGATCCCTGATCAAATCTATTAATTCTGATTTACTCGTACTGCAGATAGTCTGTTGAATTAATTATTTACCCGAAAAGAAGCCCCATAAACTCTCGATATCTCATTTTGTAAATCAAACGAATCCACAACAAAGACCCTATAATACTAAGATGCTCACTCAGCCTGTACTGTGTAATCAAAATGATCAAACCCACCAATTGGTGCGCTGGCTGTTCTCTTGGTTAAACAGGTGCTATATTATATCAGAGAGTGTGTATATAGATGAGAGGGACAACTCCCGCGAAAATAGGTAACACAGGCTACAATGGCGCTCCTGGCGGTTATTGTTGAACAAGCCTTGAGTTTGCCGGTATGTGCAGTGCAAAACATTAGTTTTCTTTAAAAATTAATAGAAATCCAGAACCCTAACCTTATAAATTCAATATAATCTTTTTGGTAAACATGTTTTCTATATGTGTTCCAAGCGGCTTGTGTCTAGGTCATGTAGGTTTAGAGATATTTCGCTTTTTCTGTATGAAGATTGTTCACCGCCATTGACAATGCATTGAGTTTGCCGTACGTGCAGCGCAAAACGTTTATTTTATTCAAAATTAATAGAAATCCAGAACCCTAACCTTATAAATTCAATATAATGTTTTTGGTAAACATGTTTTCTATATTTGTACCAACCGATCTGTTTCTAGGTGGTGTGTTTTTAGAGATATGTCACTTTTTCTGTATGAAGATTTCACACGACCATTGACAATGCATTGGGGCAAACTCAATGCATTGTCAATGGCAACGAGCAATCTTCATACAGAAAAAGTGGCATATCTCTAAAACCACACCACCTAGAAACAAATCACTTGGTACACATATAGAAAACATGTTTACCAAAAAGATTAAATTAAACTTATAAGGTTAGGGTTCTGGATTTCTATTAATTTTGAATAAAACTGACGTTTTGCCGGTACGCGTACAGCTGTGTCATAAACTGTTCAACAACCACCACTTGGAGCGCCACAGTCGGCACCTGTTACACGGTCTAGTATGAGAGTTGTCCCTCTCATCTATATACATGCTCTCTGATTATATGTATAAATGTATATATGAATGTGAAAGATGTGTGATGATGGCGATGCTGATGATGATGGTGATGATGATCGGTATTTGTTCATAGCAATTTCATATTGATGTGTATTCATACTTACCTATCTCATGTATAATATAAGTGTATGTGTTTACATGTGAACCACCAACCAGCAGCCGGCTGATCAAACCCACCACAAAGTGGCACTGCAAAATTTACATTACCATTGGAGAGATAGGGAGTGAGCCGTCTTAGTATTATAGGGTCTTTGTCCACAATACTCACCATCTTAGTTCCTATTCGGACGAACAATGATCAATTAATTAATTAATTAAAAGAATTAATTGTATTAATAAAAGATACTTAATACCTACATTCAATCTTGCTCTTTGCGATAATTTCGGGAATGTTTTCTAACGCACTTTTCAGCCAAATCGGTAGATGGCGCACAAACGTCCCAATTTCTGCACATAAACTGTCCCGGATAAGGAGCACAAGTAAATTATCACAATTTAGCATGTGCTATATTTTCGTTTGAAGTAACATTTATTATCAATGGCTAATTTTGGAGATATTTGAAGTGAAAACCTGCCAGATTAATATTAGGACGCAAATAAAAACTGTGGACAGTATACATTACCAGTAATAGGTTCTATTAAATTGACATGGTATTCCCTTCTAGGCAGCAACACATGTTTGATAAGTGCATCAGTATCTCAGTTGCATATGTAGGAGCAAATCTAGGTACGTGTCTTGATGTTGAAAATGTGATGCTTTCATCGAACTATGTAGCTTTAACTTAAAGGCAGCTGCCTCTTGAAGTCTGTCCAGCTAAATTACAGATTCCTTCTGATATGACCAGAGTCGGGTAGGTTACTTCATTTTTATTTGGGTCTAACAGACCATGGTGTTCACCATTCATCAGCTTTCGCCAAAACCATCTAAGAAGGCACAGTGAAAGGGGGAAAGGCGGACAAAGGAAAAGGTGGGAAGACAACATCAGGGAATGGACAGGCCTGGAGTTTGGCAAGTCCCAGAGGGCAGTGGAGAACAGGGTAAAATGGAGAAAACTGGTCGTGAAGTCATCGGTGGTGCCCCAATGACCCTAGCAATTAAGGGATTGATGATGATGATGATGGGTTACCTGCCAGGCAGTTCCTGTAGTGTAGCGGGCATCAGAACATCCCCGAGCACCTTGTACAGCACTGTGTCACATATTGTAACTAGGTCAACCACCACCTGCTCACTGAGCAGCTCCTCCAGGTGACCAGGCAGGCCTTGCCAGAAATGCACAAACAAAGTCTGCACCTACATGACAAGACAATTGTTAACATGAAGGCAAGGTACAGTTGGTTGTTGGAGCTTTACATCCTGGCAACTTCTAAGGTCATATCAGGACAGGCACTGGCTTGTGACAATGCGCACTCATGGCAACTTTATAGTGATGTCCCACTGGGAAATCAGGCCACTGGCACCATGACCTGATATCCCACTCAGTCACATTATCATGATAGTAAGCTAACCAGTCCTTGCCCTATCCTATTAATGCCAAGCGCCAGTCTAGGCAGCCAAAAGTATCAATTTTATAAGTCATTGGTTTGACTCGACCAGGAACCAAATTCCTGATCTCCGGCACGCAAAGCCCGCGCTCTACCAATTGGCCACTGCGCCTGGTCAGGAAAGGTACATGGTTATGTTGTCAACATTATTGTCTTATAACTTTTCTGAATCTGCAAATAATCGCCAGCATTAAAGTTGCATAGGCAGTATAGAAGTAACATCTTCTTTTAAGTTCAGCAGTAACAGGTTAGAACTATGACATTTACCTAGTATTCCCTTTTATGCTGCAACAAATGCTTAATATGTGCACTAGTATCTAAGTTTGATATGTAGAATAACATCGAGATAAGTGGTTTTGTTTTACAAATTTGATACTTACATTGCGCTATACGGATTTAACGTGCATTTCATAAAGAATTACTTAGTATTTCATCAAAATTAGGATTGATGGGGTGGCCAAATGAATGGATCGCTCGCTTTCTATGTGGAAAGGTCACGGGTTCGATTCCTCACCAGAGTCAATATTGCATTATTGGTTCTGGCGGTCTAATTAGTAGGATATGGCAGTGAGCAGTAAAATGCGGACCATTTGTCCGCGATTGAAATTCCCCTGCTTTATTAATTTATGTATTTAAAAACGTAATTGCATTATTTAACATTAATTTGAAATTACATGAATCTAATAATAATAAGCTGCCTCAAATTCGATCTGTGTACTTTAAACTAATGTCATATTATGGTCAAAGTGATACCAAGACAAATGAATTAAATCAAAATCTAGCCGAATATTAATTTGACGATAAGCACCCCATTTGGTGTGAGGTGGGGGTGGGATGTGGAGGTTGGCTAGCCTTCAGTAAATTCAAACTGATTACTATACCGCTACTCTGATGGTTACCATAATGTATTGTATCAAAGATTCTACTATCAGGGTTCAGGCTACTTTTGATGATAGAATATATGACCTTTCGACCTTGATTTCCCCCCAAATATGACCTTTTTGTATGAAGTTTATAAGATGGTATTTCCATTAAAAAATAATCAGCGAACTACTTACCCCCTGCCTCATTTACACCCCTAGTCCTTGGTGGTCGCGGGGTGGGGGGGGGGGGGGGGTTAGAGCCACAGGTTGAGGTGTTAAAGCCCATCTAAATCAAATTTAATAATGACCTTTATATGACCTTATGATCAAAATTATGCCAATATAGGACCTTTTCAATGGTAATATTTTTGGTCAAATCCAATATATGACCTCATGCGACCGAATATGACCTGGGTACGAACTCTGACTATGCACATGTATAGTACAATCTTTGATTGTATGTTGAGTATACAGTATATTGAAACTGATAAAAGGCATAAATGTGGTTCACTTGAGATACGAGTGCCTTCCTCACCTCCTGGAAGTTGGCAGTGATGACAATGTCCAGCACCCGCTGGCAGTGTGTGTGGTACATGAGGCAGAATGTGTCCACCTGAACAGATGCAACCAAGTAGGCACTGTGTAGCTATGTGGCAACAACGATTTTAATTAATGGATTACAGTGAAATTTATATTGACAGAAACCTCTTGAGAATACCTTTTCAATGATACCAAGATCATCTCTTTGGGATCCCAAATAAGAAAGTTATTGTAGTTTGTGTGATGTAAGATTAGCATAATCGCTGTCAACTGGACATAATGGAAAAACAATAGAATTTTGTGACCAAATTAGCCTAATTTAGTTATTTTGAAGCAAAGTTACTTCAAACTTTATAAAGTATTGTAGATTATAACGATCAATCTAATATATTTATATCAGAAAATGACAGAAGCTCAAAACCATCGGACTCTGCAATTTTAAATAATGCCTGCCTACCTTCTCCTTATTGATGCCCGGTCTCAGCAGCAAGTCAGAAGTGGTTGGCAAGGCAGGCAGGAGCATGCGCATCTTAGAGCTGAGCGAGTACTTCCGGTGTGATCCCTGTAAGGAAGGCGAGTACTGATGTACTCCTGACAGGTCGGTGGTGGCCGAATCGATACAGCGCCTGCTTCCCGTGCAGAAGGTCGGGAGTTTGAAACGCAACTGAGTCAAACCAATGACGTATAAAATTGATACTTGTCGCTAACTATCCTGGATCTTGGCATTACTGTTACTACTAGTACTACATGTATTAGGAAAGGGCAAGGACTGTTTTAACTTCAAATATCTCCAAATTTAGCCATTTATGGTAAACATTACTTCAAACTAAAGTAAGGCAAATTGGTAACGATAAACCTAATTTATCTTTACCAAAGTGACAGAAACTCAAAACCATCGGATTATGCAACTTTAACATTGAAGCTTCTCACTGTGTATGCTTTACAGAACATGCACCTTTAACACCGACGATAATACTACATCTGTAGTAACATCTTTGTAGTAACATCTTTGGTTGCACTCCCATAGTAGAGACATTAAAGAGCAGAGAACAGTTAGAACTTCAGGGATTTCTCCAAGTTGAAGTTCGGTTCCTAAGTATTATATCAAAATGGCACTTACCTCAGTTTTCACCTTGGTTCCAGAGAATCTGGAATTCAGACATTATTTTTTAAACGGTTTCATTATATTTAGAGTTATTTTGTTTGAGAGATGTTTTCAAGATGCACAATCCGATGAAAGCAGCAAATTTTCGAAATCAAAACAATTATCTAAATTTGATTCTACATGTCTAACTTAGATACCGGTGCACATATTAAGCATTTGTTGCTGCATAGAAGCAATATTGGACCATTCGAATAGAACCTGTTACTACAGAAGCCTATGGTGTTTGAGTTATGGCATAATTGCCTAAATCAAATTTGCATGTTGGCACTTCAAATATCTCCAAAGTTAGCTATTAAAAGTAATAGATACTTGGATACTAAATAACTTAGATACTGGTTCATTTATTAAGCATTTGCTGCTGAATAGAAGGGAATACAAGTCAATTTTGCTTCAACTATTTCTGTGTATTATTACTTTCTCTACAACCAGTTTTTCAATGAAATGTAAGTAAGCCCACTTTTTTTCTTTTTTGGGGGTACATTAGTTGTTTAAGCAGGGGAAATTTCAATCGCGGACGATTGGTCTCCCTCATTCCACTGCTCCTTGCCCTATCCTAATAATGCCGAGCGCCTGGCTAGGAAGTAACAAGTATCAATTTCTTAAGTCATTGGTTTGACTCGACACGGGTTCGAACCCACGACCCCATGTTCTACCAATGCTTCAGACTTTATTTGACATACATTTTTAATTATGCATATTGGCATACAGATTAAAACTGTGTACAAAACACGCGCACACAAAATCGTATGGGTAGGCAGGTCTGCGGTAGATGTTGCTCGGATGGAAGGCGGGTTTACTTTAGATGTTGCTAGGATGGAAGGTGGGTTTACTTTAGATGTTGCTAGGATAGAAGGCGGGTTTACTTTAGATGTTGCTAGGATGGAAGGCGGGTTTACTTTAGATGTTGCTAGGATGGAAGGCGGGTTTACTTTAGATGTTGCTAGGATAGAAGGCGGGTTTACTTTAGATGTTGCTAGGATGGAAGGCGGGTTTACTTTAGATGTTGCTAGGATGGAAGGTGGGTTTACTTTAGATGTTGCTAGGATAGAAGGCGGGTTTACTTTAGATGTTGCTAGGATGGAAGGCGGGTTTACTTTAGATGTTGCTAGGATGGAAGGCGGGTTTACTTTAGATGTTGCTAGGATGGAAGGCGGGTTTACTTTAGATGTTGCTAGGATGGAAGGCGGGTTTACTTTAGATGTTGCTAGGATAGAAGGCGGGTTTACTTTAGATGTTGCTAGGATGGAAGGTGGGTTTACTTTAGATGTTGCTAGGATGGAAGGCCGGTTTACTTTAGATGTTGCTAGGATGGAAGGCCGGTTTACTTTAGATGTTGCTAGGATGGAAGGCAGGTTTACTTTAGATGTTGCTAGGATGGAAGGCGGGTTTACTTTAGATGTTGCTAGGATGGAAGGCGGGTTTACTTTAGATGTTGCTAGGATAGAAGGCGGGTTTACTTTAGATGTTGCTAGGATGGAAGGCGGGTTTACTTTAGATGTTGCTAGGATGGAAGGCGGGTTTACTTTAGATGTTGCTAGGATAGAAGGCAGGTTTACTTTAGATGTTGCTAGGAAGAAAGGCAGGTTTGCTGTAGATGTTGCTAGGATGGAAGGCGGGTTTACTTTAGATGTTGCTAGGATGGAAGGCGGGTTTACTTTAGATGTTGCTAGGATGGAAGGTGGGTTTACTTTAGATGTTGCTAGGATGGAAGGCGGGTTTACTTTAGATGTTGCTAGGATGGAAGGCGGGTTTACTTTAGATGTTGCTAGGATAGAAGGCGGGTTTACTTTAGATGTTGCTAGGATGGAAGGCGGGTTTACTTTAGATGTTGCTAGGAAGAAAGGCAGGTTTGCGGTAGATGTTGCTAGGATGGAAGGCAGGTCTGCTTTAGATGTTCGGGGTCCGTACGAATGTGAAGATATGGAATTCAAGGCTATTTCAACGCCTTTAATGCTGTTTTTGATAAGAATATTTTCATTTGCATTTCAGGAAGGAAAAAAAAGACAAATGATGATTTCGGACTAATTTAGATCAGTGAGGACAGTTTAATAGAATTCAAGGCTTTTCAAGACTAATTACCCAAAATAGGTTAAAATCAAGGCTTTTCAAAGACTTGAAATGGGGCAAATGAAGTTCAAGACTTTCCAGGCCCCGTACAGACCCTGGATGTTGCTAGGACGGAAGAGCCCAGTACCGCGTGAGTCGCCTGCCGCTGTAGACGGCGTGGTAGTAGGGGGAGGTGGTCTTGATGCCGATCCCGAAGTAGTGGTACTTGGACTGGCCCCTTGTACCCAGCCGTCGGGTTCTGATACCAGGGAACCGCCGGCGCATCAGCTGCAGGAGGTAAAATGACATAATAATCATACTAAACATAAAAAATTCCCCCAAAAATCTAAGAACGTGCCTATATTTGAGACTATTGCTGTTCAGCGATGAAAACAAGCCGCGATGCGACTTGCTTGTTATGGACAGGGTAAATAAACCATCACAATCTTTTCTCTCCTACATATCCAACTTGGAGAGCCTACTGGTGCAGTTATTAAAGCTGCATAATCCGATTAAAAAGTATTTAATAGTCTATGCTAAAATAGTATGTAGATTTGATTCTACAGATCTAACTGAGATACTGCTGCACTTATTAAACATGGTTTCCACTCTTTATCATATGAGGCTGTCTTTTTCAGGACTTAATACAGCTTTTGGGAGGATGGTATTATCGGATCGTCAATGCGACTTAAAAGCTGCATAGTCCGCTGAAATTGTCAAAACTCAAACAATTATCAATACTTGATTCTACATATCTAGCTCATATAGTTTACTAAATAGATTCTATCAATTGTTAATAAAACTTTTCTTTTTCTATGGGAATTTCTTTCCATTGACCACAAATATATGATTGTGAGCTTTCTAATTTAATGAGTGTCTATTGACACATAATTGATTGTCTGCTTTTACATGTAAAAGCGATGGTTTGAACAAAAAACTAACATTTCTTGCCGTGAATATGGCCTATGCTGCCAACATGGCGTAAAGCAACCACCAATCAATCAATCAATCATCAATCAATCACATATCTAGCTTAGATACTGATTCACTTATTAAGCATTTGATGCCAAATAGAAGGGAATACTGAGGCAATTTAATAGAACATGTTACTACTGAAGTCTATGGCATCAGCGATTTGGCATCCCTGCCAAAACTAATTCTACGTGTTTGCACTTCAAATATCTCAAAGCTTAGCCTTTTAAAACAAGTTACTTCAAACTAAAGTAAGGTAGATTTTAACAATCAATTTAATATACCTATCTCAGAAAAATGACAGAAACTCAAAATCATCGGATGATACAACTTTAAGGACCAAATACAGAAATCCCACAGCCATCCTTCTAGAATTTTGCAACAACATTTGGAAGGATAGTATTATCGGATCGTCAATGTGACTTTAACGGCGGAAATTTTGATCACAAGTGGTGTAATGTATTGTAGTATACGAACGCCCCCGACAGTGAGACTGCATGATGTCATGATCCAGTGTTCCTAATAAAGTCAGTTACGTTACAAGAACTCACGGTGTCCACACGTACATTACATGGTGTCAGATGTGATGGACTAAGCGGATGAAATGGCGCTTCACGGATTGAAGCCACCTGGACCGCTAAATTTGGACGAACGAATGGCCATAAATTGGAGATCTTGGTTGCATTCGTACGAAATTTATTCAACAGCAGCGGGGATAGGATCTAAAACAGAGAAAGTGCAATGCTGTGTGCTGCTGCATGTAGCTGGCAGTGAAGCACAAAAAGTTCATCGTACATTCAAATTCGAAACGGCTGACAAAGACAAGATTGGACCACTAATAGCAGCATTTTCAAAGTATTACGAGGGCAAAACAAACATCACTGTGATAAGGTATGAGTTCAACTCATTCAACCAAACAACTGAAAATATGGACACATACATTCGCGAGTTAAGACATCGTGTACAGTTTTGTTGCTATGAACAGTTGGAAGCTTCCCTTTTGTGTGATCGAATCGTGTGTGGAGTAAAAGATAACAAACTCAGGAATAAGTTATTACAAGCACCAAAATTGTCATTGGAAGACTGTGTACAGTTATGTAGACTGAGTGAAAATAAATCGGCACAGGTACAATTGTCTTCATCGAGTCAAGTGGATGCAGTATCCAGGGGTTACGGACGACGCGCTGAACAGGGACCCAGGATATCTCCATGGAAACAAGCGTCAACAAATCAATATCAACAAGGCCGTAAGATGGCGGCTTCCAGATGTGGACGATGTGGATATAATCACCGGGATGGAAACTGTCCAGCACGCGGAAAGGAATGCATAGGATGTCGACGAATGGGTCATTTTGTAAAAATGTGCCATATGCAGAAGACACAGCCAAGGGGAGCACCGCTATATGAAATTAATGTTGATTTGGAAGCCGAAAATGAACAAGTCGGGCAAGGTACATTCGACAATCAAGTTCAGGAACAACAGGACAGTGATGGCTATAATCTGTTTGTCGGTTCGATATACAATTCTGATGACGACGACAAAGATTTGTGGTATGAGGTTTTCGTTATCGGTGGTATGGAGGTCTCATTTAAATTAGATACAGGATCCGAGGCCAATATTTTACCATTGGAAATTTACAAGACAATAGAAAGTGCTCTTTTAAAACCGTCTAAGTGTCAGTTGATCACATACGGTGGACATAAGATCAAGCCGGCAGGAGAAACAACATTGATGATCAACGGACAGGTTCTACGATTTCAAGTTACAGATGCTGGCAGTGCGATCATGGGCAAACAAGCCTGTGTTCAATTGGGTCTGTTAGCACGACTGGACACGTTAAGTACGACAACTTCACATGATGCTGACAAATTGGTAATAAAATATGCTGACGTATTTGAGGGTTTAGGTTTAATTAAGGTCAATGCTAAAATATATGTTGATAATAACGTAACTCCATGTATAGACCCCCCACGTAGAATACCGATAGCCATTACAGAGGGGGTACATAAAGAATTAGAACGTATGATAAAATTGGGGGTCATTGTAAAACAGGAGAGGCCAACCCCTTGGGTGAATTCAATTACAATAGTATGTAAGCCGGGAAAACTAAGAATTTGCCTAGACCCTACTAAGCTAAATAAAGCGATATTGAGAGGACCATATCCTGTAAGAACAGTCGAGGAAGTAGTGGCTAAATTGCATGGAGCTAGGTATTTTTCGGTTTTAGATGCACAAAGCGGCTATTGGCAAATAGAATTAGATAAAGAAAGTTCTGAACTATGTACATTTAATACGCCTTGGGGTAGATACAGATATACGAGATTGCCATTTGGAATAAAAACTGCGGGAGATATCTTTATTCAGGAGATGAACGAAATTTTAAGAGGGATGCCAGGTGTTCATGTAATATCAGACGACATTTTAGTACATGGCATGACAGAAAAAGAACATAACGACCGATTAGAGGCAGTTTTAAGCCGTGCACGAACTGTTCATCTCAAATTAAATCCTAAAAAGTCTAGAATTTTCAAGAACAGTGTTAACTATGTAGGGCATGTAATTAGCTCGGACGGCCTAAGTCCTAACATGGACAGAATACAAGCGATTATCGACATGCCCAGTCCAACCGATAAACCAGGTATACACCGATTTTTAGGAATGATTGGATATGTTAGTAAATTTATTCCGAACCTGGCTAACATAACAAAACCATTAAGGACGGTGATTCAAAAGAATGTGTCATGGCACTGGGAAAGAGAACAAGAAAAGGCGTTTCAGGATTTAAAGAAGTTGTTAACTGAAGCACCAATACTCCAATATTTTGATAGTAGACAAAATGTTATAATTCAAGTGGATGCGTCTAAATATGGTTTAGGCACCACTTTGTTTCAGAATGAATTAAACATGTTGGCTGCAGGCTAACATGGGTAATTTGCACACGAGGCGCCGGTTCTATTTTTAGCTTTCTTCCCGGTTCGCATACACCTAGCCCGGCACTTCTTCCCTCGCTGCGCTACACGACACTTCGATCAACTGCCGCTACTGCCTAACTACCACGTGGGCAGCTAATAAGTTACGTATCGCACTAATGCCGCCTGTTCATAAGCGTCGGGGTAGGCCCCCACTATCTCATATTCTACCACGCACGCAGCCAGAGAGAGTAGCTAGGTCGTCTTGTGTACCAATTATGGACTCAAATTTGTCACAGTCGGTAAGCTCTACACCGTTGAGGTTGGGGCAGCCGGCGCCTTCTACGTCGGCGGCGTCAGACCAGGAGTCCGACCAGGACGTGGTGAAGCGCATAGGGAGGGAGCAGAGAATGTATGAGGATGTCTCTGCACGTATAGCAGAATTGGAGAGGGTGGCAGCCCTGCCGTTTAGGGGCCTTCCAGTACAGAGTACAGCCACCAGCAGCAAGGTACACCGAGAGGGCTGAGACCCCCGCCAGACCAGTGCCAGTCTTCACGCCTCCGCCCCCGCTCTTGTCACCAGTGGCTCTCCGGTCTCCGCCACCACTGCTGACCCCGGCACCTGCTGAGCACATGGTTGCTACACCACGGGCGAGGCTTCCGTCGCGGCCGCTGGCACTCATGCCGCTGCCTACCCCACCTCCGCCGCGTCCTGTCAGGCGTCTCCCACCAGTCGCGGCAGAGTTCGTGGAAGCTGTCCCTGCTCTGCAAAGGCCGAAAGGTACTACCTTTTTCCCGCATAATTTTGTGTCAAGGGGGGACGCCTGCAGGAAGATTGGGATAGGTGAAGCTACCTGGGCGGAGTACTTTGTGGCGCTCCGCCGTATTGCGGCGCACGATGCATTCCCGGAGGAATGGTGGCAGCCGTTCCTTAAGCACGAGGAAGAGTTAGCGAGGATGGCCATAACCTGGGATTGGCCGACGTGCAGGAGGTGGTCGGAGCGGATCTTTCAGATGGTAGCAGATGGCCGCCTACCTGACGCCTGGGCAGACCACGTGGCCCTGAAGGACGTACAGAGAGAAATCTGTACCGATGCTGGGAGGCACCAGCAACAGAGGCCCGCATATGTTCCTCCTGCTCAACGTTCGGTTCCGACTCCAGCTCATCCGTCTCCAGTGATTCAAGCTCCAGCCCCAGTTAACCAACCCTTGAACTCGAGAGAGGACTATAATAAAGAGGTAGACGGTTAAAGCGTGCTATCAATGGAACTGGGGTCAGGAGTGTGGCTTTCAGGCGGCCCATGGTGTGCTGCCCGACAGGTTCGTCCATGTTTGTGCGTACTGCGCATACAGATTCAAGCGCAGTCTACCGCACCGAGCGCAAGATTGCATGAAAAAGCGCAAGTTCATGGACAAGAAGCTCTCGGAGCAGTCAGCTGGAGCAGTAAGTGATATTGCCATATCCCTCCCCGGCTCCCCAGTGCCGCCCGGTGCTCGACATCATGCTACGCACAGTGCGCACGTGCTCAAGCTTGGTCTGGACGCCGCCATGACACCTGACCTACTTTCACCGGGGTGCCCCACCCGCCCTCCCTCCCTCCCAACCTACCTCGCATAGTCACGCGACCAATCAGAGGGCTCACTGTAGCTCAGACCACGTGCCCGACCCCCACCCACCCTGTCTGCCCCGCCCACCTGCCCCGCACCCTTCCTCAGATACTGATTTGTCGCTGCCTGATGTTGTTTTCGATTGGTTTAATATTGCTTCTCCTATACTAACTTCTCTTGATTCTCATACTTGTTTCTCTCCTCCGCCCTCACCTGTCCTGTTTAGTGCAAAGTTAGATAAATTCTGGCCGGTAACGTCACCGGTGTTGTGGCCTTCTGCTGAACGATATTGTGATATTTATATTGCCGTACGTAAGACTGCTCTTCCAAATTATTTATCGGCACGCATTCCGGTTCCATCGGGTTTGAAAATCCCGGCGTGGCGAGCACTGTTACTAGAGTACCCCGATCATCTTGAATTTGGTTGGCCACTAGATTACACCTCTGAGCGGGTGCCCGTGCCTACACTAGTGAATCACACGGTCGGTGCTGACTCTGATATACATATTAATTTCTTTATTAATAAAGAGCGTTCTATGGATGCTCTCTTGGGGCCTTTTGATATTTTACCGTTCTATCCCTGGTGCCAGGTTAGTCCAATGATGACGAGGCCAAAGAAAAATTCAGTGAACAAACGTGTTATTATTGACTTAAGTTTCCCACCAGGGCGTAGCGTAAATGCAGGTATTATTAAAGGGTTTTACCAGGGTCTACCGTTCAATTTCTCATTGCCGTCTGTCTCGACGCTAACTGATAGGTTATCACTTCTAGGTTCTAAAGCATGGTTATGGGGGGCGGATTTGTCAAGGGCCTATAGGCAACTTAGAGTTTGTCCGTTGTCTGTTCCGCTGTTAGGGATCACGCTGAATAGTCAGTTCTATCTTGATATTGCGCCGCCATTTGGTTGCAGAACATCCGCATTAGCATGTGCCCGAACAACCCGAGCAGTTGTCTGGTTGCTGAGGAAGGAGGGTTTTTTCGCTCTCTGCTACCTAGACGATTTTGTGGGATTAGAAGCAACTTATGTGAGGGCGGTGGAGGCCTATGCGAGATTCATAGAGCTGAGTGAGATTCTGGGTTTAGGTCTCGCGTTGGAGAAGTGCTCCCCTCCTGTGACGGCGTTGATTTGGTTAGGGTTTAAGATAGATGCACCTTCCTTGACGGTATCATTGCCTCTAGACAAGCTAGCTGAGGTCTTGAAAGAGTGTCGTGAGTGGAAGTTGAAAGTGAAAGCGTCAAGAAAACAGCTTCAGAGCTTGGCGGGGAAGCTACAACATCTCTCTAAGTGCATTAAGCCGGCAACTCGCTTTACGAATAGGATATTAGAAGCGCTCAGGAATACCCCGTTTACGGGCCAGCATCCATTTCAGAGGGAGTTGTTGGATGATTTAGAGTGGTTTGAGAAGTTTGCGGAGGGCTATAATGCTCTTCAACTGCTTCCCTCAATCCCGAGGGAAGAGTTCCTGCTCGAATGTGATGCGACTCTTTCCGCTGGGGGGGGCATTTTCGATCTCCCACTACTATGCAGTACAGTTCCCTAGTTCAGTCGTAAATAAGAAATTATCGATTGCACAGTTAGAGGCACTAAACTTAGTTCATGCAGTAGCAGCACTACTTCCGAACAATCCTCAGAATTATTGTATCATAGTAAATACAGATAATGCCGCATCCCAGTCAGTGCTGGAGTCAGGAAAGGGCAAGGACAGGTTTCTCTGTGCCTGTGCGAGGCAGGTGTGGCTGTTGGCAGCAGCTAGTAATTTCGAGCTAGTGATCAAACATAAGCCAGGCGTTGAATTGGTTCTGGCAGATGCCCTCAGTAGGTCATTCGTGTCAGAGCAGATGAAGATCAAGGCGGAAGAGATGTGTAAAAGTCGTAACTTAATTAAAGTCAGCCCAGCTCTTGACCTAGCTCTATTAGATTTTGTTGTCTGATTCTTCTCTTGTTCGGAAGATAGTATAATTATTGCCTCTATCTTCCAGAGTACACAGTGACACACCACATCGAGCTCATCAACCTCTTCTCCTCTGGCTTGGCGACACGTACATGGCAGAATAAGGCAGCCCACCTGTCGCGCTATTTCAGGTTCTGTGCTACTAATAACATCGCTCCTCTTAAACCTTCTGTCTATGACCTCCTTTCCTTCCTAATGTCCCTCTCTAAGACCCTTAAGTCCCCAGGGGCAGTCTTTAACTATTATTCTTCGGTTAAAATCTGGGTCACCGGTAGTCCCGGTCAGCATCCTCAGTTCGATTGTAACGAGATTGTGGTGATGAAGCGTGCGGTGCTGAAGTCATCAAACCATACAGTGCGAAGAGCACACCCGATTTCCCCAGATGAGTTCAGAGCAGTAATAGAATATCTCTCTCTTCTGAACCCCTCTCCCTTAGTTGTAATAGTCGCTCTTCTGTTCTCGTTCCTAACACTAATGAGGCAAAGTAATCTAGTAGCTTCCTCTAATACTAACATAGGTCCTCATGTGCTCAAAAGACGAGATGTTCTATGTGGTAAAGATAATCTGGTACTGACCATGCGCTCTTCTAAAACCAGATCCGATGCAGACCCTCTTACTTTCCATCTACCTGCTCTTACTAACTCTCACTGCTGTCCTGTCCGAGCTTGGAGGAGGTATGCAGACTCTGGGGTTTTCCTTCCTCCTCACTCCCCCGCCCTTCTCCTGCCTTCTGGAAAGCCGCTAACCAACCGAGCCCTGTTACGGGCTTTCAGAGTGGCTGCTTCAGTCGTCATTGGTACAAGAACACATTACACTCTTCACAGCCTTCGGAGAGGGGCTGCCCAAGCCTGTGAGAGCTACGGCTTGCCGCTTTCAGGAATCATGCAAGCAGGTACCTGGAAGTCGAATGCGGTCCGCTCATATCTGACACTTCCAGTTGTACGCGACGCCCCTGCAGCGCTCACCTCTTTATTGGTTTGAGCGCTGCACGGGGTCTTCTCTTCACCTTCTCGCCATGAACCTTGACAAGTCCGAGTTGCTCAATACATGTAAATGCTGAACTGAACTGAACTGCTCAGGGCGTCTGGGTCCTCGTACCTGGCCCTCACCGCCTTACCGCTGCTCTGTCAGCCAAGATTAAATTTTATTAAATTAAATAAATAACATTAACCGTTCATATTCTGCTTTGTCAATTCATTGTATGTCTGTGTGTATGAGTGTGTGAATTAAACATGTTGGCTGCAGGCTAACATGGGTAATTTGCACACGAGGCGCCGGTTCTATTTTTAGCTTTCTTCCCGGTTCGCATACACCTAGCCCGGCACTTCTTCCCTCGCTGCGCTACACGACACTTCGATCACCCACCCTCTCACCCACGGTTTGAGCGCTGCACGGGGTCTTCTCTTCACCTTCTCGCCATGAACCTTGACAAGTCCGAGTTGCTCAATACATGTAAATGCTGAACTGAACTGAACTGCTCAGGGCGTCTGGGTCCTCGTACCTGGCCCTCACCGCCTTACCGCTGCTCTGTCAGCCAAGATTAAATTTGATTAAATTTGATTAAATTAAATAAATAACATTAACCGTTCATATTCTGCTTTGTCAATTCATTGTATGTCTGTGTGTACGAGTGTGTGAATTACCTGTAGCTATGGCATCAAAAGCATTAGATAAATCACAAATAAATTATGCGGTAATTGAAAAAGAGTTATTAGCCATATGTTTTGTCTGTAAGAAGTTCCATCATTTTATTTATGGTAATGAAGTAACAGTACACACAGACCACAAACCCCTAGTTGCAATTATGCTTAAACCAATACACAAGCTTTCAGCAAGGATGCAACGTATGCGCATGAGATTGCAAAATTATAATATCACAGTATCATATCTGAAAGGGTCGCATTTATATTTTGCAGACACTTTATCAAGAGTGCATACCTCCAGTATAGCCCCTAAGGATTTGTACGACCATGACATTTCGGTTGGGGCTATAGATTTGGATATGGATGTTGTCCATCGTATCAAGGAGGCCACCAAGGTAGATCAGACGCTCAACACATTAAAAAATCTAACGTTGGAAGGATGGCCGGATAGTAATGAGCATATTCCGAATAGTGTTAAACCCTATTATACGTTTAGACATGAGATAACATGGGCAGAGGGAGTATTACTGAAAGGTGCACAAATAGTAGTCCCTAAAATTCTACAGGCTGAGATGCTGAACAAAATACACGAATCACACTTAGGGATCGTAAAATGTAAGCAGCTCGCCAGGGATAACATTTTTTGGCCGGGAATCGGTAGACAATTGGAAGACAAAATATCCAGATGTGATACATGTCAGGAAAATCTAAGCGATATTAACGCCGCCGCTACATCGGCGGCGATATTAAACCAAAAATCGAAGCGATATTAACACCGCCGCCACATCAGCGGCGATATTGTCAAATAGCGGTGCTCGCCGGCAACAGGCTCAGAGGGATTTCCCAAATCTATAAATAACTGCTAGTTTAGCTAACGCCACCATGCTTTGGCCCCGTACATACCCGTGACCCATTTCGGAACACCCGCTTTAGCTACCCCGAGGGTGGTCCTTAACACCGGAGCCGATAAAAACTTGTTCATGCATTCGGGCCCAGATTTACCCTGCGACCGGCACCAAAAGGGCGTATCAGCCAGAGTTCACTCATTAAGTAACTCGTGTCTTGCCTTGCTGCAGCGTCGCAATATAAAGCAAACTAAGAGCAGACGACATATGAGCGGTGTTACCTTGCCGAAGGTGGCGGCCCCTAGCGGGTTAAAGTTGCGCGCCTTGCAGAGCGTGAGGTAGTTCCCGTAGAGCACACATCGGGGCAGACACACCCCGTCAGCACGCTCGTAGTTCATCTCCAACCTGCAAATATATCAACGGATTTGTTTAATTTACAGATTTGTGTGTGCTGTTGCTTTAGTATTATTGATCAGACGCCAAAATGCGTCCGCAAGTTCCATGTACAAGTCCGGGTACGCCTGCCTGAAATGGGTAGCACTGTATTTCTGATATGATCTAGATGGTCACACACGGTGGCCGAATTGGTAGAGCGCAGGCCTCCCGTGCGGGAGATCGGTAGTTTGATTCCCGGTCGAGTCAAATCAATGACTTAAAAAATTGATACTTGTTGCTTCCTAGCTTGGCGCTCGGCATTATTAGGATAGGCAGGACTGGTTAGCTCAGTGTCACTGTCAGGATAATGTGACTGGGTGGGATATCAGGACATGGTGCTGCTGGTCTGATTTCCCGGTGGGACAGCACTATGAATTTGCTATGAGTGCGCATTGTCACAAGTCGGTACCCGTCCTAATATGACCGTATATGTTGGTAGGATGTCAAATTCCAACAATCAACCTGATATGATCCACACATTTTCAGGAAAACATTTCTAGAAATACAATTCAATTACAGTTATGTAAGCGTTGCTATTCCAATTGCATTAATAATGCAAAACTATGGTTTCCGTTGTAATTAATGATTGAAATCTCTTTCGGTCTGATAGGGTTAAATATCTAGTACAGTGATAATGCTTACCACTTTAACGTCGCCTCTACTTGTGTCGTCCTGTGACCCGGTGACCCCGTCCTGTGACTCAGTGACCCCGCCTCGTTTTCACGCCCATCTCGCCTACTCTCGTCCGTAACGGGACTTTCTACTTGTAATCAATAGCAACAAAAATAGAGCGTCAATTTAAAGGCATGACTGTGACGCCCCTCTTTCTGAATCACTTTTAGATAATAAGTTATTTGGACTTTGGTTAACTAGATTTGTCACTATCAGATTTATCAGGTTTCCGCCGCCAATCTACCCTCTAACGCCAACCCGTGGGTTCAAACACCGGCCGAGTCAAACCAATGACTTAAACATTTATACGTGTTGCTATCTAACCTGGCGCTTGGCATTACTTCTATATAATACTAGGATATTGCAAGGAGCAGTAGAATGAGGAAGACCAATTTCCGACGATTGAAATTGTCCCTGGATAATCAATTAATGTACATACCCTCCTAAAAAAAACTAGAATGGATAGAATTAATCCGTAGTGTAGTGGGTAGCAACGCGCTGTGCAGCATACTCCGTGAAATATATTTATTGAAACAGAAAAGGGGCAGACACGTAAGCCGTGTTCACACACACAACTTTAGGCCGACTTAGATAAGGTGAATTAGATGAAGCGAATTAGTGGCGCATTCACACACACCGAGTATTGGGGCGGTTTAAGCCGGAAATCGATATCTGTGCATGAGCAAGTCCATACTAACCAGCGCCAGTTTCGGTTAGTCGACGTCACCACGAGAGAGTGTGGGTTCGACCTAGATATGTATGGACTGAATCGTATTGGTTTGGAACGGTCAAAACTTCTGCTGGGCAGTGAAAACCTAAAAATAAATGATGAAAAAAATATCTGTGCACAGCTAGCTCTATCATAGACCAAATTATATAATATGTGCTTTTGATGGCCCGGAAAGTCAACAAACTCAGGTCTCGACTGCGCATGCGCGTGACGTGCTTAAGCCGCATCAAGTAAACCGCTACCGTCCACACAAGCAAGGTGGGCCAACTTAAGTTAATTCGCTTCATATAACCTACCTCACGACGTGGTTTACTTGAAGCGAACTAGATGAGGCGAACTAGCCCTAATTTGCTTCAGTGTAGCGTCCACACAGCGAATGTGAGCCAAACTAGACAAGGCGAACTAGTTGAGGCGACTTAACGCCCGTGTATGAACACGGCTTTACACACCTTACACTTACAAATGCTATGTACTTAAAGTATGTCACTTAACTCATTTGTTCATATTTATTTAAGGTAATTCAGTATTTATGCAGGTAATTCCGCTTTAGTTTAACTTTGGGATGATGTTTGTAAATTAATAATTTCATCACGAAATGAATGTACCCGAAATACGTTTGACAATGGACAAATTCGTCTTTGCTCACGTGATACAATTAGATGAGACTAAAGACTAAATCTATGTCACAGAAAATGCTGCGTGTTTCTTAGTACCAGCTGCGAGCTTATGTGGCGCCCTCTGGTTTGTGATAGTACTGATACGCATACCAGACACCAGCAGAATGCTGGTTATCGTGAGAAGTAACCTGATAACTTCCCTGTTCACACAGCCTTTGAACGAAATAAGCCCACATACAACACATACCGCCATAAGCCTGAAGGTGGGCAAACACTGGCAGCTGTTCTATCCATATTGTAATAGTCCATAATGAGCACCACTACCACAGAGACGACGTGGAGCAGGAGGTGGAATGGCTGGAGGCAGCGACGGCCGGGGTTATAAGCAGGAGAGAGAGGGAGGCGAGAAAGCCCCAGGGCCGACCGGTGGGGAGATGTTAGCCGGCAAGGGAGAGGGTGTGGGGGGGGGGGGGGGGAGCAGAGGCTGTCAAGTGTCAGGGCGGGGGAAGGGAAATGAATGTCCGAGAGAGAGGCCATGGGGGAGACAGCCCAGAAGAGCCCTCCACCAAAAGAGAGGAGAGGGCTTGAGGGACTCCAGCAGGGGCGAGGCATGTAGTGATATACGGCATCTGACATCCAAGTTCCCTGCGCCCCCAGATGCGGGCGAGAGCAGGTTTAACTTCCGCAGCATCGCGAAGTAACCGAAGAGGAGGGCAGCCCGAGGGACGACCCCCGAGGGGGGCGAGCCGATGGACGATGGCGATCAGCTGGGCGGACATGAGCGGCGGGGCATGTGGGCCGAGGCACGTTCGCCGCCTCGGCAGACATCTCGGACGAGGCGCGAGCTGAAGGCGGAGGGCCCCCCCCAAGGCCTCCACCCAGGAGCGCACTCCCGAGATGGAGTTCTTGATGGAGCGACATAGGCAGCGTAGAGCGAGGCTGTGTACGCCACAACATTGAAGTCCGAGGGCAAGAGGGTGTCGCAGTCGTGCACCACCATGAAGTTGATGAAGGCGAGGGCCTGGTGCCTCCGGTTGCGCCAGGTGGAGGGTGTGAGGGCATCGACACTGAGACTGTCGACAGTAGCAACCTCGGCAGGGGAGAATCCGGGAATTAGAGACCAGGGTTGTAGGGGAAGTCATCATGGCAGGCTCAAGATGTGCTAGACCAAGGTGGGCCACCTCCACGCGAACTACCACCGCCCAGGGGCCCGTGAGGTGGGCCTGGCTGAGGGCGTGGGCCAGGACGAGGGAGGCACCGAGCTTGTGGACGATGGAGAGGGTGAAGGAGTTGCTTGCTGCGAGGAGCCAGAGTACTCGAGCGCAGGTCCTGAGGGTAGGGTCGCGGCCGGACTCCAGGGCCGCGGCCGAGGCCATGTTGTCGGTGTTGACCACCACCGTGGTGCCTGTGACGTCGTTCGGAAGTGGGGCCCTTAGGGCTACCACGAGGTTGACCGCCTCGAGTTTGTAGATGTTTGGGAAGCGTTCTCGGAAGCTGTGACTGTAGGCCCGGGAGAAGCACGCCTCAGGGGAGAAGGCCCCGCCCCCAGTGAGGCAAGAGTCACACTCGATCACGAAGCTCCTGACCTCGGGCTCATGGAGCAGGTAGAGCCCATTGGAAGCGTGCCCATAGATGGCAAGCCACCGCAGGTCACGGCAGACCTCTTCCATGAGGGTAATCGAGCCGTCCCATAGCAGCTCCAGGGGGCAGCCAGGAGCCGGGCCATGAACCTGCGGGCTGGGAGCGCCCAACTACCGACTTGATTAAGGCATCCGAGGATGCTTTGTAGATTGCGGTGCCCAAGCGTCTGGTGGGTTACCCGGGCCTCACAATCAGTGATGAGAGCTTCGATCTTGTCCATGGCAATCCGGGCGGTCATGGCCTCACTATCGAGGGTGAAGCTGAGCCATGTGAGGCGGCGGCTGGGGGGTGGCACTTAGCTGGAGCCACGTCAAGGCTGAGGGTAGCTGCGAGGGCCATGAAGGCGTCAAAGGCCTGGCAAGCCTTTAAGTAGGCGCGCTCACAACCAATGTAGTGGTCTACGTAGACGAGGGTATGGTAACTTTTGCGCTGGAGGATCCAGCTAAGGGCGGCCGTGACGCGGACACAGGCCACCCCCGAGGAGCGGCATCCAAAGGGCAGGGCGAGGCCTACATAGACGGCTCCATCTAGGGTTATGCAGTACAGCGGGCAGGCCAGAGGGTCGGCACAAAGCTGCCGGTAGGCCCTGGAGATGTCGGCTGTCCATATGTAGGCCCCGAGGCCCCCGCGGCGGAGGCGCTGGTTCATGTCGGCGATGCATCCCGGTGTTGATGCTCTGGCCCGGAGGATAGGAGAGGTCAACGATGACCCTCAGTTTGCCCGGGTCGGACTTGGGCCAGGTCATCAAGGGGATACCTGAGCCCAGGGAGTGAACGGGGGGATGTGGAAGGGCCCCGAGGGGCGATGTGGGCCAGCTCGGCGGTGATGAATTCCCAGAGGTGGGCATTGTGTTCGCGGCCTTCCCGGTGGTTGTTGTAGGTGGCCACTGGAGGGGTCTCTGCCGAGTAGTTAGCAGGGAATCCGAAGTTGACGAGCTCGTGGTCCGGGTAGTCGCAGAGGCGGTCTCGCCACTTGGGAACGTTGAGGCCGGAGGATTTTGTAGGTGTCGACGAAGCCAGGGCAGGCGGCCCACGCCTCGTCGGAGGTGTGTGGCCAGATGGAGAGGAGGGTGGGGCGGTATTCCTTGGGGGTGGGGGGCCACAGGCGAGGTGGCGGGGAGGGTGTCCTGGATGACGGGGTCGACCATCTCGGCCATGGGTTCCCCGAGGTCGTCGGGGCCGACAAGTGTGTGGCCGCGGGTGGGTGATGAGGTACGGGGCGGAGGCCAGGTGAGTGTCGAGGCCTGCTGGGAGGTCGTCGTCATCGCTGATGGTGGATGAGCTGAGGTCGGGGAAGTGGGTGAGGTAGGTGGTGTCTTCGGGGGCGGGTGAGTCACGGCAGGGTGAATGCGGGGGTGAGGCCGACCACACCTGATGGCTGTCCGAGATGCGGGGGTGTCGACTGGCGGTCTGCTGTGGGAGGGCCCGATCGTGGGCCGGTGCTTTGGGTGTCGGGAGTGTTGTTGCGCGCCATACTGGCGGTCCGATGGGGGGGGGGGGGGGCCGCTGGCAGGGAGGGCTGCTTTGTCTTGCACTGGCGGAACGATGTGCTGTGCGCCGACGGATCAAAGATCCGCCGAGGCCCCCCCTCCCCCATGGTCGCGCGCTCACAGTTCCTCTTGGTGTAGCACGCCGCTTCACTGTGTGTTGTGAGGATGTGCCGTACGTTGGCTAGATCGCGGTTACGGGCTGCGCAGGGGATCCCGTAGGCTGCCGTGGTGTAGGGGGTACAGGGTTTGGCGGGTGGGGGCCTTAGCGCAGGCCAGCTCACGAGGTGGCACTGATGGTGATTGTCTCGAGGCAGAGGGCATTGATGGCAACAGGATTGTGCCATCCGAGGAGCAGCCTTCTGGCCGCTATCCAGTTGAAAATGGTCTCCGAGTAGCGCCGGACGATAGGCCACGGAAGAGTCAGGTTGTCTCGGAGGAGGGTGGTGATATGGTGAGAGAGGGCGGGGGCAGTGTCAGGGATGAAGGTTGGATGGGTCTCGAAGCACCTGAGAGCCAGGCTATACTCGTCCTTGGTTGCCTCGCCCTTCTTCAGAGGCTTACCCTCAGGCCCTCGCTATACGAGATCATGGCGAAATATATAATAGCTAGGGATACCTTTCTGGGTGATGCTGTGGTGGGCCTCAGCGGAAGCAAGGATCTCTCAGACGGCGTCGGCAGCAGAGGCGCACATGTGGATTGTCGGGTGGTGGAGGGTGGGCATCGCGGGGGCGGTGGTCAGGGCAGGGAGGTGTGTCCCCGCAGGCATCCAGTTTCTGACGTGGCAGCGATACTCAGGGAGATGAAGGCCGGGAGATGAAGGCCAAAAAAGAAGAGACGTGGAGCAGGAGGCAGAATGGCTGGAGGCAGCGATGGCCGAGGTTATAAGGGGGAGAGAGAGGGGAGGCGAGAAAGCCCCAGGGGCGAGCAGAGGCGGTCAGGTGTCAGGGCAGGGGTGTGAGTGGCGAGGTGGCAATGGCAGCGGGAAGGTGGGATCTTCTCCTTCTCCCGACGCGAATCAACGATAATGCAACCATTACGACCAATGACCACCACTGCCACATGGTGGCAGCACCGACTATGCTCACCCCTGTTTGCTCAGAAGTAGCAACAGGTGGCAGCCTGCTAGCTAACCGTGAAGGGATTGAGAAGGGAATGAGGAGGGCCAATTGTCTGCAGTCGAACTTCCCCCTCAATGACTAAAACAAAAATTAAATAAAGTGATCTTTACATTCTCGTTATGCCTGATAGAAAACCAATAGGGCTAACAATTGCAGAATGCAGTGCACAGAACAGTAATCAATAGAAATCATATTTGTTGGTTTTTCGGGAAATGGTCGCTGAATGTCTTCTAATTAAAACTAGACTTCTACAAATCCTCTGTACTGACTCCTACTTTCGAAACCAGACACGATGGCCCAATGAGTTGATTCCGCCTACCGTTCTGGTAGGTCATGAGATTCGAACTCCCGGTTTCGAACCCTGGTCGAGTAAGTAAAACCAATGACTTAAAAATGTATACTTGTGGTTACCTAGCCTGGGGCTCGGCATTACTAGGATAGGGCAAGGAGCAGTGGAATGAGGAAGACCAATTGTCCACGGTTGAAATTCCCCATGCTTAAAGCTGCATAGTCTGATGAAATATCAAATTTTCAAAACCAAACAAATTATCTAAATTTGATTTTACATATCTAACTTAGATACTGATGCACTTATTAAGCATTTGTTTCTGCGTAGAAGGCAATACTGAGTCAATTTAACAGAACCCGTTACTGCAGAAGTCTATGGTGTCAGAGTTTTGGCAAGGTTGCTTAATACCCACTAATACCGATGCGCCACCAAGTGTCGGAAAAACTAACTATGCCACATGTCCCCCATTTTCCATGTTTGCACTCAAAATATCTCAAAAGTTTACCATTTAAATTAAAAATTACTTCAAACTAAAGTAATGTAGATAACAACAATCAATTTAATAGATTTATCTCAGAAAAATTTGAGAAAGTCAAAACCATCGGACTATGCAACTTTAATCAACTACACACAGAAAAAAAAACACATTGGCGCGTGTATACAAGGTTTGGAAACAATATTTTTTAACTTGTGGGGAATTGTACCCAATGGCATTGTGCCCAATTCCCCACAAGTTTGTCAATGCCCCCGAAAACCTTGCATCCGAGTCCGAGGTGTAGAGTGTCATAAGTTGGCTACAAGTGAGTGTTCTGTTAGGCGACTGTGAAAGAGCGCCAATATTGACATCCTTTAACTAGGCCCGGCCTTCAATACACAGGAAGTGTCCTAAGTGCACATCAAACACACAGACCCCTGTAGAGGAGGGCGATTTAGGAAAAGTGGGCAGAGGCGGCGGCTCTGTAAACTTGCTGACGGCGAAGGTTTATTCTAGAACAACTTTAGTTCCTGTTTACAGAGCGGCTTTATAACGTAACGCCGTGGTAGATTAGAGTCGAGTATGTTCTGCATTCAAACATAGCTGCAGTGGCCATAACCATTATACAAACTAGAAATGGGTGAAGCCCAGGCTTGATTTTACTTTAAACTTTCGCACCATGAAGTGTGTACGAAATAAAACAAATAATAAACAAAAGGTTTTCCTACTGACTTTTTTTCTTTCTACTGATAGTTTTAGTTGTTGTTGTTGTTATTGTTGTTAGATTTGTTACATTTGTTCAGTAAAGAAATGTTCATAATAGAACAGGTAGAATTAATATTCCCACTTTTACTCCGTTAGTTATTATTAAAAAGTTGAATAATTCGATGAGATATATATTTTTTTTAATCAAAGCAGTTGCCTTCATCTTAAATATCCCACTTAGATATTGGTGCATTTAGTAAGCATATATTGCTGTATGGAATGAATATGTAGTCAAATTAATAGAACTTATTGTCTTATCACTGATGCAAGTCATACAACTTACAAGTCTATCGTGTCCAGCATTTCGGTGTTCACACCAATAATGGCAATAGCAATTATGCATGTTTCCAGTTCAAATAGCTTTAAATGTGCATAGACTGCCATAGTCCGATGAAAGCATCATATTTTCAAAACCTAAACGCTTACCAAGATTTGATTCTACATATCTAACTTGGATGCTGCTGCACTCATTATTCATTTGGTGCCACGTAGAAGGGAATACCAAGTCAATTTAATAGAATGTGTTACTGCAGAGGTATGGCAGGCTACCTGCAGAGGTGTGTCCGCTACCCGAGGGTGCTGAGCACTTAGGGATGCTGACCACGCTTTTGTTGTATATAAAGGCCTCTGAAATGCTAAGTTTACACGCATAAACAGTATTTTCAATTACTATCACCTCACACACGTGTGTGTGTGTATATGTATGTATGTATGTATGTATGTATGTATGTATGTATGTATGTATGTATGTATGTATGTATGTATGTATGTATGTATGTATGTATGTATGTATGTATGTATGTATGTATGTATGTATGTATGTATGTATGTGTGTATGTATGTATGTATGTATGTATGTATGTAATCAGATAATATACTGCATAGGCCTACCCATAAATATTAATATAAATCAGAACAACACTTACCTTGAGCGTTGCCCTGCGCCAGTCGGTGCGGACCTGGTCCCCCGGGACTCCCCCCGTCTGGTGCCCGGTGCCGCCCGTGGAGACCCGGCTCCCGGGCCGGGAAGGTGTCTGCCGGGAACTGCTGCCCCGGGGCCGGCCACGGTCCGTCCATGAGGCGCCCTCTCTCGGAGCTCATGCCCGTCTGCACTTCACTGTTCACAAAAGTCACTTTGAAAGTGTTGTGTTTTGATAGTTGGCGGCCGTCAACAGAATAATTAACTACGCACTGATCAACGCCGCATCTGAGTTGATATCCTGTTATTCTTTGGAAATCTTAAGATATTTTCGTAAAGAAACTGTCATAAATATGATAAATCGACGAAAATGCCTAGGTTAGCATTACTAATACTAACCTAGGCATTAGTGGTAGGGTCGATAGGCCCCATGTTTGAACTTAGAAGTTAAACTCAAACTGTTATGAGGCTTCGTGTTTTGACCAAGAACATGTATGTAATTAGCTTAATCAGTTAATAATATAACATCTACTATATGATATTAGATCTAGTAATAGTATAGTAATACTATAATGTCTATAATAATACTATATCATAGTATATGGCAATGGCTGAGTAGTGTTTATTCCCACAACCTTCTCAAATGCTGAAATGGCCAGTCAGAATAAAGTGTCACTCACTGTGATAAATAAGGAACCAACTTACTTAATATACTCAGTTGTAGGTCAAACAAATCTAGCCTGCTGACTATTGTATTTGAAGTATGTAGGGAATATATGTTAGTATGTATAATGTAATATGCCAGTGCAGTAGCTATAAAATAATATGATTAGGCAACTGAGTTTATTTCTAGATGTTTGTAGATGTTTTCACCTGAACAGACGATTGTTGCAATGAACACGGCGCAGAGTGATCATTGCCCGGTATTATGACAACATTCCAGCCACATGCATGTACTCCATGATGAGTTTGTTAGATCTAACCTGTGATGATGAACCGCTGCCTTCTATCGGGAGTCCACACCTCCAACTGCCTCGCAGTCTGGTCCCTTGGTCATATTCAAAGATGGCGCGTGGGCGATTTTAAAGCATCGAGGCGCCCCCAACGGCCAGTGTAAGAATTAACCGCCTCCTTACCAGTTTTCACCACTTCCTCCCAATAATAAACCATTTGTTCCTCCCAATAATAAACCATTTGAATCAATTATTCAACCGTTCATTACTTTACCCATCTACATCGGCGGGTGGGTGGGGTGGGGGTGGGGGTGGGGGGGGGGCAACTTTGGGTTTTCACCCAATATCTGACAACCACATTCGTGTTGCTATGCTGCAAACCGAAGGAGAGTCATCTGGTCATGTTTCCAGAATCGCCTGTAAGCCTAGATATAAATATGGACGGTTTCAACTTCGTCTTTTTTTTCCATTAAGGGTGAGTTTTTGATTTGTGAGCTTTTGTCTGCACACCAATGTGGGCATGTCCTGTGGTTGTTTACAGATACAGGTCCTGCATATTTGAAGAATTGGGCCAAATATTTAAAAAAGTTGCTGATCATCCTTTTGAAATAAAAACCTGGGTAAGGCAGGCGGTTTTTATTTTTATTTGTTATCTTTCTGGCATATGAATAGACGTAATACATAACCAGACGCGTTCTGGTAGGTCATAAGATTTGAACTCCTGGGTTCACACCCTGACTGAGGCAAACAAATGAATTAAAAATTGATACAAAAGTTGAATTGCTGCAATACACCGACGCATTGTTAACAATTACAAATAATAAAATTCAGAGGGGGGCGATCTTTGGTCACGGGCGGGGTCGATCACCATTTAAAGTCTCCGGTTTACCTCACCCAGATACAAACGAATCCAGCATCAAAAGCTCTCCAAACATACCTTTGCTTAGTTTGCTCAGTCCATGCCACTGAACATGTGGGAGGAGAGTTGAGGTCTGTGATGTATGAATGACATCATAGGTGGGATTCCCTCATCACATGACCTAGAAGGGTTCCCCACACACAGGAGAAGCCATGGCAACAACCAAGATGGCAGTCACAGAAAGCTCTCAATTAAACTTTTAAAGTCTATTAATCTACATGATTTAATCAATTATTCACACAAAAAGTAGCTGGTTATGATAAATAAACATTTGAACTTTATATTTATTATTTTAGATTGCAATTTCTAACATATATTTCTCTATATGGTTGTCTAAAAGTGTCAGTGCTGCTGGACTAAATAAAACACAACAGAAGCAAGCAATGTCAGCAGTCTCCCCCCACATATGTAGTTGCATAAACTGAAAACAGGCAAACGAATGCTTGGAGACCATTTGTCAGAGTACGGGTCGTCTCTCAACGACATATAGCTGGTCCCTTTAATTAAAAAAAGATATTTGGCCTTCCCTCAAATCTAATGAAAGTGATTACTCTACTTCGGGTTCAATTTTACCACTGCTAGCAGATAAACCACTCCACACACTACTCAGTCGGGGCGAAGGCCTTGGCAGCACTAACTAGTTCGACAGTCTTTGTGTTTTGTTTGTTTGTTGTTGTTTTACGTCCTAACAACATCTAAGGTCATATCAGGACGAGTACCTACTTGTGACAGTGCGCACTCATGGCGACTTTATAGTGCTGCCCCACTGGGAGACTAGGCCACCAGCACCATGACCTGATATCCCATTCAGTCACATTATCCTGACATTGAGCCAGCCAGTCCTTGCCCTATCCTAATAATGCCGAGTGCCTGGCTAGGAAGCGACAAGTATCAATTTTTAAGTAATTGGTTTGACTCGATCAGGGTTCGAACCCACGGTCCCATTGTCTACCAACACGGGAGACGGACGCTCTAACTCATTCGGCCATCCTGTCTAGTCCGACAGTCAGCACCAGACAACAATGACCTTCTATGAGGCATCGTTTATGAATAAATAGGCTCTTACACATGATTGCATACCAAATATCTCAAAAGTTAATCAATTACAATAAATGTTATTTTTAACTGTATGTCATAATTGTCAATCTACTATATTTAACTTTAAAATATTTTAAAAGGTTAAAACCTAAAGATTCTGTTAATTTTATTAAACAGAAATATAAAATTTAAAAAGGAGCTTAAAAATATATAATTCACGCCAAAATTGTTATATCTTCATGTGATATAAAAATATGCAATGCTGTATATATTAGATAGGTTATTAAACGATTGGGCACGTCGTGAATAGGGTACTAATGTTGCAGTCCGGTGGTTTTCAGGTTTCTGTCATAAGATTTAGATCTAGATGAGTACATTTGGATGTGTGTACGCACATTAGTTGATTAAGCACAGGAAATGTCAATCATTTCAATTGGTTTTCCTCATTTCACTGCTTCTTAGACCTACCCTGTCCTAGTGTCAATGATAATTTCTCATTACTTTGACTCGGCCCGGTTTCGAGCACAGATGATAGAATCCCACGATCTACCAAAATGGGGGGCAGGCACTCAACTTATTCAGCCTTCTCGTTTTGGATGATCCCATTAGAATGAGCGTTATAATCTACTTTACTTCGAAGTGGCTAACTTAGGAAATACTTTAAGTAAAAAAGAAAGTGAACTATTTTGAGATGCACGTCAAAATCCCGGACCCCATAGGCTGCAGCACTAACTGGATCTATCAAATTAACTTATTCTCTTCTAGGATCTATGCAACACCATGTTTAAAGTTGCATAGTCCGATAGTTTTGAGTGCAATTTTCTAAATAAATACACCAGGTTGACTCTTATAATCAACATTACTTTAATGTGAAGTACCTTTTATTTTAAATGGCTACCTTTGAGATATTTGAAGTGAAACCCTGCAACATTAATTTGGCAAACACGTCAAAATTCTGACACCAATGACTTTATACCAGTAACAGGTTCTATTAAATTGACTTAATGACCCTTCTGTGCAGCTAAAAACCCTTAACAAGTCCACCAGTATCTCAGTTGAATATGTAGGATTAGATTCTAGGTAAGTGTTTTGTTTTTGAAAATGTCTTCATCGGACTATGCAGCGTTAATAAGTGCACCAACTCAATACGTAGAATCAAATCTAGGTAATTGTTTCGGTTTCAACAATTGGACATGTTGCTTCGGCAACGTGGGTAATTCGGGACCGAGACAGGACAGATAGTGCTGCCCCCTTTGATTCCCCGACCTATAACACTACCAGACCCACCCCCTTTTATTCATAGGCGGCCAGAACTGCACTAACTCCAGGTGGCGACACCGGCGGCCACCACCTGTACCCGGTGACCAATATCTGATGTCACTTCCACCCACTCCCACTGCACTAACGGCACTCAGCAACCCAACGCCGGACCGACACCATCCCACCTGACCTTACTTATAAGACAATTTGAAACACAAGGGTTGAGTGCCAGGTCATGCAGAGAATCAAACTTTATACATGACAATTGAAACTTGACCTGATGCTCTTTCAACTTAGACCAATAAATTCCCATACTATGTAATTCCTTCTCATGTCCTGAATTAAGCTGTGTTTACACGGGGAATTGTGAAACGTTCTAGACAAGGTGATTTATATGCAGCGTTTTAGAGGCATGTTTACACGGCAGAGTTGGAAAGTGTGTCGGCGCCTGGAATCAGCAGGCGCCTGTAGCCTGGAATCAGCAGGCGCCTGTAGCCAGCAAGCACTGCTATTTGTTTAGTTTACACACGTGGATTTGACGCAGATGTAGCTGCTACGTTAATATCGCTTGGAATTTAAGGTTAATTTAATTAAATTTCATTATTTGAGTCCGTAATTCTGTTAAATATGATCGCATTCACTAGATTTCGGCCTAATCGGTCCCTAACACTGCTGGGCACCAGTGAATAGACCTGAGCCTGTATCCGGCGAGCACTGCTATTGTACACAATCACCGCCCGGGAACCAGCTGAAACGTTTCCTGTAAACCACCTCCCGAGGTGGTATTCGCGGAACGTTCCAGCTGAAACCTTTCAGCCCTAAAACGCCGCAGTGGCGCGTTTACACGGACACATTTAAAACGAACTAGGCAACTGGTTCTACCTAGGACGTTTCAACTCGCCCGTGTAAACGCAGCTTTAGACGCTTCCATTTGACTATGCAGCTTTAATAAATTAGTGGCTTTAAAACCACATAATATTGCTATGAGTATGAGAAAACAACAAACACATTTTTTAATACAGCAACAAACAAACAAACACATTCTTTAATACAGAAAATTGCTCAAATCTTTATTCTTCTCCATGATTTCTCCAATTGTGCATGAAGCGTACACTACAAGCAACCAGTCATCCCTTACTCCAGTTCACACAGAGGGGGCGAGGGTTGAGGGGTGGCTGCACTTCACTCATATTATGCGTAACCATATCACCACGAGTCCGCAGAGATAAGACATTCCCCCCTCTCATTTTGTGCCAACAAGGTGACTAACGGTCAGAGACACTAAATGTCATGCATCGAATGCCACTACACGGCGAGAAAGGACCACATTTAGTGCTGGATTACAATTTCAGTGCGCGTTTATGATTTCCATATGACCACCAATAGCCGATGTCTACTTTTTGTGTTGGGGGGTAGTTAAACAAAAAATTTAAAAATAATGATTTCCAAAACCCAAGGGTTGGTGGTGGGTGGGTGGGTGGATGGGTAAAAAAGTACGTTTTGTTATTTATAGTGAGTTCCTCTGTGAATTCCAGACATTTAATTAATTAATTAATTCACCAATCATAGAAGGTACAAGGCAAGCGGTTTTAACTGTCATTGCTGCTTTGTGCTGGTTCCATATATTGTCAACCAGTTCAGTCCACCTCCTCCTCCCAAAGTCCCATAGCAAGCTGGTATCCAGCGCTGTACAGAGCGTCACGTGTTTGTTCGTTTGTTTACATCTCCGGCAGTAGGGCCGACTGGGTTCTACCGACTCAGTCAGCTGGGCCGTCAGCTGGGATATAATCGGGGCAGTTAGTTGGTCCAATCCATCACTTCTGAGTTAACAGTTTACCTGCTTGGTTCCCGCGTCACAAACACTAACCAACCCCAACCTCCACCCCAAAAAACGGGGGGGGGGGGGGGGGATAAGAACAAAAAAAAACCACATACAAAAACCAACTTATTTCTCAGGCATTCCCACCGCCAATTTTGAGTTCCACCCAACCCATACTATAATAGCATTTCTAAAGAAAAGGTCCTAAATAAAAACGCCGTGAATATGGCCTATGCTGCCGACACGGCGTAAAGCAACCACCAATCAATCAATCAAACCTAAATAAAAAAAAATTCTGCCATAGCAAATTTCAATGGCTTGGGTTTGTTGAGGTTTTACATCCTATCAACATCTAAGCTCAGTTTTGGGGTCAATTACAGGGCTCAATGATACAATTTATTATACCAGCACCTGACATTCTATAACTAAATAAAAATATATATAAACTAAAAAAATAAATATACAACATAAAAAAGATTGTCCGCCCACCAGTTCCAAATTCTGCCTGAGAAACAAGTATGCTTATTTGTGGTCTAACTGGTTCCCGGTCTGGCAACCGGCTGGTAGCGTAGCAGGGCCTACACAGTACAGTCGCCCACAGTTAGCTCCTTGTAATTTGTCACACCACCTTAAAGTTGCAGTCCGATGATTTTGAGTTTTTGTTATTTTCTGAGATAAATATATTAGGTTGATCATTATAGTATACCTTACTTTAGTTTGAAGCAACTTTTATTTTAAATGGCTAACTTTGGAGATATTTGAAGTGTAAACATGTGAAATTAGTTTTGGCAAGCAAACGAAAACTCTGACACCATAGCGCCTGCAGTAAGAGGTTCTAGTAAATTGCCTCAGTATTCCCTTCTGTGCAGTGACAAATGTTTAATAAGTGCACCAGTATCTAAGTTAGGTATGTAGAGTCAAATCTAGATAGCTGCTTTAGTTTAGACAATTTGAAGTTTTCATCGGACTATGCAGCTTTAATCTGGGGTCCACACACAGATTTCAAATTGAATCTGTCACAACTCGCAACCAACACCTTAACCTGCAGTATCCACACACATAACCAGGGCCGTGCTCAGGGTCCATCTCGGAGGCGCCTCGGAGATGGCCCTGATGTCACGCTAGTCTGAACTGCAAAAGCAGTTTGGTGTCTCAAAGATGGCCACCCCCATAGGCGGTGGCCATTTGCAATGGGAAAGCTGTGCTGTGATAGGCTGAAACCATTGGATACGGCGGCCATTTTCGAGGTGCTTTTTGTCTCCTATCTGAAAAGGGAGGCGTCGCCGTCACGCACCCTGAACGCAAATAGGCCAAAAAGCATCGCCGCGACGTCGCCAAGACGGACTCTGAATGCGGCCCTACTACGACTCGCCACCATTACGTCACTTCCGGTTTCACCAGTCCACCCGCTGGTTCCCGGATGACCGACCGCCATTGGACCGTGGAGAGCGACACAGGTATAACATGTTGCTAAAGAACATTTAAATAGGCATCTTACACAGAACTCTACCACATTGACTGACCCATTACCGGTAGTTCCAATGGTTAGAAATGTAATAATCAGGGATGAATGTGGTTTCCTGACCAAAAAGCAGAAATCAAATTCCTACGGTGAGGTTAATTGTAAACCGATGGCGAATTTCCGCAAAAAGCGGATATTCTCCCATAGGCTTAGCACTTTCAGGGAATCGCCTAAAATTCCCGGAAGTCAGATTTCATACATATTGGTATTCACTGATAGTGCTGCGGAATTTGAACATATTAGTATATACCAATAGTGCTGTGGCACTTGAACAATGCATTAGTGTATGCTGATAGTGCTGCGGCATTTGAACAACATATTGACATATGCTGATAATGCTGCAGGATTGCAGTACAGTAAAAATCGCGGAAATCCGCGAGATCGCATAGAGCTTTCATTCCTGAAAAATAAATACCCTTGCCAAACTCTTTTTTTTCAACTAACAATTTACTTCTTTTGTTCTTTTAAAGAAAAAAGACGAATGATGAAGTGTACATATACAATAGCACCCGTCTGCACGACCTCTGCGATGGGCGAACCCCTGCCATGTGTGAACAATTTTTCAATATATGAACTATTTTTGCTTCAGTTGATTGCCCCCATTTCCCAATATCTGGACACCTGGTATGTCAGGACGTTGGTTTGAATGCAAAGTTTGTTGAAGACAGGCACTACTGTATCAGTACACCCTTCAGTCAGTCACCCAGCTAAGGAGTCCTAGAAGTCTAAGGTCATATCAGGATAGGGCAAAGGAAGCAACAAAGAGTTCGGTTTCGGATAAACACCACTCGCCTTGGCTTTGCTGATAATGTTTCCACATGAATGCACACAGCTCAGGGGACAACAGGGACGCTGCTAACCAAAGTTAAAATTAACTCAACTGCGAACATACACACACCTCAAGAAAAGCTAACTTCAACGTCTATTCTTTTTAAAAGGAAAAAAAAGAAAGAAAAACCCACAAATATCTCAAGTGGGTTTTTCTCTATGGATTTTGCTGTATGGATTTTTGTTCTTCCTAACCCCCCTTCAAACTTGCCCATCTTGAGTGTGCGCTACTCTTCATTAACTAAACTCACAATGTCAATACATACCAACCTCTCTTTTTTTTTATTTGTGGGCTATGACCATGACATTTAGTGCCCACGTTAAGTGAGAGTTGAACAGAATCTCTATACTAAAATCCCTAAACCAAGTCTCTCCAATGCCAACAAAACACCCAACAAAAAACAACAACAAAAAAACAGACGAGACAGACCCTGCCAAGGGCGGTGCAGGTTATAGGAGAACGAACTCCCTGATAGTGTCGTCATACACGGGGGACTGTAGCAACATAGCTTCGACGAGTTTGCATATAGACGGGGGTGATGATGGCGCAATATTGTCACTTATAGGCTCCGACATGGTAGGGGTGGTGGTGGTAGTGGTGGTGGTTGTGGTAGTAGTGGGGTGGGAGTGGTGGTGGTGGTGATAGTGGGGTGGGAGTGGTGGTGGTGGTGATAGTGGGGTGGTAGTTGTGGAGTGATAGTGGTGGTGGTGGTGGTTAAGTGGTGGTGGTAGGAGAGAGAGGGGTACTGTAGAGCAGCTCAATTTGACGGGGTTGGTGAATCAAATACTACTAACTCACATGGTTTGAAGTGGCCCACGTAGGCTTGCCGGATCCTAGAGCAACTCACGGTAAAAGGGGTGCTTCTAGAACAAGTCACTGGGCAGGGAACTGGTAGCGAACTGGGTCCAATGGATAGCTCATTACATAACTGCGTCTGCGCAGAAATTGTCCATGAATTTTACTAAATGGATCCCTGTTGCACACCCAGCTTTGTACTGAGTTGACAATATGGTTGCCATCCCCAGTATGCAGCAAATCAACGTTCAATTACTAGGCATAACTTACGTTAACCATGCAGTTAGTTGGAAGTGACACACACATTTAGAATTTGGTTTGTGGGAGCTTTAATTTCACATCTAGACTTTTAAAACAGGGTTCTCACAGTAGGGAAAAAATAAGAATTTAAACTTATAGTATACAACTCATACTGGCATCGGGGGTAAGCTCATGTACAAATGACTGCCAAGTCTTGAGGACACAAGAACATAATCCAACTGCATACTTACTTTCCCCTGAAGTCAATGTCGTTTCTTATTAAATGACTTGTTCTTAGAAATTCAGAATACGAAATGGAGTGGGACTTTTAACAGATTCTTTAAACAAAAAAAACAAAAAAATATATATCTATTAAAATAATGCACAAAAATACCAATATTACATTACCTGTGCAAACCCTGCTAAAACAAGGATTGGTTGACTAGACATTTAAGTGAAATGGTCAGCGCAATGTAAACAGGATGGGCTCTTGGTGCCTACAAGCAGTCGGTGTGCTGGGACACGATGGCTATGTACACGATGAGCGGAAGAGTCACAGAAGGAGTCTGCGCATGACAACCCTCAGACACTATTACAGACACGCACATCTGTTAGTTAAAGTTGCATAGTCCGATGGTTTTGCGTTTCTATCATTTTCTCAGATAAATATATTAGGTTGATCGTTATATTCTACCTTAATATCGTTTGAAGAAACTTTGATTTTAAATGACTAACTTTTGAGATATTTGAAGTGCAAACATGCAAAATTAATTTGGCGCGCATGCCATAACTCTGACACAAAAAGCTTCTGCACTAACATATTCAATTAAATTGCCTCAGCATTCCCTTCTATGTGGTGACAAATGTTTAATAAGTACACCAGTATCTAAGTTTGAGATGTAGAATCAAATCTAGGTAATTGCTTTGGTTTTAAAATTTTTATATTTTCACCGGACTATGCAGCTTTAACACAATAACTGAACACCAACAAAACACGGGAAGACAACCCGGCTCTTAGGATGATCCCTGGTGACAATGTTCACCGCAATATAAGGTGGTTGCATTTGTGAGATTACTCCGATGGAGTACACATGTGAAATACACCAACAGAATTTGTCATAATCTGTCTCTAAAAAAATAGGATTCCTTTTCCTGTTTCGTTCATGTTTGTGTATAAAATATGTTAACATTGGTGTGCATCAGCACACAGCGTACATCAACACATAGTGAACATTGGTGTGCATCAGCACACCTCATACATCAACACATGGTGAACATTGGTGTGGCGCAGCACACAGCGTACATCAACACATGGTGAACATTGGTGAACATCAGCACACTACGCATAGTGCACAGCAGAAAATACTGAACAGAACACAACACTGCACAACTTATCGCACCTGCTTAAAATTTGTGCATGAAAACTGCTCTTGCTTGAGGTGACTTTGTATGGTACACATGTTATGCCTAGCACAGTCATGCTCATATCACCCCTGGGTCATATCAGCCCCACCCCCACCCCCACCCCCACCCCCACCCCCACCCCTGAGTCATATCATCTTCGAGTCATATCACCCCCAGGGACTACACACACTCCACAGGGTCATTCCACCCAAGGGTCATGCCAACCCCGGGGGTCAAATCACCCAGTGGGGATCACATGACCTGTGGGTGACACCCAACACACCAGGTCCTGGCAACATGCGTTGCATAGGTCGGTTCTTGTGTTTTGGCCAGGACCCACTGTGCTGGTCTCAGGGGGTGAATCTGACAGGACGCTGTGACGTCACTGCGTCAGTGAACAGCTCTATGGAGAAACCAACGGACTCCAAGTTGCATCAACTCCTAGTACACGCTGAACCTGCCCTGGGCTCAGTTATTTAGCTACATGTTATGTACGATGAAGCCATCATCTCATCATGCCTTCATCACAGCTCATTGGCTATACAGGTCCAATCTGAACACACACAGAAAGACAGTCACAGGAAACTGAACAAGGAACAAACCAAGCTGGGGACTCAAAAGTGCTTGAGCTGCGTGTAAGATAATGGGATCCATCTCGTTAATTAAATGACACAGAATGAGTTAGCGAAAACACAAAAATGTCAGCTGTAGCCATTACATTAGCAGAAATACCATGTCACTTTTGGACCGGTTTGTCATGAGTTTTCCTTTTGTTAATTAAGGGAATTGGTGTTTTCTGTTTTTTCTTCGGAGACTACGCTTCGCAGTGCGGTGATCGCAAACTCTCAGTCTGACTGTTTAAATGTAGCGTAATGTCCCTGAAAGAAAATGCTTTCCCATTTCGCAACTGGGCAGTAATTATTAATTACATATTCGAGCATCAAAGTGAGATGATTAATTATAGTTATCTACATATTCAGACATTCATATTGTACAACGGAATAATTGCAAATACGCTCTCATCAAATAAATATGAAAAAAGAAATCCACAAAAAAAGAACTGGGACAGTAAGGAGTTAGGACTCGGCACACCTAAAAATATGAAACGAGAGCATTCCCTGCACTAACAATACACAGGTACAGGATTCCTACATTACACGATTTATACACATACACTTCTACATTTATATGCCACAGGTTTTTCTTGATTAATTATCTTACAGTCTCACCCCCCCACTGCTCGAAGTAATACACACACGCAGGATGCAGGGAACTCGATTTTCGCTCGTCACAAAAAAAAACTAAAAAAATTGTTGGTAAATTGATTTTTTTTAAATTAATGATTTTAACAAAAGTTATAAAAAAGTGTTGATAAAAAAATTAATTAATTATAAATTTCTCCGCGGAAGCCATGCTCATCATGCACTCAACAATGTGGCTGGTTGATGGCCAGGCTGTGGCATTGCGACTTCGGTGTGAATATGTGTTCATACTTGATGTATACACACACACATACACAGGCGCACGCGCATAGGGCACACACCACTTACATCTCACTTTGGCTTGCTTCAGGAAGGGGTGTGAAAAACCTACAAATCATTAGCAGCAGGACAGCGGGGCCCCCTGCCCCCACTGCCCCGCTTATGCTGCCGACCACTGTGAAGAACGCGGGTACAAGCCGCTCACACTATGTACACGTCATCATATTATGTCAATCATCTCAAAGGCATTATGTCACGCCCACCTCATCAAAACTCACATTGTGCTAAGCCTGAGAATGGTGCCCACTAGTATTATATACACGCCTACTCACCCTCTTAAATATAAACAGTCATTCAGAAATATTGGTCAAGATGACCTACAATCCCTAATTATCAACTAGGTCACACTGACCTACTTTCAATTAATCGTACCCTTTAATGGGGGGGGGGGGGGCTTGGGGTGTCTTTACATCTTGCTGGTGATATCTCAAAATAAATAGATATATTCACAGTCGACAGATTCTGGTAGGGGTACTCTCTACGCGAGTGCCTGTTAGGGATGTACTGGGCAAGTCGATCCAGTGTATGAGTCAAGCCCATCATCTTCAAGCAACCTGGCGCACCTTGAAGGTCTGGTGCACCACGCGAAGCATCGGGACAGCACCGTCTGAACGTGCATGCATTCGTTACCTAACTTTCATACAAATGTCGGCTAGAGAAAAAGCGATCTAGACCAGAGTAAGTCCCGTGTGGGGTGAGTTCAGTCCTGCAGTAGCTTTGAATCAGTGCATCGTCTTGTTACATGGGAACCTTGCTATTTTTCACCGATACATTTGGATTTTCAATCTCTGGCCATGACCCAGGTTCATATTACCTTGACTAAGAATCCTGTGGCCTTGAACCATAATGTATATGATCGGTAGCATATGTTCCCCAGTGCTACTTTGCGGTGTTCAATGAATTAACCGTGGCTCCAGGTGCTGAGAATATGCAAACATCAAGTGGTGGATGAAGGCTGTGAATCATCTAGTTAACTTTGTGTAGCCAGGAGAAGTTTTATTCACAAAAAGAAAGCTTACTTCAATCTCATCGAGAAAAAGCCAGCTGCAATCAATCATTGAGAGAAAAGCGGCAGCAATCAATCACCGAAAGCCACCTGCAATCAATCACTGAGAGAAAGGCGGCTGCAATCAATAACTGAAAGCCAGCTGCAAGCGATCACTGAGAGAAAGGCGGCTGCAATCAATCACCGAAACCCAGCTGCACTCAATCACTGAAAGAGGCAGCTACAATCAATCACCAAAAGCCAGCTGCAATCAATCACGGAGAGAAAGGCGGCTGCAACCAATAACGAAGAAAGCTGCCTACGATCAATCACCGAAAGAAAGTCGGCCTCCTTTTCAGACAGAAGCACCATCCTGTTGTCACTCTCCAATCAGAGCCATTGCAAACTATCAGTTTTCTTTTTCTCCAATCAGTCTCACCACTGTCCAATTAGAGCTTTTGCACTCTCCAATCAGAGCCTTCGTTTTCTTCACTCCACCTCTCCTAACCAGGGACTTGGCACTCTCCAATCAGAGACTTTACACTCTCCAACCAGGACAGTTGCACCCTCATATCAGAGCCGTTACACTCTCCAATAAGAGCCTTCTTGCTTGTCAGCCTCTTTACTCCCCTCTCCACGCGGTGCAGTCTCACTCTCCAAGCAGAACAGTACTGTTCTCTGAGCAGGGTTAGCGTCTTCTCCGTTCATATGGTCCATTAACAGAACACAGCTGCACTGTGTAAGCCGGCTGCATGCATCACTGGATGCAGCTCTGGATTTTATCGATCCACTCGTGCGCAGCGCTTAAGTCTGGAGCGAGGAAGTTGTATATCCGACGAATAGTTTTCATCTGAGAAAAACACAAAACAGAAGACATGTCTCAGTTTTGAAACTCCACATTGCTTCCAAACAAATAACTGCTTAAACAAATAAGTCTAGCAATGACACAATTATAAGTCCCAGTGGACACTCTTATTCTTTCTTTCTAGATCAAATATTTTCTTGGATCCTGCACTGAAAAAATGCATATTCTGATGAAAAATTAATTACCAACAAAAATTCAGTTTTTATTTTTAAATTTCCATAACAACAACAAAACTATTTGGAAGGTATCATAAGTACAAAAATATCGATAGAAACAAAACATTTCTCCCAAATTAATGTAAGAAAAGATAAATATGCACCAGAAAATTGTAGTTCTCGAAAATGCTTTACATGACATAAATTGTAAAGACTTACTTCAAAGAAGGCGGCTTCATCGGACTTCTTGGGTGCACCTTGGACGTTCTTAAAGGTGATGGGTGCTACAGAGACAACCTCTGCCAGGTCGATGAAGCCCTTACAATGAGAGTCTTCTGACGAATCATAGTACCGCAACTGATATCGAATAAAACAGGCACATTAGCAAGCATGTAGTAAGGACCACAATATTTAATCAATATATGGGTAGTGATACATAAGAAAAATATATTTGTGTGTAAATAATTGACTATATATATATATAGAGAAAAAAACCGATGCGAGTGACACTTGTCAACATGTGGTGGAGGTGAGGAGGGCCGCAGGTGGCACCAGCAGTACAGTGTTGAGTCTTACAGAGTATAACAATAATTTCCTTACATATTTTTATACTTGCATAATGTGATCAATAACAACATATTTTAAATGTACCCCAATATATTGAATACCCTGCAAGAAAAGGCTTGTTAATGAATAAGAAGGTTGCTTCCTTTTTCTCAAAATTGTTCTTCACCTCTAATTGAGATATTATATCAGTGGGAATCATTACATTCACCCAGGCTCATACGCTGATGGCATACTATGTGGCTCTCGTCACTTATTGTCTTATAGATACGTGCCAAAACTGTCTTGCAAAGCACAGTGAAAGGAGGGAAGAAAACAAGTTGTACAAAGGAAGCGGTGGGAAGACAATATCAGGGAATGGACAGGCCTGGAGTTTGGCAAGTCTCAGAGGGAAGTGGAGAATAAGGTAAAGTGGAGACAACTGGTTGCAAAGTCATATGTGATGCCTGAACGACTGTTGCAGTTAAGGGATTAATGATGATGATGATGATGATGATGATGATGATGGAAGACCAGTGTTTGTATTCTAAGAACGATTATATTCAGATGAGTAAATCTGTAACACAACGACAACAAATTTGCCACTGACTTGGGGTAGAGTGGAATCATTCCTGTCTGCCTCTCACCTGGTGCTTCATTGTGTCAAGCACGAACCAGCGTTGTTTCCACCCCTTCAGTAGGGCCCCACGCTTGTACAGATACCCTTCATGTGTCCGGTGTTCTGAGTGTGGAAAGGTGGTGGTGAATTAGCAGTTACTAGAGGTACTACCACGTTTTGTTTATTAGTTGGAGTTTGACATCCTGGGAACATCTGTTGGAGTTTGAAATCCTGGCAACATCTACAGTCATATCAGGACGGTTACCAACTTGTGACATTACATCATTCTACCACACGCAACAAATTCAAATAAGACTTTATTGATCACAGTGAAGCCAAAAATATTATGGTTGGTTGGTTGTTGGGAGTTTTACATCCGGGCAATATCTAAGGTCATATCAGGACGGGTACTGACTTGTGACAGTGCACACTCGTGGTGATTTTATAGTGTGTCCCAACTGGGAGACCAGGCCACCAGCACCATGACCTGATATCCCACTAGTCACATTATCCTGACACTGAGCCAACCAGTCCTTGCCCTATCCTAATAATGCCGAGCGCCTTGCTAGGAAGTGACAAGTATCAATTTTTAAGTCATTGGTTTGACTTGACCAGGGTTCAAACCCAAAAAGAATTATTAACATACTTACATACGGGGGATATATCTGATTTGTTGTAGCAATGTATTTTGCATAAGCATAAACTTTAATTGAATGTAACATTGGTTGTTCGGCTGGAAGATCATACATTGGGGAAGTCATAAAGTCACTGAACCACATGTTTGTGGTTAAATAAAACTCAACTCAACTCAACAATGTAACGTGAAAACCAACTATATGGTACACAGTTTCTGAATGCGACTCTCACTGAATGGCACGCTTACCTCCGGTGATGGAGGCTGTTTCGGCGATGGTGCCCTTGACGAGCGTCTGCGATGAGGTGCTGACTTCGGACATCGGTCGCAGCTTCGTGCAGTTCTTGGGCACGTGAGGCACACAGCGCTCGTGGCAGTTGTAGCCGCACTCGGCACACCGCATCCCTTAGCAACCAGACAGGCACAGTCAGCAAAGAGAAGCAAGGCCAGCTTCCCGCCAGCTTACAAATAATTTGGTGTCGACATGATAACAAAAATCAGCTTTTGTCTGATCACAGTGCAGGTTACCCTTTTGAGATTCATTTGTAACATTTAATTGATGACATATTCAAAGGTGCCAAGTACATAAGAGTGTGATATGGGAGATATGTGCCAAATAGATAAGAGTGGGAGATGGGAGATCTCCCTCATACACCAACAAATTGTGAATAGGGAGAAATAACGTAGCCGAAGGGGAAGGGTGTGGGAGGGGGTCAGGGGGAGGTACCCCTCTTACAAGGGGGTGATGGGTCCAGGAGGCCTCCCGCCGAAAATTGCGGAAAAAGTGATACAAAATGGTGCATCCGGATGGGTTTTGACAAAAAAATGTGTAAAATCTAAAAAATAAGCTATAATGGTTCTTTTGCAGCAATTACAAATTAAAAGTAGGAAATCGGGAGTGGGTAGGTAAATAATGTATTATGGTGATGCAGGTATATTATGAGTTGTTTATATTTGCCCACACCCACGCCCCTGGTGCCAACACATTAAACTAGGACTTTCGGAACTAGATAAATGTTGAAAGCTGACCATTTATGGAATATTCATGTGTCAACTTGTAAATAGCATGGCCAATATACCCCGCTGTTTATTCATCCGAACACTCGCTGACACCGCTCAATGCGGTTGCGTCAACTTGGTCAACATTACCTCATGCATTACAATTTGAATATTAAATGCGCTGCAGTAAACTCTGTTGGAATAGTTTTAAAATTTACAATCCATCAGATGCGAAGATTTTCTTCACCCCGGTGCAGGAATGGAAGTTCTAGCAGTAGGGACAGATCAACAATAAATAGGCAAAGTATACCATGTCGCCCAAAGGTTCTAATGCATTTTACATTCTAACTGTACTCTGCACTGGTCTTAAAATGATCACGGATTTCTACTTTGAAACTTTTTCATGCCTAGTCCGACTTGAAAAATTCCAAAAGTATTGCATTTCTCTTTTACAATATCCTTCAAATATTTAAAAAAAACTAAACATGGCCATTTTTAATAAATTAAAAATGGCTGTTCTGGTCTTTACTTTAACACTGTTGATTTCTTTTGGTTTGGGCAATTATAACCCTTTGGTGCCGAGAGCGCCTGCAAGTTCCACGTGTTTACAGCCCTGGTGCGCCTGTGGTTGAATTGCTTTTCTAGATATGTTTTCCTGATAATTTGTAGATTATATCAGAAATAGTGCTACCCGATTCCGGACTGTAAGAGCACGAAACCTGTGGGTGCACTTGGGTGCTCCCAGCCCCAAAGGGATAAACACCCACCCTCCCAACTTCGATTGACCTTTGAACCGGAAATTTACACTCGGTCTCCCATTACATGATCGGGTTGGTTTAACAAATGATGAATAGAAATTAAAATTCACAGTTGCTAACCGCAAACAATTGACTACATCACGGTTCCGACTGCGCATGCACTGAAAACGGCGTTGGGAGCAAAGCAAAGGCATTCGCCCATTGAGTTTGCCGATACGCGTAGGGCAAAACTGGCATTTTATTCAAAATAACTAGAAATACATAACAATTTGGCATAAACATGGACAGAAGGATGCTATATAATAATATAATGCATATGTTTAAGACACAACTCTCCATAAACCTCATAATATTACCTCTCTAATGCAATGCCCGGCGACACGATGTGTGACACCAATCGAGAACTTCAGTGGTCTTGAAGTTTTTTGGGTAAATAGTTTCCTATAAACCACCCGAACCATCCCAGTCAAACAACCATGCCGACCTAGTCGAACACGCACATTGACAATGGAAGTCGAGCCAACTCGATCAATAAGCCTGGTGGTGACCATTGGGTCCCCTAACCTCTATTCCGTCAGCCGAAAATGAAATTCATAGTCGCACTTCAAGAGTGTAGGTATAACCAAGACTAAGTTAATAGAGAACTCCCCAAACCGCCGTCATTCAGCCGTACGCTAAACATGCGAACGCACCAAAACAGCGGCCATATTCACCCAACGGCAAAACACGCCGTCACCCGATCCGGTAACCTACATAATTAACTAGGTCATAACGTTAACGTTTTACGGGTGCAGCGCGCTAAATCCTCCAGCGCTATTTTAATAATACCCACTCATATCCTCCAGATCGGTATAACCATGTAATTACCACATGTCTTTAATCTATAACCCTTAATAAAGTTATATAACACTTTTTGGGGTTTAAGACCAACTTAAACTCCCATAAAAAGATAAAAACGTACCTTGAAACAACTCAGCGTAATGTCTGAGTCTGTTGAATTTATGCTAATTGACTTGAGACCGGAACTGCTTCATCTCCCTGGGCTGTGAATGCCTTGGTGGCAACAGCCCGAGGTAAAACCATAGTATATAAATAAAAATATGAATAAAATAAATCAAACTGACTCTGGCTATGGCTCTAACACTAGTCTGAGTGCCTAGATTTGTCTAAATCTAAATGCACATGGCATAAGATGTGCTGGTTATATTTATGTAAATGCAATGCTGGATAAAAGATTAATATCTTAATTTATTATATATATTTTTTTAGTTGGTATTCTATGTTTCAAACAAGAGCTGAGATGAGCTGAAACTAGCACATTTCATAGCTGCACCCAGTGTATTAGCATGTGCCATGTGCTTCTCGTGGCTTTGTTTTGCTCTGATGCATCCCACAATGCACCGCGCCGCTGGAACCGTGATGTAGTCTATTAGGTCAACCAAGCAAATTCTGATAGCAAATCCCTTGTATCATTAGATTAGCGTCATTCATATATAACAAATCATTTTTTAATTTACAAACTGTTCAGTAAGTAACCAATTCACCAGTTTTGACGAGGCCCCACAGTACATGCGAGCAGTAGTCACAGTAGGCGGGTGTCGTGTACGTAAACTTCTCAAAGCGATGCGGCTGTGAGAACATCTTTGCGGCCTCACCAAGCATCTTCCCCTTCACCAGGATCTCTATAGTGGATCGCTTGTGGATGGACCGGCCGTGAGATCTGCAACGCGGAGTCAGTCAGTCAGTCAGTTATCACTGCTTTTAACCAAGCTCATCAAGGTCTGGGCACTTAAGAACGCTGAGGACCTCACGAAAACACCTTACAGTTGTATAATCTGATGGCTGATGAGTTTCTGCTATATATCGTAGATAAAAACAAAATCATGTTGATCATTAGAATCTACTTTATTTTAATTTCAAATAACTTTTATTTTAATGGGTTAAATTAGGACATAATTGAGGTGAAAATACACTAAATTAATTTTGGTGTGCACACCGAAATGTTTGGACTTAGGTTTTGTTTCCCCGTTTTCGAGCAAAGCACCAAAGCATCAAACTGCAATAAATGAGGTCACCAAAGCACCAAGGTCCGATGCACAGGATCAAATCTAGGTAAGTGTTTTGATTTTAAATAAATTGGTGGTGGAAGTCCTCTGAGATTTTTTCAGAGTAGACTGCACTGTGATCTACTACAAACAATAATTCTTGCCATCAGAGGGAATTATGGTGGTAGAAATTGTCGATTTTAGAATCATTTTCAATATATAATTGGAAGTGAGGCTAAAAGCGAGTCCTTTCACCGCTGGGCCATTCGTTCATCAGCACCCATTTACACCGACTTTTTTCTGAAGTTAACGGTAAATTTACCTGAATTGAATGTTATAATCAGCGGAGCGTAAAATGAAGAACAGTTCAGGAATGCTGAATGAGTTGAGTGTTCGCCTCCCATTTTGGTAGATCATGGGATTTCAACCCCTGGGTTGAAATTCTAGTCAAGTCAAACCAATGACTTCAAAATTTATACTTTTTGTTTGCTACTCAGCCTGGCGTTCGGCATTACTAGGATAGAGCAAGGAGCAATAGAGTGAGGAAGACCAAGTGTCCACGATTGACATTTTCCCCACTAAATCAACTAATGCACAAACAAAGATTTTAAAAGAATTACATGTTCTATCAACTTTGTGTACATACTTCAATATTTGCAATGCATAACCTTTTACTTGAGCTCTGACATGCCTATTTGACAGTCTCTTACCTTACGACTGCGGTGTTGAAAGAAACCTGGCGTGTGAGTGACTCGCGTGGTGGGTGTTCAAGCTTCTCCCACAGGGCGCGCCATTTCTGAGGCAATTGGCCCAGCTCAGATTCAAGCCGGCTAATCTCCTATAAAACGTGAAGATGAACTCAAATTAAACTACAGAACAAGCAAGGGTGGGTTATCAAAGCTGAAGATGAACTCAAATTAAACTACAAAACAAGCAAGACTGGGTTATCAAAGCTGAAGATGAACTCAAATTAAACTACAAAACAAGCAAGACTGCGTTATCAAAGCTGAAGATGAACTCAAATTAAACTACAAAACAAGCAAGACTGGGTTATCAATCTGAAGATGAACTCAAATTAAACTACAAAACAAGCAAGACTGGGTTATCAAAGCTGAAGATGAACTCAAATTAAACTACAAAACAAGCAAGACTGCGTTATCAAAGCTGAAGATGAACTCAAATTAAACTACAAAACAAGCAAGACTGGGTTATCAAAGCTGAAGATGAACTCAAATTAAACTACAAAACAAGCAAGACTGCGTTATCAAAGCTGAAGATGAACTCAAATTAAACTACAAAACAAGCAAGACTGGGTTATCAAAGCTGAAGATGAACTCAAATTAAACTACAAAACAAGCAAGACTGGGTTATCAAAGCTGAAGATGAACTCAAATTAAACTACAAAACAAGCAAGACTGGGTTATCAAAGCTGAAGATGAACTCAAATTAAACTACAAAACAAGCAAGACTGCGTTATCAAAGCTGAAGATGAACTCAAATTAAACTACAAAACAAGCAAGACTGGGTTATCAAAGCTGAAGATGAACTCAAATTAAACTACAAAACAAGCAAGACTGGGTTATCAAAGCTGAAGATGAACTCAAATTAAACTACAAAACAAGCAAGACTGCGTTATCAAAGCTGAAGATGAACTCAAATTAAACTACAAAACAAGCAAGACTGGGTTATCAAATCTGAAGATGAACTCAAATTAAACTACAAAACAAGCAAGACTGGGTTATCAAAGCTGAAGATGAACTCAAATTAAACTACAAAACAAGCAAGACTGGGTTATCAAAGCTGAAGATGAACTCAAATTAAACTACAAAACAAGCAAGGCTGCGTTATCAATCTGAAGATGAACTCAAATTAAACTACAAAACAAGCAAGACTGGGTTATCAAAGCTGAAGATGAACTCAAATTAAACTACAAAACAAGCAAGGCTGGGTTATCAAAGCTGAAGATGAACTCAAATTAAACTACAAAACAAGCAAGACTGGGTTATCAAAGCTGAAGATGAACTCAAATTAAACTACAAAACAAGCAAGGCTGCGTTATCAATCTGAAGATGAACCCAACTTAACTTACAAAACAAACAAGGGTAGGTTATCAATCTGAAGATGAACTCAAATTAAACTACAAAACAAGCAAGACTGGGTTATCAAAGCTGAAGATGAACTCAAATTAAACTACAAAACAAGCAAGACTGGGTTATCAAAGCTGAAGATGAACTCAAATTAAACTACAAAACAAGCAAGACTGGGTTATCAAAGCTGAAGATGAACTCAAATTAAACTACAAAACAAGCAAGACTGGGTTATCAAAGCTGAAGATGAACTCAAATTAAACTACAAAACAAGCAAGACTGGGTTATCAAAGCTGAAGATGAACTCAAATTAAACTACAAAACAAGCAAGACTGGGTTATCAGAGCTGAAGATGAACTCAAATTAAACTACAAAACAAGCAAGACTGGGTTATCAAAGCTGAAGATGAACTCAAATTAAACTACAAAACAAGCAAGGCTGCGTTATCAAAGCTGAAGATGAACTCAAATTAAACTACAAAACAAGCAAGACTGGGTTATCAATCTGAAGATGAACTCAAATTAAACTACAAAACAAGCAAGGCTGCGTTATCAATCTGAAGATGAACTCAAATTAAACTACAAAACAAGCAAGACTGGGTTATCAATCTGAAGATGAACTCAAATTAAACTACAAAACAAGCAAGGCTGCGTTATCAATCTGAAGATGAACCCAACTTAACTTACAAAACAAACAAGGGTAGGTTATCAAAGTTACAGCTGAACTCAATTTAGCTAATAATATATTTCTGAAATAGGTCAATGTAATAGGAATTTAATATGATATTTCTATGAATCAATATACTAAATTCCAGTTTTCAGTTTTATTCAATATAACCATTGATATTACCAGATACATTTAGTCTTTTTCACAAACTATAGACTACACTGTTGAAGATAAAATTGACTTTGGGAGACAACATTTGTTCATTTCATTATTTTAGGGGGAAGGGGGGAGGGGAGATGCCGCCTATAAAATTCACACCTCAGTAAATATTTGTTGGGGGAAGAGAAGAGTGATTCTCTATTATAAGCTATGGTTTGTAACGGAGAGTTTACAGTAATTCTTTACCATGCCCTTCATTCAGCACCACCGCAGTCCCCTCCTGCTATACGTAACTCACCTGCAGTAGGTAGGTGCAGGCTTCCGGCTGCAGGATAGACACATCATCATAACACCCATTGATGATGCGGCGCACTTGGAGCCCTGCCGGGTTGTCAGCCAGCTCATTCTCCTCCTCCATGCGCATCTCGGCTGCGACGATTTCCAGATCATACGAGGGACCGTGCGCCAGGTCCTCCTTCACGAAGTAGTCCCAGATGACCAGGTTTGATACGTTGGAGTACGGACGGAGCACCTGCAGTACAAATGTTTTCGAGGTTCTGCTAGATCTGGTTTTCACTACTATGCTTGATGAGTTCTTTTGTCTAAAACATCTTTTGGTGTTTTTTTTGGTACATAAGTTGATTAAGCAGGGGAAATTTCAATCGCAGACAATTGGTCTTCCTCATTCCACTGCTCCTTGCCATATCCTAATAATGCTGAATGCCAGAATAGGTTGTGACAAGTATTAATTTTTAAGTTATTGGTTTGACTAAGCCAGAGTTCGAACCCGGGCGTTCGAATCCTAAGACCTACAAAAATTGGAGGTGGGTTCTCAACTCATTTAGCCACCCCATTTGGTTCATCTGGAAGTAACGATGGTCTTTACATTCCGTAGAAATTGTTCTTTCTTTTACTGTATACCTGGGGGTTCTTTTAATCACGGGATATTATTGAACTAACATATCAAACCTCAGTAGATATTAGCAACGAGGGCTCTTATGCCTTCCAGACAGCATGCCATGATCCGATGGACGCCACTGTTCTTTCAAAAGTTCCATCTCACTCTGGTTCTAAAGGTGCTTACCGCACCCACTTACACCCACTAACTCTTGTTCTAATGGTGCTTCCCGCACCCGCTTACACCCACTAACTCTCATTCTAAAGGTGCTTACCACACCCACTTACACTCACTAACTCTCATTCTAAAGGTGCTTACCACACCCACTTACACTCACTAACTCTCATTCTAAAGGTGCTTACCACACCCACTTACACCCACTAACTCTCATTCTAAAGGTGATTACTGCACCCACTTACACCCACTAACTCTCATTCTAAAGGTGCTTACCACACCCACTTACACTCACTAACTCTCGTTCTAATGGTTATAACCACACCCACTTACACCGACTAACTCTCATTCTAAAGTTGCTTACCACGCCCACTTACACCCACTAACTCTTATTCTAATGGTGCTTACCACACCCACTTGCACCCACTAAATCTCGTTCTAATGGTTATAACCACACCCACTTACACCCACTAACTCTCGTTCTAATGGTTATAACCGCACCCACTTACACCCACTAATTCTCGTTCTAAAGGTGCTTACCACACCCACTTACACCCACTAACTCTCATTCTAAAGGTGATTACTGCACCCACTTACACCCACTAACTCTCATTCTAAAGGTGCTTACGACACCCACTTACACTCACTAACTCTCGTTCTAATGGTTATAACCGCACCCACTTACACCCACTAACTCTCGTTCTAAAGGTCCTTACCCCACCCACTTACACCCACTAACACTGATTCTAAAGGTGCTTACCACACCCACTTACACCCACTAACTCTCATTCTAAAGGTGCTTACCGCACCCACTTACACCCACTAAATCTCGTTCTAATGGTGATTACCGCACCCACTTACACCCACTAAATCTCGTTCTAATGGTTATTACGGCACCCACTTACACCCACTAAATCTCGTTCTAATGGTTATAACCACACCCACTTACACCCACTAACTCTCGTTCTAATGGTTATAAACGCACCCACTTACACCCACTAACTCTCGTTCTAAAGGTGCTTACCACACCCACTTACACTCACTAACTCTCGTTCTAATGGTTATAACCGCACCCACTTACACCCACTAACTCTCATTCTAAAGGTGCTTACCACACCCACTTACACCCACTAACTCTCATCCAATGGTGCTTACCGCACCCACTTACACTCACTAACTCTCGTTCTAATGTTTATAACCGCACCCACTTACACCCACTAACTCTCGTTCTAATGGTGATTACCGCACCCACTTACACCCACTAACTCTCATTCTAAAGTTGCTTACTGCACCCACTTACACCCACTAACTCTCATTCTAAAGTTGCTTACTGCACCCACTTACACCCACTAACTCTCGTTCTAATGGTTATTACCGCACCCACTTACACCCACTAACTCTCATTCTAATGGTTATTACCACACCCACTTACACCCACTAACTCTCGTTCTAATGGTTATTACCACAGCCACTTACACCCACTAACTCTTGTTCTAAAGGTGCTTGCCACACCCACTTACACCCACTAACTCTCGTTCTAATGGTTATAACCGCACCGACTTACACCCACTAACACTCGTTCTAAAGGTGCTTATCGCACCCACTAACTCTCATTCTAAAGGCGCTTACCGCACCCACCTACACCCACTAACTCTCATTCCAATGGTGCTTAATGCGCGCACTTACACCAACTAACTCTTGTTCTAACGGTGCTCACCGCACCCAGTTACACCCACCTACTCTCTTTCTAATTGCGATTACCACACCCACTTACACCCACTAACTCTCGTTCTAAAGGTGTTCGCCCCACACACTTACACCCAGTAACTCTCATTCTAAAGGTGCCTACCGCACCCACTAACTCTCGTTCTAATGGTGATTACCGCACTCACTTACTCACTAACTCTCATTCTAAAGGTGATTACTGCACCCACTTACACCCACTAACTATTGTTCTAAAGGTGCTTACCGCACCCACTTACACCCACTAACTCTTGTTCTAATGGTGATTACCACACCCACTTACACCCACTAACTCTTGTTCTAATGGTGCTTACCGCACCCACTTACACCCACTAACTCTCGTTCTAATGGTTATTACCGCACCCACTTACACCCACTAATACTCGTTCTAATGGTGCTTACCGCACCCACTTACACCCACTAACTCTTGTTCTAATGGTGATTACCACACCCACTTACACCCACTAACTCTTGTTCTCATGGTGCTTACCGCACCCACTTACACTCACTAACTCTTGTTCTAATGGTGCTTACCGCACCCACTTACACCCACTAACTCTCGTTCTAATGGTGATTACCGCACCCACTTACACCCACTAACTCTCGTTCTAATGGTGATTACCGCACCCACTTACACCCACTAACTCTTGTTCTAATGGTGCTTACCACACCCACTTACACCCACTAACTCTCGTTCTAATGGTTATTACCGCACCCACTTACACCCACTAACTCTTGTTCTAATGGTGATTACCGCACCCACTTACACCCACTAACTCTTCCTAAAGGCACCCCCTTGCGGACTTACGGCGTCTTGCTGGTCGAGTGGTGAGTACTGGAAATTGTAGAAAGTGGAGCCTTTGCGTTGGTGGCGCTCGACATAGTCCCATATGGACATGCCACAGCCCGAGTGGTTGCGTGGGGAGAAGCCGGGCTCGCTGTCCTCCGCATCCAGCTGCAACATAACAGTGATGGATGTCAGTGAGTCGGTGCAGCTTTACATCCTAGCAACAGTTAAGGTCATATTGGCAATCCAGTTGCAACAGTATGCATGCACTCACATATTTTATCAACACACATACACACAACATTCTATTCTTTTTTGTGTGATGTGATGAATTTATTTATTGACATTGTCTGTTGGGGTTTTCTGTCCTAGCAACATATAAGTTCAATCAGGATAGGTACCAACTTGTGACAGTGTGCACTCATGGCGACTTTTATAGTGCTGCCCACTGGGAAATCAGGCCGCTGGTACCATGACCCGATATCCCACTCAGTCACATTATCCCGACACTGAGCTAACCAGTTCTTGCCCTATCCTATTAATGGTGAGCGCCAGACTAGGAATCAACAAGTAGTCATTGGTTTGACTCGACCGGGAACCAAACTCCCGATCTCCCCCACGCAAGGCCCGCGCTCTACTGATTCATGTAAATAGCTGATCAATCTACCGCTGAAAGACCAGTACCATGTCGCTGACAAAAGACTCTGTTCAATAAATAACCTAAATTTTTTTTAAAGGGGAAAAAAAAGACCTGTGCTACGATGCTGAGAAAAGACGTGTTCATAGGAATACAATTCATTCCCCCTTCTACCCCCCCCACCCCCCCAAAAAAATGCTTAAATTGAACTCAATCTCATTCACATCAACACACATTCATAGGTATACATAGCATATTTATGTCTGTGTGTACATGTGTATATATATACATACATACACACAGATATATGCACACATCACCAAAACCAACATGCAATATGTATAAATACAAAAGTACATACATACATAAATAGAAACCTTAAATACCCTTTTTTGCATTTGTTATTCCTTTACACACAATTTCTTTAGGTTGCTTACATTTATTCCAATCTAATTCACCCAGAAGCATATAACTGGCTCCATTACTAACCCTTGGCTTGGTTTTCACAATGAGGAGCATATAGCCACCTGCTCTAACCTTTGACTTGGTTTTCTCAAAGAGGAGCATATAGCCACCTTCATTACTAACCTTTGATTTGGTTTTCGCAATGAGGAGCATATAGCCACCTGCTCTAACCTTTGAATTGGTTTTCGCAAGGAGGAGCATATAGCCACCTTCATTACTAACCTTTGACTTGGTTTTCGCAATGAAGAGCATATAGCCACCTGCTCTAACCTTTGAATTGGTTTTCGCAAAGAGGAGCAAATAGCCACCTGCACTACTAACCTTTGACTTGGTTTTCGCAATGAGGAGCATATAGCCACCTGCTCTAACATTTGAATTGGTTTTCGCAAGGAGGAGCATATAGCCACCTGCTCTACTAACCGTTGACTTGGTTTTCACAATGAGGAACAAAGAGCCACCTGCTCTACTAACCTTTGACTTGGTTTTCTCGTTGAGCAGCCACCCAGCCTCCATGCGCTCCAGCTCGTTGTCCAGCATGAAGGTGCGGAACCGGTTTGACACATAGTGGTAGGCGAGGAACTTCAGGTAGTACTCATTGAACTCAAAGGAGAGCGGGAACTGGCAGTGGATCTGTCAAAGGGATGAGATGTTACCCATTTACAGTTGTACAAGCAAACAAGTGATAAAAATACGAATAATAATGTTAATTTAAAGACGCCATAGACATATACCCATTCAGATGACTTAGGAATTATGCCTGGAGAGAAAAAGCCTAAACATTAGTTGGAGGGTTGCAGGCTGACTGGGGACTGGTTGGTTGTTTTACATCCTGGCAATATCTAAGGTCATATCAGGATGGGGGCTGACTGGGAAAAATCGCAAAAATCCACAAAGTCATAGAGATCTTTCATCCTTGAATAAAGAGAATACATGCTATCAAATACAACACCCTGCACTCACTTGATGCACACAGTCCAGGAACTGTAGGAACATGGGTGCGAAGCCAGATGCTTGATTCCCTGCAGTCTGGTTTGACCGGTGGGTGAAGCGGTGTCCATACGACAGCCACTCCTTCTCAATTAGTGTTCGGAATCCTTCGACTGTTCGGTAGTGCGGGTCGAGGAGCACCTGCGCCACCGAAGTGACCTGGGTTGTGAAGTCGGTGCCGTCCTCCAGACAGACGAGTACAGAGGAGCCCTGCACGTCCAGCAGGTCCACCACAGCGCCAGCAATCTGCAGCATGTTCTGCAGCTGTGGACGCAAGCACACCGGCATTGAGCATATAGCATAGACATTGAGTATATATAGCATACTGACATTGAGCATATAGCACACTGACACTGAGTATGACACTGAGCATGGACATTGTGTATACAGCACACTAACATTGAGTATATAGCACGCTAACATTGAGTATATAGCACACCAACAATGAGTATATAGCACACTAACATTGAGTATATAGCATGCTGACATTAAGTATATAGCACACTGGCATTGAGTATATAGCATGGACATTGAGTACAAGGCACACTAACACTGAGTATACAACACACTGGCATTAAGTATATAGCACACTGGCATTGAGAATATAACAGCCTGGTATTGAGTATATATCACACTGACATGGAATATATAGCACACTGACATGGACTATATAGCACATTGACATTGAGTGTACAGCACACTGGCATTGAGTAAAAAGAACACTGGCATTGAGTATATATCACATTAACATTGAGTATACAGCACATTGACAATGAATATATATCACATTGACATTGAGTATACAACACATTAAAATTGAGTATATAGCACAATGACATTGAATATATATCACATTGACATTGAGAATAGAGAACACTAACATTGGCATTTGGGTTTGACCCATTTTAAATCACTCTATCCCCCCCCCCCTCACTCAGAACAAATTCATAACTTTCGATAGCATTAAATCTGAGTCAGGAGGTAAAAGAGCCACCCGGCATAAGTCACCTGTGGAAGCCACTCGGACTCTTCGACAGCGTGCAGGAAGGTGCGGTCAGCATCGGAGTATGGACCACTGGGCACACAGGCCCGCATCAGCTTCTTGAAGCTGGACTTTACATGTCGCACCTCATGGTAGTCGACCGGGATAAAGTCGCACTTCGGGAACGACTCCATCTTAATGCCCTGTAGATGGCATGGGGCAGAGTCAAGGTCAGTTGAAGAGAGAATCAAGGTCAGATCAATCAAGTGGGAAATAGTTACTAACTACTGAGGGTATAAATTGCTTCTTATTTTTGTTTGGTGATTAGTTGATCAAGCAGGGGAATTTTCAATCCCAGACAATATTGGTCTTCCTCATTCCACTGCTCCTTGTCTTATCCTAGTAACACAGAAGCCAGGCTAGGTAGCAACGTCTTTTTAAGTCATTGGTTTTACTCGAACACGTTTCGAGTCCCATGATTTACTAAAACGTGAGGCAGGCGGGCGCTCAACTCATTTGGCCACGCAGTCTTTAGGCTATGTTATTATTTAGTTAGCTGTGTATGAATCAAAATGTCCCCCATGATGTGCTTGTACTCTACCCTATGGAGGCTGGTATTCAAACATTCGGGATGAGAGTGGCCTCCAATTAAAGAATAAAAAGGAGCAAACTCTGACTTCAGATAATTTTGTTCAGTGCTAAGCATGAAAAGAAATAACCCATATGACCAAGAAACAAATCGGAAATTTCGCATCCCTGAAAAATTCTACTGCATTAATTATTTAAGCCCAGTTCTTCCTCTTTTCCACTATCTTTTCTGCACTAAAATTCTCGGGTGTAGGCAACATGTAAAGCCGCTCTCTTACTGCCCTGACTCTTAGAAATAACTTAGTTTTACTTTATATACACCAACAGTACATCTTCAGGACTGATATTTGTTTGTATTCAGAGAAATACATGTGACCAAACGTAGAATGATAGCAATATTCGCTGACATATCAGGCAAGGAGCCACATAGACAACTGGGCAATGGATAGTGTGATTACATCAGGGAGCCTAGGTGGTTTAATGGTTAACACATTAGCCCTAGAATGGCAAGAAGCATGGGTTCAAATCCTGCTCTACGCAGTAATATTTTCCATTTTCACCGCCACTATGACAGACATTCTTTTTTTAAGCGCTTTTAAAATAAATGAAATTCAGATTTACTTCAGACCAACCACTACCTACCCTCATCTGCGACTTCTCTCCGAGCACGTAGAGCACGGCCTTGTGGAAGCTCTGTGGTGCCACGTCAGAGAGGTCCTGGTCGATGCTGCCATTCTGTCGCACGGCCAGCGAATACTGCAGACTGCCAGTTGACATGCGGCTCGCCTTGTCGCGCAAGCTGCCCATGCGGCCTAATGCTGTGGGCAGAGGGCATCGTTAAGTCTGGCTTGAAAGCAATGCAGGGCTTTTCAGTTTAAAATTCCTATTAACGCATAGTGTGACATGTGATATGGGTCATTCTCAGAAACTGTGTACCACGTATTTGGCTTCCACATCACAATGGTAATGATTTTGCCTTTATGTGGGTTTATGTGGGTTTATTTTTAAGGGAGCGGTTGTGGGTAGTAGGCCCTAAGTCAAATAGTTATTGTTGACTGTGTATTAAGTTTGTTAGCAATACTAAATGTATTTCATCTATCCCACAAAATGTATTCAAGATATGCTTATATGATTTTGTGCTAAAATGGAAATGTAAAAATTTGCATATCGACACCATTCATCGTTTTGCTTAACTGTAATTAAAAAAACTTGCTTTAATTTGTTGTGTGTGTTAAAATGATGTCATGGATGGGTGTTACATGGTTAATTTGAATGGCTTCGCAATTTGAATAAGATCAAAATGAAAAAGTGAAAAAAATATCAACTCTGACATATGCACAACATATAAACCTCCATATGAATATAGATTCTGCTATTACTTGGAATGATTTCTGCTATTATTTGGTTTCTATGTCACAAAAGTGGTACACAGTTTCTGAAAATACCCCTATCCAATGTGTTGAATATGAGTGATTGAGCGTCATATTATGTTATATCCCATTTGGGTGCGCAAATACATGGATTGTCACATCATGCAATTCGATTTTGCACATATGACTACGTGTGTGAAAACACACACACATTTATGGAATCAACCACCTAGACCGACCATTGTTTCAATACGCATGGCCTACATCACAAGTCACACTATACATTAATGGAATCTTAGCTCTATCGAATGGGCTGACATATTCATATGGGTTCACTGCTAAATATCGAAAAGTCATATATTCGTCTGTTTTCTATTTCTGCTTAGATATAATGAGTTTCATTAACCCATCATTAATAGGAGTACAATTTTAGAAGTTTATTAATAAGTAAGCTAGCTATAGGCAAATAGAGCTAGTTAGTCTACTTTTGTTCTACATGTATATGCCAGGGTTAATGTAAGAGTAAATATGTGCTTGATGTTGTTTTTAATGTGTCTAGATAAACAAACATATCTAGATGAAGGTGAACGATTCATCAATTCTTGCTCTATATGCATCGATTAAACTTAATAATTAATAATCAACGAAGTAAATAGTAAACTCGCACCAGATATAGAAAGGCCACTCCCACCTACCAACATTCAGCCTACAGATAGAATAATGTAATATGTAGTCTTCTAACAGCTTTCAGAACATTCAAGGAACCTATAGGCACAAGCAGACAAAACTAACCCCTAAGTCAGACCTCACCCTAGAGTATTCTCCAAGTCCAATCTAGTAATGCAGGGGCTGATGCTAAACGGCTATGGTCAGGTGCATGCAGGTGTTATAATATATATATAATGATATATATATCATATAAATATATATATTATATATATAATATAAGCTTTATAATATATATATAATCTATATAAATATATTATATATACATATATAAAGTATTATATATATTATATATAATATGGAACAGACAAAGCGTTAATAAAACATCAAACAAAACAAAGGCTGAAACAAAACACAAACTGGATTGGCACCCAAAAGTCACCCTCGCCTTCTCACTCTGAACCTCTACCCATCAGGTACTGCAGCCAGCGACACCACCAAAAACCCTGCTTACACACACCGACATCTGCGACTGTTGACGAAATTGGGGTACATGTATACATGTATGCATGCATACACCGGCCGGTTAATTACAGATCTAATTCACCGCGGAATCAATGCAACAACACAAAATAATAAACAAAGAAGTAAATAAAATAAAATATAACAATTTAAAAAATAAAAAAAGACGGGTGCAGGGGGACATTGTACCTCTTGGACCTGTTATGATAAAAGCATAGTTTGTTCAGTTACATCATCTACAATCTGTGTGGCGACTTCTACAACTGTAAATCGGTATGTGTATGCAGTGTCACTGCCAGACTGGTGTGCCCTGTACTATGTGCTTTGGATCCCTCGGTGGCTCCCAAGTTGTTCAAATCCCACTTTCATCAACACCGTGTGAGTCCATCCGCACACTCAAGCAAGTAAATCTTGTATAGTTATTGAACAAAACTGACCAGGCATAGCTAAAGGTACGCATGCGCATGTGCTGGAGAACTTACTCGAGCTGCCACGTCTGAAACTGGGAGTAATGACTGCCAAGGCTAGAAGTGGGAGTAATGGCTGTCAAGCCAGGAAGTAGGAATAATGGCTGTCATAGCTAAATGTGGGAGCAATGGCTGTCATAGCTAAATGTGGGTGTAATGGCTGCCATAATAAAATGTGGGTGTAATGACTGCCACAGATAAATGTGAGCATAATGGCTGTCACATAAATGTGGGAGCAATGGCTGCCACAGATAAATGTGGGAGCAATTGCTGCCATAGATAAATGTGGGAGAAATGGCTGTCACAGATAAATGTGGGTGTAATGGCTGTCACAGATAAATGTGGGAGCAATGGCTGCCACATATAAATGTGGGAGTGATGGCTGCCACAGATAAATGTGGGAGTGATGGCTGCCACAGATAAATGTGGGAGCAATGGTTGCCATAGATAAATGTGGGAGTAATGGCTACCACAATTAGATGTGGGCGTAATGGCTGTTACAAATAAATGTGGGAGTGATAGCTGCCACAGATACATGTGGGAGTAACGGCTGCCACTGGTAAATGTGGCAGTAATGGCCGCCACAATTAATGACTGTCACAGATAAATGTGGGAATAATGACTGCCATATTGTATTGGAATTTGGAGTGACGGCTGCCACAGCTAAATGTGAATAATGGTTGCTATGCACAGAACTGCAAATAATGGCTGCCACATCTAAACATGGTAGTATAGTAGTACCTCTCTTTGGTGACCCCTGTGATGGGCGAGCCCTAGCCATGCCTGAACAATTTTTCAACATGCAAATTGTTATCGTCACATTTGACTGTCCCTCCGATGACAGGACACCTGCTGTCAGGACAACATTGGTCTGGATTCAGCGGTATCCTTTGAAAGACAGGTACTACTGTAATGCCTGCCATGCCTCACACTGGAAGTTATAGCTGCCAAGTCTAAATCTGAGAGTAATAGCCACTATGTCTCAGAGTGGGAGTAACAATTGCCGAGCCTACAAGTGACATAAATGATTCAGTAATCCCTCCAAGCATTCAAATGGATACAATGGTTGCCATGCTTAAAGTTGTGTTCAGCTTCCTACACCACAATGTTCCAAGTCAGTAACTAACATAACAGGCTATCCCTGCACTTTCACTAAGCGCTTTCAATTAAGCCTCAATAACCCTTCCTTCGATTGCAATACTTGCTTGCAATCACATATTTTATTTTGCTGAAAATATTTTTTGTTCAGCCCCGAAGCATTTAATGTTAAAACTCTAAATATCATGGTGTAAACACCTAAAGATATCAGACATTATTTAGACCCTTTTTTAAAGGGGTGGGAACATGACCAATACAACATTACTTATTCACAGTTATCATGAACAAATAAGACTATTTATAATTTTAAGTACCTATTTTCTACAGTTAATTAGGGCTTAATCGAGGCTGACAGTACCTACAGTGAACCTATCATTACTCATTGAGCCTAAATGGCCCTTCTCAGCTGTTATGAGTGACATAGAGTAGAGAATATACATACATATATGGATAGGCTTTTTCTATGAAATAGAACTGAAGCCAGCTTTTACTCATGGACCATGAATTATAGCGCATTATAAAGAAGCAGTTCAATGCAATATAATTCCCTAAGGAAAGCAGTACCAACTGTACTTTAAATAACAGTGGCTATGAAGCCATTTGACCCTTGCCGCTTACTCTACGTAGTTCCACCTATCCTCCCCCGCCTGATGTTAGAGGATAGGCTGTACAAGGTCAAACCCAGGGCAGGAGTATTAGACTGATAATTTATCGCATGGCTATTCTTAGTAGTTCTGAGTGCAATGCAGTTAATATTTCTAGGATTTGAATATTTTGCTAAAATATAGTGAATATTTAATAAGAAACACATCATAGAATTAATTGACCATACCCTTAGACTAAAGTGATCCTACATTTAAGTAGCGTGCAGTGTAAGTGTCTGAATCCTGTATACCCTATTGAAGCAAATAAAGGCTACACCTACCTGAATCACCATCACCTACCTGACTAACCATGCCCTTGCACCCTACATTATTCACTAACTGCCACTGGGCACCTCATGGTGTTGTAGTTATAGCCCAACACTTCTAAATATGTCCTGAATGTTGAAAAGAATAATGTTGTAAGCAACTAGAATGTCTTTCGCTTGTGCACACACTGTATAATACTATCCTATACAGCCATGTACAAGCTTCCCTATGTTTCAGTGCTCGCCTTGTTATACATACTTGTTTGCATCCTTGAAAAGCTGGCCCGAAGACTTCCCCGGCTAGCGCGGTTGAACGGACTGAGTGTCACTGATGGAGCCATCAAGCGTTCCCCCCCTAATAGACAGTAACACAAGACTAGAAACAGAGCCAGTCACCTTCTACGCCTTCACAAATACAACCAGTCTTTCTTCTTTATTTTACTATGGGAAGCCAACATTGGAAGCCAACATTGGAAACCAACATGAGAAGCCAGCCACCCTTCATGCCACTGTGTAAGCAGCCAATCACTTTTCACATAATTATCTCGCTGACAAGTCACAACCACATCCCATACCAGTATAAGCAGCCAATCACCTTTCACATATCTCGCTGACAAATCACAAGCACATTGCATACCAGTGTAAGCAGCCAATCACCTTTCGCATATCTCACTGACAACTCACAACCACATTTCATACCACTGTAAGCAGCCAATCACCTTTCGCATATCTCACTGACAAGTCACAATCACATTTCATACTGCTGTATGCAGCCAATCACCTTTCACATATCTCCCTCTGTCTAAGCAGTCAATCACCTTCCACATATCTCATTGGCAAGTTACTATCAACTTTCATCTCACTGTGTAAGCAGCTAATCACCTTTCACATATCTCTCCTGGGAAGCCACAATCACCTTTCATACAACAATGGAAGCAGTCAATCACCTTTCAAACTTCCATAAAGGCAGCTAGTTCACAGTTCAGTAGGCAATAACCTTTCACACGCACTAAAGGAAGCCAGTCTTCTTTCATATCTATGTGTTGACAACAGTTTCCCTTTGCGACTCCCTATACGTAGGTAGTTTCCATTCACGCTTATATGCAGACAGCAGGCATAGTTACCACTATTTCTTGAATAACCAGTCACCAGTCATATACACCATCTGACAAAAGTCATTATTCACACTTCCCAATGTGCAGCCGTTACCTTATACACTTGGCAATACTAAGTAGGTCTTCTTTCATTCCTATTTATCGTAAGTGGGTGTTCTCTGATATATATCTATGCCAAGCCAGTTTTCTTTCATTCCTATTTATCGTAAGCGGATATTCTTTTGTTGTTGAAGATTTATACTGCCTATCATGGATAAGCCTGAATAGGCTTGTTTTCACCATTAGACAGTTTGTCGATAGAAAGCCCGAGCCTACACTTTTACCGACCCAAGGGATTTTTAACCTCCCACACCACATAGACATGGTATGAGAGCAACTGGCCTTTGATGACGCTGTAAGTTATACACAACGGTGGAAATCCAAATTGGCAGAGATGGGGGCACGGGGAATCGAACCACCGACCTTCAGATTAGGAGTCCGACCTAGAAAAAAGTCACTCTAACCACTCCGCCACAGAGAATATATTCTCTGATATATATCTATGGGAAGCCAGTTTTCTTTCATTCCTATTTATCGTAAGTGGGAATTTTTTTATATATCTATGGGAAGCCAGTTTTCTTTCATAGTATTCATGAGAAATAAATCTTCCTTCATATGTATCCATGTGAATCTAGTCTTCTTTCACACATATCTAAAGTTCTGTGGGAAGGCAGTCATCGTTCATGCCATTCCGTGGTATATTCAGCCATAAAGAACTTGTATACCTCTCCTTTAGTAACATTCACCTTTTGCACATCACTGAGGTTGCAAGTTGTCAAACATCCCTGCGAAAAGCTATGGGTCTAACATACCGATGGGGGAAAACCATGTACCATAACTTATTTTCCACTTTTGCCAATTATTTCCCTCCAAATTGACTGACTTTACTCACGTAAACTGGGCAAGCCTCGTTTTGATTAAGAAGCAAATAAGATCTATATTGCTGCTATCCCAGTTCATCATGGTTCACGTGACAGACACACCACACATACACACACATCAGTGGGCAATGTAAGAATTGAAATATTAGGTAGAATATATCACATGATTCCTTAACAGACCTGGATAAGATGCCAGCTAAGAATAGTCTCTAAGAAGAGACGGTATTTACATATGGATTACAAATTCGCAAAAAAATGTAGCTCATGTCAATAAGAAAATACAGCTTTAACTTTAACTGGCTAGATTTGTAAGACTATGCATCTCCAAATTCATTTTCACATATTAATGTGCTTAGTAGTTTCATGACACATTCTGGGATAATATAATAGTCATATATCTCATAATAACAAATATACGTGAAAAGCCTCCCACTGTAAGATTCAAGTGTATCTTATTTTTCCTCTCTTTGGCGGTGATTTGTTTATTTGCAGGCAGCACTTGAAATCTTCAACTTGAACACAATTATCAGTAAAATATTATTGTAAACAAAGTTGGTAGTGCAGTAGTGCAGTAGTGCACAAGTGACCATCGGAAAGCAGTTTTGAACACTGCAGCCGACAGCTTTTCACTATATTGGTTAATCTATAGGCAAATATAGCTCTTGTACATTATTAGTGATTTTACATTAAGTGTAGAGTATTTTTAACCTGTAAAGGTAGTATCAAATTAATTGTTTGTGGTTTCAGAACTCCACCTGTGAAAGGTAGACAGAAAAGCAGGTTTAGAATTGTGATTATTATTGCAAATTATTATGTATTGTTATTATTATTATTATTAATGCAAAGTGTGCTGGATTTCATTATAAGTAAGAGAATATTCGTGGTAAAGTTTCAATTAAAAATAACTGAAGTGAGCTCTGCTCAAATTGAAACCGAGCTAAGTGAATGCAAACTATAGATCACACAGAATACAAAATGTGTTATGGCATAGAAAAAAAGAAGACACTTTGTAATCTTCACACATTTATCTAATTAAGCCACACTTATTCAATCCTACTTACTTGTCCTTAAGTGCATAATATTACCTACATGGCAGTTCTTACATAACCTCAGTTCTTCGTATTGCCTTTTAATCTTCTTACTACATAGGTGGTGTTAGGAAATATCCTGTAATGGCCATGCATAGTTAAACTGTATCCTATTAAGCCTAGTGAATGGTGAATAACATATGGCATGTAAGGCATCATAAGACGTAATCTAAATCGGTATAAGCCTTTTTCCCTTATTTACCCTCCTTCCACTACCACTGTCTCCCAAAGCAAACCAATCGGCTCCTCAGCTCAAGACAAGCATGGCCATTTGAAGCCTTTTGGACTATTTAAGGAAATGAGTTCATGCAGTTATCACATGTGGGAAAGAAATATTAATGCGGTATGCTAGCACAGCGGCAAATCACTGGCTTCCCCACCACAAGGTGGAGCAGGCGCCATGCTGGCCACACCATTACCCACTTAGTAAGGACCAGTCACTATGGATCATTTAATATATTTATAATATATATAAAATATCATGCATAATATATAATACATGATATATAAGGTATATATAAATTATACAAATTATATATAGCATATATATATAGCATATGCATCATATTTAATACATATCATATACAATATATATATAATGTATCTTATATACACCATATATATCATATATAATATATATCATATACAATATATATCACAAATAATATATATATATAATACAAATATATATATATATAATATATAGATAAATGTAAAATTAATATATACACATATATATGTGAAATTATATTACATATGCATCATTGCAGATTATATCACATATAATTTATACATATATGTACAAAATTATATTATATGAATATATTTGTATATTTACATAATTTACCTAGACTAGTAAATTTGTAAAATGGAGTCATAAATCCAGAGTACTCCTTGTTGAAGGCAGTACATCATTCAATCTACTTGAGAGAACTGATTGGTGCCTGACTATTGTAGAAATGTGGGGGAGGGGAGGAATATGTATACATCGATGTTATTAGAATTGTATTCTGGCTGAACACCCACAGCATTGGGGTATTCCTGTAATCAAATAATGCAACCATCGGATAATGCTTCCATCGGATAATGCTTCTATCGGATAACTCAACTTTAAATGAATGCCATAACTCCAGACACTTGTGTGGGCAAATTGCAAAATGACACCTGCGTTAAGTCTCTAAGCTGAAGCTGCCCAGGAGGCCAGTCACCAGCACTGCGACTCACTTGGCTCAGAGTGCATGCTCGGCCAAAGAGTCCAAAGCGCTAACTACTTTTAGCTAGCCCAACCTCTGTTGACAATCCACCTATATTTCCATTGATGGTACATACAGCCAGTTAGTTTGCACTATGTAGGATGACCATGGTATCCCGCAAAAAAATGCAGAAATTAGACTGAAACATTGGGGGCAGCTAGTAGGTTCCGACAGAACCACCGCCAAATTTCCGTGAAATCTCAGATTTTACCAAATATGGTTAGCATTGTCAGGGAATCACGGAAAATGCCAGAAGTCAAGTTTCAACTGTCCTTATTGTGACTGTATTATCGTCCATGACAAACTTTCTTGTTTGGGTTTTATGTTCTAGCAACATCTAAGATCATATAGTATTAAGAAGATATAGTATTAATCGGTGAATATCAAAGGTCACGGAAATCCACAAAATTGCAGACCTTACATCCCAAGCTAAGCCTACGGTAGCAATGGCTGACGCAGCAAAACTAATGGCTCATAACATGTACAGTAGAGTGCACATCGATGATATAAACAGCAGTTTTGATTCTGCTCGAGAATTTAAAGCATTGCTGAAATCAGGTATTGATATTTTTCCAAACAGAATTAACATGTCACTACATACAAATATCTGACGTTACTGCAGGATGATATGGGCTAGCTTCAGCAATAGCAATTAAGAGCAGTTTGACATGTCGTCCGCTACAAGTTATGTATAAAATATCACCCATGCTAGGCCCATTACATATATATGGCGAAAGCGATAGGGAGTTCTCACACTGACAACATGCAAAGCCAACAAAGCTAATCTCTTTACACACAAGATGGAGATCCTACCAAAAAGTACTTACACAGGCACTGTCCAATAAGGGTTTTTAAGGTGGGTTTACAGGCCAAAGACAATTCTCCATATTCAGAAGTATCAGAATATGACGATTAATAGTTGATATATTATCAAATATTTCCAATAAAGCTATTTATAACCTAAGTTTTTGTTTTTTTTAGGGGGGGAATCCAGCTATGCTTATTCGGGCAAGTCATTAATTATAAAAGAGGATTATTAACAAACATCCTACTACTATAGTCACGTGACACATGGTCACTGAGTAACTATGAAGCCTTTTGTCTAATCTAAACCAGGGATCTCTTAGAGATCAAGGCAATAATAGTTACATTGTGATATTATCTCTTTTAGATCCTTTTTAAAGTTGCACCGCTTTGATAAGAGCATAAACAATCATCATCATCATCACCATGATCATCATCCTCAATCCCTTAATTGCGAGGGTCGTTTGGGCACCACAGATGACTTTGCAACCAGTTTTCTCCAGTTTGTCCTGTTCTCCACTTCCCTCTGGGACTTGCCAAACTCCAGGCTTGTCCATTCCTTATGTTATCCTCACTTCTTCCTTTCTTTGCCTTGCCAGACTGTCATCAGAACCAGACTTTATGCTTGTTGAGATATCCCTTTTTTTTGGTCCATTAGTTGTTTAAGCAGGGGAAATTTCAGTCATAGACGACTGGTCTTCCTCATTCCACTGCTGGTCGATAGAAAGCCCGAGCCTACACTTTTACCAACCCAAGGGATTTTTAACCTCCCACACCACATAGACATCGTATGAGAGCAACAGGCCTTTGATGACGCTGTAAGTTATACACAACGGTGGAAATCCAAATTGGCAGAGCTGGGGGCACGGGGACATAGGAATTTCTCAATTGACTTAAAGTGTTGCTCATAGATCCATCTACATCATTTAACTATAGTTCTAAGTGCCTCTAAGGAAGAGTTGTGAACTGTATCTTTGTTTACTTCACAGTTGTGGTTATACAGTTAAACTAAAGCTGTACCTAATGCTATGTGCTTTTTCTTTTTTTTCTTTTTTTCCCTTGAAGATTTATACTGCCTATAATGGATGTCTGAATAGACTTGTTTTCACCATTAGACAGTTGATCAATAGAAAGCCCGAGCCTACACTTTTACAGACTCAAGTGATTTTTTAACCTCCCACACCACATAGTCATGTTGTAAAGAGCAACTGGCCTTTGATGACGCTGTCAGTTATACACAGCTAATAGTTGTGTAAGTTGTTGGGTCCGTGTTAACTATTCAATGATTCACCTCTTGGTTTATAGTTGCGGAACCATATAACTATAATTAATGCCACATGATCCAGCGGCAGACATGATATATCATGCTTAAATATCCAAATTAAAGAAAAGTCAGCAGATATATTTGCACTGACGGAACTATCCAAATAGAACTCAATTTGTCAAACAGGTTCACCTGAATGAGTTTTCTACCTACATATAGACTATCAGAATAACATAACCCCAGATTCATTTCTAAGAGACAATAATTTAGAGACAATACTTATTGCAAAAGTATGCATCGCTTATCGCCACCCATTGTGTTCATTACATATATGCAAAACTTCCATTCGACGAAAGACCATCATTCGGCTAAACAAATTTGAGAGCTTGACAGGGCATCAATCTTTGCTGCAAAGTTACCAATTAAGGTTATTTCCTGTATACGCTTGCATGTATTCCTTCCTGAACTTCTTTCTGAGATCTTCGACTTTTAACCAGAATTTCGCGGTGCACAATGTTTATATTTGTGGGTTTTCAACTTCAAAGGTGGCTTTCAACACATAATTGATTGTGAACTTTTACTTTCTGTGTAAAAGCAATGGCAGGATAACAGAATACTAGTTGAACACTTCTCATCTCGATTATGGTCTTTGCTGCTGACAGGGCGATAAGCAATAACCACTAACTAACACTTTCTGGTATTAGGAAATATAAAGAAAGAACTAAAAAAAAAAGAAACTCCACATACATTTGAAATCTTCAACCATCCCTATACATATTTGAAATCAATACGTAGATCAACCATCCCGCCAGGCATAAATATCGCTCTTGCTCTAAATATAAAGCAATGCTCAATGAAGATTCATCTGCGTTTTGAATTTCTTCATGGGTGATCTGCAGTAAAGCTATTCAAATTGAACCCACAAAATGACAACACGCATGCAGCTCAATATGGACTGTTAGCAATAGAAGGGTCATCACGGCCATAGAACGCAGAATGGTCAGACACGATGACATCACAGAAGGGTCGCGCATACAACGTCAAGGTCAAGGGCATCCTTGACCAATCACAGGTAAGCAGGTCAGGCCTCAGCCAATCAACGTCCCCCTAATATACCAAAGTAGTGGAACGCAGGCCCTCTGGTGGTTAGATGAAGAAACTAAAGAGGAAAGCGCCCAGGCATTGATATTAATGCCATAAAAGGTATCATGCCGTTATAAGGAGTAATTAAACTAAGCTCTTCAAAAACAACAAAGTTTCTTCGTGACCAGAATCGTTCAGGCATCTGTCATTTTATATGAATACAAAATCTTAGTTTCCAATCAAAATCAAATATTTGGTTGCTCATGCCATAAACAGATCCATTCAGGCGACAGCAAAGGTTGTAGTAATTTTAATTCAGAATAAAAAAGTGACCATCACCTTGCTTGCCATAGTTACCGTGCTAATAGATTAGTTGAGCTTACACCACAAGGCAGGTTCAGATCATGATTGGCAACTGCCTCGCAACAATCTTCTCCGCCATAACACTTAATGTTAGCGCAAACACATGTAAAACTAGGAACTTAACGAAATGGTTAGGTAGTTAAGTCTCAAGTGTAGAGCTTAGAACCGCTACGATTAAACTAGTTAATCACATGTGTCGGTCTTGAGTGTTAAGCAGGAGATGATGTGTTAGCCTTAATTACACGCTAAAACAGGGATGAGAGTTACCTTTAAGAACAAATTGTGGAAGTGTGACTTCCGGCAAATTTTGGATGGGAATATGATGGATATGACCAAGAAGAAAAATGCTATGAAATTAAAAACCCGCCGAAAATGGGGAATTTCTCATCCCTGTAAACCAACAACAGTCACGCTTCTCCTAAAGTTTAAAGGCAGATCAATAGATGAACTTAAATCAAACCAGCCAATCTTTAGAACCCACAAATGGGAGAGGGTATTTTTTCGAGGGTGGGTGGGAAGACAATTTCTTTTGAATGAAATTTGAAAATGGGCGACACAATGAAGATTACCACAAAGAGAAATTGTGTCTCGACTTGGGTTGTGACGTATCGGAAGGAGCTGGTTCGGTGGTTACATTACGTGGGGGTCTACACGCAGAGGGGGGGTTCTCTGCCTGGTGGTGTCAGCTACTGAATCACCTGCACTCCGCACGCTCAACACAGCAACGCCTCCCTGGTTACCATCCTTCACTCGGCCTTAGTTACAGCAGTCAAATGCACAGGCTTAGCCCAGTGCATGAGCTGTGTGCTTTTTATATTTTCCTACCTTAAATTGTGTTAAAATATTTTTTTTAATATTTTGTGCAGCAGTCAAATTCACAGGGTTAGCCCAGTGCATAAGTGGTGTGTTTTTATTTTAGTTTCCAACCTTAAACCTTGTGTAATACGTATATATTGTTTTCATTTCATGCAGCAGTCTAATGCACATGGTTAGACCAGTGCATAAGTGGTATGCTTAAATTTTAATTATATTTTTTACTTTCCTACCTTAATTTATTTTTAATATATATAAATATTTTCATTTTCTGCAGCATAGTCAAATGCACATGGTTAGCACAGTGCATTAGTGGTATGCATTTACTTTTTTATTTGATTTTATTAAAAACAAAATATATATATATATTTTTCATTTTCTGCAAGTCAAATGCACAAGGTTAGCAAAGTGCATAAATGGTGTGATTTTGTGTTTTTTATTTTTCTACCATATTAAAAAAATATATTTCTTTTTAAATGTTTTACATTAGTTAATTCTTTACAATTCCCAACTTTATTTTGCTACATTTTAAATCTTTTCAAATATTTTACTTTTTTTGTTAAATTTAATCAAATACTTTACTTTCGTTTTTTACATTTTATTTTTGTGACAGCTTCTTTTCAACTGTTCTATGTCTCTCTAACGCATCGTCCACATAAACATGAAATAAATATATAATTAAATCACATTTTGGTTAGTTATTTCAGTACAATAATGCTTCATTATTTAAAATAAAATGATTAATGGTAAAAAACCGCCTGAGTATTCCTACAATCAAACCGATTTATTTTAAAGCTTTGAATATTCCTCCCTACCCCACCCTATCTGATCTAATTTGATTTGATTTAATTATTTCCGAACTGATATACAAATAGCTTGCTACACTTAAAGCGCTTCGCTTTATTTTGAGTGCCAATATGCATATCGAAGCTAAAGCTGTGCATTCTAGAATCCGGTAGAAGCTGGTATGATAAATGTTAATGATAGTCTTTAAGCAGTGCAGTAGCATTCTGTTATATAAGTACTACCCAAAAGGTTGATGTTTTCTAACTAGCAAAGCTTGTGTGTTCAGTAAAGCATTACATAATTAACAATTTGTCTGGCAATGTTCTGATTTTCTGCTCATTGTTGAAAAATAACAAAGTAAAGAGAAAGAGCATAGCTAAGTTTGTATTGTTTACACTTGGTGCATAGTAAATTCCTAACTGGTATTAATAGCAACTTATCTATGGTGATATCAGCCCAGGACATCACCAATAACTAACCTTCCTCTAATTGGTCATATTTGATGAATGAGTTGTGCAAAGTTTTAATCAATTCCACATAAGTACAAAGAGTGCTTCTGTTAATTAAAGTTGCAGAGTTCGATGAAAATATCCAATTTTCAAAACAAAAACAATTATCTACATTTGATCCTATATATCTAACTTAGATATTTGTGCCCTTATTAAGCATCTGTCACCACATCGAAGGGAATACTAAGTCAATGTAATAAAACTTGTTACTGCAGAAGCCTAGGGTGTCCAAGTTTTGGCATACTTGCTCAAATTAATTTTGCATTTCAAATACCTCAAAAGTTGGCCATTTAAAATAAAAGTTACCTCAAACCAAAGTAAGGTAGATTATAATGATCAGCCTAATATATTTATTTCAGAAAATGACAGAAACTCAAAAGCATCGGACTATGCAACTTCAAGCCTATTTGGACAATAAATATGCAATCAATGGACAGAACCTTAGTACACGTATTATTGATCCAAACAAAGACAAATTGTAAATAATCACTCAAAATTTAGTATGAGGAATTCAAATTTCAAAATTTAGACACACAATGTTTATTTCCATAATCAAGCAGTTGGATTATAGGGGTGATAACTGTAATGGAAATGTGGAATTCTGGGTGGCAGGGTGCGAATAGTGCAGTTAACTCAATTAACTGCACAGAAACAGGAGAACAAAACGGAGGGGGAACTAATTTTCTTTACAAGTTTTTTTTTTATATTTAAATTTTGAATTGGTTTAGGGAGTATGCTAAAATTTCGTATTCACTCTAATGTGATTCAATTAATTAACTAACTACTATATAATTTGGGTAAAGAGTACCAAACCATAAAAAGATCAAACATGGCTTTATCCACACAAAATAAATGTATTAATTGGAAGTACAGTAAAACCTCTCTAAATCAAGCGACCATGGGACCGACTTTAAATGGTCAATTTAGGGAGGTGGGAGGTTCAGGGATTTTTTCATCGTTACAATGGACCCAAATAAAGCGATCGATATAGGGAAGTGGTCGATCTGTGGAGGTGGTCGGTTAGAGAGGTTTGCCTGTAGTCATTTATAGTCCAGATGGCTTCCTCCAATCCCATTTCTCTCTCTCCTCTATCGCATCCAATTAGTAGGTACTCTCTGTATCTAGGTCAAAATGATCAAACTTTGCACGCTAAATAAACATCAAAGTGTAAAACAAATACTGAGTGTGTTCTATTACCTTGTCATATTCTTCTCAATAATCCCTGCATAGACCTCATTCACGTGAACAACTGAGAACAAGACGCGCGTCAGAATCAAATTAAATATATCTAAATATTTTACAAATATATAAAAACTGCACTCTCGTCAGTGTATAGTGGAAGCATGGTTTTTCCATGTCAATTTGCCATAACTTTTGATGTTGTTTATAGCATTGCACCACTGCAATTAAATGAATCGTTTGTTTTCTGTTGTGATTTTACTTCCTGACAACAAAAAAAGGTCACATCACATCAGGACAGGTACGACTTGGGTCAATGGGGCACTCGTGGTGACTTTTTAGTGCTGCCCCTATGGGATACCACGCCACCAGCACCATGACCTGATATCCCACCCAATCACACTATCTCGGTACTGAGAAAACCAGACCTTGTCCTTTCCTATTAATGCCGAGTGCCAAGTTAGGTTGCGACATGTGTCAATTGTGTATGTCATTGGTTTGACTCACGCAGAGTTTGAACCCACGACTTCCTCTTGAATTCCTATCCAAAACAGCCTTGCAAAGCCTTGAGTTCCATATCTTCACATGTGTGCGCACCCTGTATATCTATTCCAGCCTGCATTTATCAGTTCATATACACATTCTACAATGACAATACGTTGTGATAAAAAAAAACACTAAAAACTGAAAGCCTCCTCGTTTTCAATCACACGTGAATAAGGTCTATTCCCTGTCATTACCTACTATATCTATATGTCGATACATTTATATGGCTATATATATCTACATATCCATAACTAGATATATATCTAGACATATAATAACCCATATATAGAGAGCAGGAATGCTTCATCTTATATATATCAATAGATATTTATAAATATAGATAAAGATATACATACTGCATTTATATATAAGTATGTATATATTTAAATAAATACACAAATACATACAAATATATTTAGTTACACATAATTAAATATACATATATAAATATATATTTTAGTTTAAAAATGTGGTTACATATATATATTATATATAAGTTTGTTTGTTGTTTTACGTCCCAGCAACATCTAAGGTCATATCAGGACGGTTATATATAAGTAAATATATAAAAGCATATAGATAAATATATATCTAAATATCCATAAATGTGTTTAAATATATATAAAATTTGTATATGAGTCAGCCTCACGAAAACGGGCCAATCGGTGGTCAAGTGAAGATGTCGGCATCGCAATTCTTAAAAGTGTAGTGCATTTCTTTGTTTCATATTAAATTATCCTAGAAACAAATCAAGTTGTTTTATTTTCTCGACCTTTACATTCAGGATAAATTTAAAGACTTTCCAACACCTCTGTCAATGCTAAATCATAATTATCCTGATCGACGCAGACATCCAATCATCGATGCCGACAACTTTAACAGATATTGGCGTCGCAATTCTTAAAGACTCGTACATTTCTTTGTTTTATATTATATTATCCTAAAAACAATTCAGGTTGTTGTACTTTCTCGACCTTTACATTCAGGATAAATTTAAAGACTTTCCAACACCTATGTCAATTCTAAATTATAATTATACCGATCGACGCCGATATCCAAGCTCGACGCCGACATTGACCACCAATTGGCCTCTTTTCGTGATCCTGACCAATATAAACATGTATATATTTAAATATATAAATGTGTTTAAATATTGATATATTTAAAAGTGTACATATATATGAACGAATATATTTAAATATATAAATATATTTAAATACATAATTAAACATAAATATATATATAATATATGATTAAATATATAAGTATAGATAAATATATATAATTATATATATAAATACATATACATACATAAATAGATATATAAATACATATATATGCATAAATGGATATATAAATACATATACATAGATACATAAATTTATATAAATATATATATATATAGCATTCCTGCTTTCCTAAAAGGTTAAACCAATCGCATTCTATAACTATAAGTATAACCCTCCCCTCCCCAACCCCCCATACCCACCCACCCACCCACCCTCCCCGTTGGGTTGCTGTGTAGGAGGCGTGCGGCACCACAGAGTGTGAAGCGCGGGGTGCGGAGAGCATGCTTACACTTAACGCGGCCCCCCGAGGAGCGCAGGCTGTTGACGGCCCGCGAGAGGGGGTTTGCGGACCGACGCACAGAGTCGGGCGTCTCGGGCATGGCCTGCAGAGGGTCGCACCCGGCCGACGTCAGGAGAAGCGAGTCAAGGCTGGTTAGTGAGTCACTCATGTCAGCGCTACCACTGTGCTCGGTATTACCCAGCGGTGTGGCGGCCACCACCGCCTGGAAGTACTTCTCCTGCTCCACGCTCGTCGACGTCTCGCTGCCTGATGACACTGTAAAAATATCCAAAGCACATCGTTACTTCGTTACATCAGGGTTCCTGCACCTATCAGCCAATCACATTTAAGACCCCGTTAAGAGCTTTAAATACTAATTTTCATAAAATTTAAGAGCTATTTTCGAGGGAAAATGTAACGAATATATTTAATTAAATATTAATAGAAACGAGTGAGGCAAACTACCATATGTCAAAGTATGGGTGCGTTTGTGGCCAGTACATTACGGTCCGTAGACTATAGCGTCAACTTCAAAACATTTCAGCTCCACAGCATTTGTGTTTTGTGAAGATACCTGGTAAAACATCTTGAAAAAAATATTCAAATCCAATTTAAGACCCTTTTAAGAGCCTTCCCAGAAAAAAATACCATATTTAAGACTTTTCAAGGGCGGGCTGTCATATATATTGGCATTTTGTGTATGTTAAATGGTGAATATTAAAAATCGCGGAAATCCGCGAAATGGCGAGATCTTTCATTCCTGCATATATAAATTACAATGCATTACTGAATAGGAAATCTCATTGTTGCAGTGCACAGCTGAGACACACGGTGAAGTGAAGCAGCCATCTTGTTTCGGTGCCTCACCTGTACTGGTGTTGTGATGTCCCTTCAGCATACCCATCACTCCTTTACCGTGGAAACCACTGCCGCGTAGCAAGATGGCCTTCGTGCGAGGGTGACGCCACGTCACAACGGGGAACCTGCAGGCGCATGGATGGAGCTGACATTAGACTAGCAGATGCATGGATGGAGCTGATATTAAAATACCAGGCGCATGGATGGAGCTGACATTAGACTAGCAGATGCATGGATGGAGCTGATATTAAAATACCAGGCGCACGGATGGAGCTGACGTTAGACTAGCAGATGCATGGATGGAGCTGATATTAAAATACCAGGTGCACGGATGGAGCTGACATTAGCTTACCAGGTGGATAGATGGCACTGACGTTAGAGCACCAGGTACGTGGATGGAGCTGATGTTAGACTAGCAGGTACATGGATGGAACTGATGCTAGAGTACAAGGCACATGGATGGAACTGATGCTAAGAGTACCAAAGACATAAATAGATCTGATGTTAGAGTACCAGGCACATGGATGGATCTGACGTTAGATTACAAGGCACATTGATGAAACTGATATTAAACCATCAGGCACATGAATTGAATTAATTACACTACCAGGCACATGGATTTAACCGATGTTAGGAACTGGTGGTTGGAACTGATGTTAAATTACCCGGTGTATGAATGGAACTGATGTTAAATTACCTGGTGTATGGATGGAACTGATGTTAAATTAGCAGATGCATGGATGGAACTGAAGTTAGATTACCAGCTCAGTAGAATTATATACATATGTGCTACATAATGAATTATGTTAATATAACCAAACATTTATTCTATACATCCTCAGTTAGATTCTACATTGAATATTAAAAAAAAGATTCACATAACATTTTCTTTTGGCCTCTTTAATATTATTAAAGAGGCCAAAATAAAATGTTAAATGAATTTTTTACATTATGGAGAACTATACCCTTCCACCCCCCAAAACAAACCCACATATATGCAAAGTTCTTCTTAGAGAGCGATACAATTTTAGAAAAAAAATTCAATTTGCACTCAATTGTTTGTGGTTGCATATTTGTAGCTCTATTCACACTCATAAATATATCTCAAACAATTTGGAGTGTTTGCTTAAAAAAAATCAAGATAACAACTCAAAAACATTTAACAGACATTTACATGATGGATCCAACAAAGACTGAATCCACAAAATATAGCTTTTATTGTTGTTGGTCAAATATTTTTCCAGAACTTAATGGGCATTGGTTATTTTTTCTAGGACATTTCTAGGACATTTAAAAAGTCATGGAATAGAAGTATTTTCAGGATTCATATGAAGCAAACAGAACGGTGCTCAACTTGTGTAGAAATTGAATACGGGTGTTAAACCGGACAGCGTGCACACGTCATTAGCACCCTTAAGCTAAGATTCCATATACGTGGTATGCGAATGTGACAAAAAATAGAAAAGCATGTAAAGGCTCAAAGCTAAGATTCCTTATATGCGGTATATGCGGCATGCGAATGTCATATATGGGGTGTAGATATATGCTAACCCCCAACATTTGTTGGGGTTTTTCTTCCAAATTTGTGAAGGAACAGTATTGATTTCTATGGCAAACGCAACAGTATTCGCATTCGCATGCTGCACCGATTGGTCCATGGGTGGATCCATTTGCCGCATTCGCATTCGGACGTATGGAAGCACCACTATTCATTTCCATGCTTTTCGATTTTTATTCACATCGCATGCCGCGTATAAGGAATCTTAGCTGAAGTGGTGCTTCCATATGTCTGAATGCGAATGCGAATGCGGCAAGTGGATCGCTTCATGGACCGATCGGTGTGAATGCGAATGCGAATGCTGCTCCATCTCCCTTAGAGAAACCAGCAACTTTGACTTTCCTTCACAAACTTGTGGAAAGAAATACAGGAAATCACATGGGTATTTCATGCCGCATTCGCATTTGCCGCTGCATGCCGCATACCGCGTATATGCAATCTTAGTTTTAGTCACTCCCGCAGCGCTGTCTCCAGGAGAGGGCTGCTAAACAACCCATTATAAAAAGTGACGGGAAGCTGGGTTATGGACATGATCACATGTTTTGCAATCTAAAGTGTTAATTATATAGTTCAAATGGTTACTTATCATAGCCCGCTACTTTTGGGGAGAATAACTGATGAAATCATGTAGAGTTATTCAAATCGAAAGCCTTCTGTGGCCGCTATCTTGTTTTTGGGTTATTTTTTTTGCATTCTCCCCCAATTTCTCAACTTTTAAGTCAATATAGATAAACACTGCGCACTAGAACCACCAGGTCGACAGTTAATTCCTACCGAAGCAGTGTTTGATTGGATCTAAGCAGCGTTGTCATTCACCCCTACACTGGATTGGGGTGAATCTGTTATCTACAGCACCCTGTACTCGGTAAGGGGAGCCTACCTGTTTTGCCTGTGAGTGCGGGCAAACTTGCGTATACTCTCGTCTGAGATGGTTTGTGGCACGACGAGAACGGCTGGGTAGCTGCAATAACACACAAACACGACTGATTGTAAGAAATCACAATTGCTAAACTTGTATCTCTCTCTTAAGATATGGATCAAGGGCAAAGGAATGGGGACCTTTCAGTTTACATGACTCTCTCGTCAGATGGCGCACCATGCCGGTCTGTGTATGCTTTGGTGTGTGATGAGTGTGTATGATGGGGTGGGGGTGGGGGTGGTTGGGGTGTAGGTGTGTATGGTGGGTGGGTGGTGGGGGCGTATGTTTGTGTGGTGGAGGTGGAGGGGTGTGATGAAGATCTTGGTGTGTGTGATGGGTATGTGTGTGGATTTAGGAGTGTGTGGTGGGGGTGTAGGGGTGTGTGGCGAGTGGGTATCGTGTGGTGGTTGGGGTGTAGGTGTGTATGGTGAGTGGGTGGTTGGGGTGTATGTTTGTGTGGTGGGTGTGTTGTGGAGGTGTAGGGGTGAGGTGAGGATTTGGGTGGTGTGTGGTGGGGGTGTATGGGGATGTAGGGGTGTGTGGTAGAGGTGTGTGGTGAGTCGGTATGGTGGGGTGGGTGTGGTGGGGTGTATGGGTGTGGGGTGCATGGGTGTGGTGGGGGCCTTAGGGATGTGGTGGGGGTTGACGGTGTGTGTGGTGGGGGTTGACGGTGTGTGTGGTGAAGGTGCAGGGGTGTTTTGCAGAACGGCACCTCACAATCTTTAGCATCCCTAAACCATCACCACACATACACCCCCCACCACAGCCCTAAACCCCTACCATACAAACCCACTACCCACACCTATACCCCCTACACCCCACCACACACACCTATACCCCCAGTACCCCTTACACCCCCACCACACACCTAAACACCCACCACACACTTACACCCCCACTACGC
>CM059193.1:79339577-79439577 GCA_030323885.1 Branchipolynoe longqiensis
CGAGGGTGACCCGAGAGTAATGCGCGTGGCTAAGGGCATCCACGAGGACCAGCTCGATCCCAGGCTTGTGCTGGACTGTAATCATGAATGAGCTGAGCACTGCCATCAGCCATATCTAGTGGGTGCGCAGGCGCACGCGCCCAGGGTCGGGGCCATGGTGCGGCCTGACTCGAGTGCCAAGGCCGACACCACGTTGACGGTGTTGACGATGACCTCGTACATGCCTGGGGCCTCAGGCCTGAGAAGCTGCACCCCGAGGACGAGGTTCACGGCCGTGAGGACGAGATTCACGCCTTGAGCTTGTGTGTAGTTGGGTGTGCAGCGACCATCTCCTCGTCATAAGCCTCCGAGAAGCAACGGTCCCGGGAGAACGTCGTGGGCGACGGAGGCAGATGCAGTTTCCTCTCGCCGCGAAGTCGCGGAACCAGCGAACATCGCTCCTGAGGTCGAGGTCCATGCCGGGGGGGGGGGGGGAGTGTGGCCCATAGCTTTTTGCTGCTGTTGCTTGCCGTGCTGGTGGTCGACCGAGGTCGCTGAGGCGGAGCAAGTGTGTCCAGCCATTGCGATGATCTCGATTCGTACGGCATTTACGGCAGCTGTATCCTTCCAGCCGTCGCGGAGCCATCAGTCCACAATCCTGGTGAAGATCTCAGAGTATTGTCTTACGACTGGCCAGGACAGGGTACAGTTACCCTGGGTGACAATCTCTTGGTGGTGGTCGAGGGCTTCCAGGGCACTTGACGGGAAAGCGCGCTGGTACTTGAGGCACTTTAGGCCCAGCGTGTATTCTTCTCGGGTCGTCTCTCCTTTTTTAATTGATTTGCCTTGGAATACCTTTCTTTCGTGTGATCGCCTTGCCATCCGCCACCACGACGATCAGCCTCACCGCCTCCTCGGCTGAAGAACGGGTGCCCCTGCCGTACGCGTCGTCTCTGGTCTGGTGTTGTCGGCTTCCTGTAGCGCTGCAGCCGCAGGAGCGTCCACAGCCCTCACGGGTTCCTCGGTGTGTCCGCGATCGGGGCTCGCTTCGCTGTTGGGGTGAGGGGGACAGTGAGGACCATGGGCTCGCCCGGCTTGCGGGTCGGACGTCCCGGCTTGATTGTGAGCTGGTGCGACCTCTACATGATATCGCCATAGGTTTGTTTGTTTGTTGTTGTTTTACGTCCTAGCAACAACTAAGGTCATATCAGGACGGCATATCGCCATAGGAGAGGTTGGCGACAGCATCTTGCCGCGCTGGGGGCGGTGCCAGTCTGCTGGTATGGGCCAGCACCGTGTCGGTGGCATGCAGGAGCAGATAGCGACCGGGTGGCTTCGCTTCCATGAGCACCTTGCTATGCACCGCCATTTCCTTACGTTGTTGCGAGGCGTGGATCTCCAGCGCATTCCAATGCTTCTCGATGGCGTCAATGGATGCCTGCATTTTTATCATTTCATCGGCCTGCTTAGCTTTTGCCGACGGCTTCTTCGCGCGGCAGATTGTCTGGGAGGCAGCATGGGAGGCGTCATTGGAGGCGGCGAGGTGCGGGTTTGTCCCGCCATCTTGCGATGTGAACGAGCCGCTCGGGTCGGCCTCTGGTGACGCTGTGATCCTTATGTGGCGTGCTTCGCCGGTCGGCCTCTGGGATGTGTGACTAGACGTGTCCGCTGCATGATGCTTTTGGACGTGAGTGCCCGATTTGACTTTGTATAGCTTTGTGACATGGGTAAACTTGGGTGGAGACGAGGGTGCCTGTGCATAAAACAATACGCTTTGAAATACGAACCCGAATGCAGGTCAGGAGGTGTAGGAGGAGGGGGGCGGGGAGGCGCGCATGCGCTGCTTGGTGATATGAGCGTCTCAGGCTTCCTCCGCCGGATCAACCACAATTCGAAATTATGGGCCGATGCGCCATCACCCAGTGCCACCTCTACCTCAGCTGGTGCTACATCCCTCTGTGACGCCTGCACCTCAGCCTCATGGTCAGCCTCAACTTCAGCCACATGGCATGGCTGTTCACACCATGCCGCCTCCTCCGCCTTCTCATCGTCAGCGTGCTGTCGGCACTGTGAGTGTGAATGTGCCCTGGGCCTCAACTCCAGTTTCTAGTGGCAGTTCAACTCCCACAGCAGCTGCAACTGGAACTTCAACGACAGGGTCACATACCCAAACATCGGATGGACTATTGAACTTGTCAGGGCTGTTGGGGATCTCAGGTGTGTTAGGTGTGTCTAATCTAGACCTGTTTCCTTCATCAGTTTTGATGTCACCATCGGGGCCCAACGATGAGAAGTGAATGTGACTGTCATGTGTAAATATGTATAAATATGTGCTTATTATTTTCTCCCCTTTCTCTTTCCCTTTCTCTCTTCCACTCTCTTCCCATCTCATTCTCTTCTCCTCTCCCTCTCTCTTTCCCTCTCTTTCCCTCTTCTGCCCAGATGAACTTGCAGTCCGCATCTACAAGCGCCAACAGGACCATGGAGTAAAACCCCTTGTAATTGTAATAGAGTGACCCAGTCCGTGCTCGTCCTGATATGACCTTAGATGTTGCTAGGAAGTAAAACAACAACAATCAAACAAAACCCACTCTTTGGAGGGCACTGGCAGGCGATGTATTTCCCCTCTAGAGCGCCACAGGTATGGGAGAAGTTCCACTTCTCCAGGAATTGGTCGGCAATGGCATGCCATCCTTGTGGAGTCCTGGTGCACGTCATGACCTCGTTCAGGTGCTCATCAATGAGGGCCTGACACACTTCACACACGATGAGCGACTGCGTGCTGTGGGGGACCCTCCCCCCAAACTTAATCGATGAGTATTTGTTCCCAGACGCCAGGTGTCGCAGAGTAAGGGCGATCTTCAGCCCAGGCTTGAGAGGCACCCTGTATGTTGTGTACTTTTTGGCGATCCTGGGTCCTACTCTCACCACAATCTCGTCAAACATCTGGGGAGGCATCCACATACAGTTGACAAACAACGCCAGGTCCTCGCTGCAGAGCTCAACCAGAAGCTGGTCATACAATCCAAACTGTGGCCACCTCCCGATCTAGGGTCTGACCCACATTCTCGGCTGCTGCCTCCTCCTTCTCCTATCGACACAGGCCGCCAGAATAGCCATGAGGTAGATATCTAGCTCATGCTGGTAAATGGCAACTCGGTAGTCACGCTGGAACTGTAGATGGAGTGTAGGGACATCCATCCTCTCTGATGAGTTGAGCAGGTCTGCTGGAAGATGCCCAGTGGTGCCTTGATATACCGACCCCCAACACGCTGGCGATACGCTGGCGATATGCTAGGGGTACGCTCACATACGCTAGGGGTACGCTCGTGTACTTTAACCAAATGTTGGGAGTATGTTATATACGTCAGAGATACGCGAAGGCTGCCAGCTGAACGTATGGCTAATGCATGCCAACGTACCCCAACGTATTCCTAACGTATGCCGAAATATCCCTAACATACACATAGTGTATGTTGAACGTACGAGCCACACGTGGACACACATTGAAAATTTTGAGCATACACAAAGATTTTTCGGAGCCTCGACGTGCGGCAACATAAGACGACGTATCCAGAACATATGCGACGTATGCCCAATGTATACATAATGTATGACAACACATCATGATGTACACCGACATGTTGGGTCGAAAATCACATGCGTTAGCACATGTTGAGGCAATACGTCGTAGTGTGACAGCACCTTTACTTTTAGAAGTTGTTCATATTCCCAGCCCAAGAGTAGGGCCACTTTAGGTGCGGTCGGGTGGGGAGGTGTCAATCCTTTTATCTTAAAGCTTCACAGGGCATTAGGTTGATTGTTATACTTAGAGGCAAATTTTATTTTAAACGATTAACTTTAGATATATTTGACGTGCACATATACCAAATTAATTTTGGTGTGCACGTCAAAACTGATCTCCATAAGCTTCAGCAGTAACAGGTTCTATTTAATTGACTTAATATTCCCTTCTATCCAGCCAGCAACAATTCTTAATAAGTACACCAGTATCTCTAGTCAGGTATGTAGATTGTGTTTTTTAAAAATAATTGATGGTTTTATCAACTAGGCAGCTTTAATATTGTCAGTTGTCACAGAATTACAATTGAACTTGCCTTCATTTCGGTCAATACTCATTCACGAGGCTCTTAGACTTCAAATTACTTATCTGGAAATAACTGCTATCTAACTTGACAATTCTCACTTTACAGATTACCAAATCCCCTCCCTTTAATATTTCTATGAAATCTGAAATTAACTTACAGATCCCCTTCTGGCTAAAGTAGGCTCTAATGGGCCACACAAGCCTCATTCACTAACAGGTGTCAATAAGGCCTTCAGTAACCAAACCAAGTAGGTTGTGTAGCAAATGGTATATTTTCTTTGAGAGCTGAATCTACCGAAATTATGTAAATCAACACAGTTCAATGCATCCAATATCTATGTTAAGCTAAGGCACTTACAAGGTACATACTAATTAATATAGACGAATAACCATATCCATATCAAATACCCTCTGTAGGGATGAGTCACCTTTGACCCCCCAAAAAAGAAGGAAAAAAGTGGAAAATCTTAGTTCCGGTAAATCTGTCATTGGTAAGGATATGAGGGGAAACTACCCGTATGGGCAAGGGGGGTGGGGTGGTATCGTAAATCTGCCGAAAATCTGAAAAATTGTCATCCATGACCCGCCTATATCAACCCCACAAAATAATTAAAGAAATAAAGAAGCAAAGAAGTAACGAAATAACGATAAGAAGAAAGTAGGCATGCCCACGCATCCAAAAAGCCGACCACTATAAATATATGTAACAAACAAAACGATAAACACTAAAGAAATCATAAAACTGCAAGCAGATAGGCAGACAGGACGCAGGAGAGGGAGAGGGAGGGGAAGTGTGAGAGGAATAGGGAGAGGAATAGGGAGAGGAAGAGAGAGGAAGAGGAAGAGGCAGGAAAGGGGTAGGATAAAGAGGAGGAAGAGGGGTGAGGAGGAAGAGGAGGAGGACGAGGAAGAGGAAGAGGAAGAGGAAGAGGAGGAAACGGGCTCTGGCGGGTTAGTTGATTGGTTGGTTGGTTGGAAGAGGAAGAGGCAGGAAGGAGGGAGGATAAGGAGGAGGAAGAGGGATGAGGAGGAAGAGGAAGAGGAGGAAGAGGAAGGAGAAGTAGTAGGAGGAAGAGGATGAAGAGGAGGATGAAGAGGAGCAGGAGGATAAAGAGGAGGAGGAGGAGGAGGAAGAGGGATGAGGAGGAAACGGACGCTGGCAGGTTGGTTGGTTTGTTGGTTGGTTGGTTGGCTGGCTGGCTGGTTGGATGCCTGGGTGGCTGGGAGTGGCGCCGTCTGGTGGCAAAGCGGGCGCCCCCCCCCCTGGCGGAAGTGTGGGGAATAAACTGGTTGTGGTGCGGTCATGCGGTAACTAGCAGGCGGCGCTTACATGGGACCCATAGCAGATGATGAGGGCATCATGGACGGGTGCAGCGTGGCCGCCTTCTTCTGGTGCTGCGAGCGGTAGTGCATTTCAAACATCGTCCCCGCCCTGACACATCCAAAAGGAGCGAGCGGGTCATCTATCAGCACAGCGCAGTGACGTCACAGCGACAGTGTGTCACGTGATGTGACACAAGGGCCGCGTTTGTGTTGCTATTACATCGTTAGTGGCTGTTGAGTTATTGTGTCAGTGCAGTTTTTTTTACATGACACTTATTTCAGTGAATACTTTTCATAGAGCCACCTAGTGGCACCTATAAGAACTACATGGCGTTAGTGTTGGACTGTTAAAATGACAACAAGAGTTGTTAGATCTTTCAGGCATTATTACAAATTCATCACCCAGCTCTATATTGCTTTCTCAATGATCGGCTAAATGCTTGTTTGTTTGTTTTTGTTGTTTTACGTCCTAGCAACATTTAAGGTCATATCAGGACGGGTACTGACTTGTGACAGTGTGCAGTCATGACGACTTTATAGTGCTGTCCCACTGGGAGACCAGGCCGCCAGCACAAATGACCTGATATCTCACTCAGTCAGATTAGCCTGACACTGAGCCAACTAGTCCTTGCCCTATCCTAATAATGCAGAGTGCCTGGCTGGGAGGCGACAAGCTTCAATTTTGAAGTCACTGGTTTGACTCGACCAGGGTTCGAACCCATGATCCCACGATCTCCCGACAAGGTCGGCTAAATGAGTTGAGCGTCGAACTCCGGATTTGGTAGGTTATGGGATTCGAATCCATGGGTTCGAACCTTGGTCTGTCAAACCAATTACATTAAAATGTATACTTGTCGCTACCTAGCCGATCGATCGGCATTCCTAGGATAGGGCAAGGAACAGTGGATTGTTTGTTTGTTGTTGTTTTACTTCCTAGCAACATCTAAGGTCATATCAGGACAGGTGCCGACTTGTGACAGTACACACTCATGGCGATTTTATAGTGCTGCCCCACTGGGAAATCAGGCCGCCGGCACCATGACCCCAATATCTCACTCAGTCACATTATCCTGACACCGAGCTAACCAGCCCTTGCCCTATCCTAACAATGCCGAGCACCAGGCTAGGAAGCGACAAGTATCAATTTATAAGTCATTGGTTTGACTCGACCGGGAACCAAACTCACGACCTCCCGATCTTCCGCACGCGAGGCCTGTGCTCTACCGATTCGGCCACCGCGCCCGGTAGGAACAGTGGAATGACGAAGACTAATTGTCATACATCGACGTCTGTGTGTGTGTCTGTGTGTGTGCGTGCATGTGTGAATGTGTGTGTGTGTCAATTACCCACACTGCATTGCAAATTAACAACCAGCGGCAAGCCTAGCCTTATGATGAGTGTTAATCTCTGGCATGACAGTGACCAGCTAATTGATGAAAGTTTGCATCCCTTTTATTTTCTGCACGCCTTTTTCGATTTGGAAGGGAGGGGTATGTGTGTAAATAAGACTCTCTACAAAGATAACAACAAAGATGGCTGACAGAGAAGCTTTGGTGGAAAGTGGACATTCTCTTTCATACAACAGGCAGCTCAGAGCAACATGAATCAATAGCAACAGAACAAAACCTATATGCTCATGAGAGCAAGAACGGGTGACTTCCGTTGTTATATTTGTAAGTAATTGTCCCTGATGTGAGCGTATTATATACTCACTTGTATGGAATTCTGAAAATAAGTGCAAATACAGAGAAAAAAGTCGTTTCACTAAAAAGGTAGTCTGAAAACATACATGTCACCACAGCCTTTGTGATAGGAGATGACATGCATTGGGTTCTTTGGAATTTCTTTTTTTCTTTCGCATTCTTTAAAAAAAAAAATTTTTAACTGAAGAAAAAATGCTAACAGATGTAGCTTATGTGTGCAAAAGTCACCCTTTCTTAGGCTAAAGCTCGCTCTACAAATCTAACATGTAGACAACATATATAAACACCAAAAACACGGTCTAATCAAATATGCTGACCCAACTATGAATCAGGGGTTGGATGAGGTATGGGGAGGGGGCGAGGTGGTAGGGGAGAGGGTAAATTGGGGCTTGCAAATAGATACATGCATTGGAACATGGTGGCTTGAATATAATATCTATATTGTGAAATGTGTTAAGAATACCGGATATTTTAGTATATTTTGTGTGCTAAGACGAAAATTATAAGCAAATGGCAATGTCAATGTTGGTAAAACTGTCTATGTGTGGAATATTGCCATTCTTAGAAGCCACTGTGAAACAAGAGAGCACCCCCCCGTCCCTACGCTCCGATAGAATATTATGCCAATTAAATCCCAACAGATGTAACACATAAAATTGAAAAACTTCATCAATTATTTAGTGATTTGGACTTCCACCCGTGATTTAAAATGTTCACTTCTAAGTGCCCTTACTTGAGCTAGGACCAGGAATCAGCATCTAATCTCAGACTCTAGTTCCCTATTTCTTCACAGTGGCGACACCGGCGAGTGGCAAATACACTAAGCTAACAGGACTTCCACATGAGATTTTAAATGTTTACTTTTTTACTTCTAAGTGACCTTTAGGCCTTTGAGGCCCTTTAAGGTGCCCTTACTTGAGTAAGGACCCGGAGTCAGCATCTATACTCAGACTCTAGGTCAGCATCTATACTCCGCAGTGGCGTCAACGGCGAGTGGCAAATACACCAAACAGAACGTCCACACAAGATTTAAAATGTGACTTCTAAATGCCCTTTAGACCCTTGAGACCCTTTAGGTGACCTCACTTCAGCAAGAACTTGGGCCGCGTTCAGGGAACACCTCCGAGTCTTATCGGAGAAATTCTGACGTCACGCTAGTCTGACCGGCAAAAGCAGTCGGTCGCCTCGAAAATGGCCGCCCATTTGTAATGGAAAAGAAGAGCTCTGATTGGCTGAAACCACTGAATACGGCAGCCATTTTCGAGGCGCTTTTTGTCTCCAGTCTGAAAAGCGAGACGTCTCCGAGACGACTCGGAGGCGTACCTTGAACGGAAATACTCAGCATCTATGCTTGGACTCTAGCTCCCTATTCCTCCACAGTGGCGCCACCAGCGAGTGGCAAATACACCAAACTACTAGGACTTCCACATGAGATTTAAAAAGTTCACTTCTTTACTTCTAAGTGCCCTTTATGCCCTTTGAGGTGCTTAAGGCTATTGAGGTACCCTTACTTGAGCGAGGCGTTCTTCTCCTTGTGCTTGTGCAGGGGTGTCGGCTGCACGCTGTGGTTCCCCGTGAAGGCGAATGTGGTGTGAACACTTGGCGGGTTGCGCACTTTGTTCATCAACTTCCGGAACGTCTCGGCGTTCTCCGACGAAACCTCCTCATCAAATGCAATCTTCATCAACTGTGAAATAATGTTACAGTGGGGAACATTAGTGCAGCAAACTTAGCTAAAATTACCCTGTCCGAAATGGCGCCATCCTAAGTTGGTGCATATTTAGTTTGATAGTGTGATTTCACTCTGGTAATGTAGCTACATATAGTTCAATTGAATTAGCCTGTGCCCAGTAACGTTCTCTAGTTGCCGGAGTCAATTGAATTAGCCTGTCTGAAGTAATTTCCGCCATTTGGCACAGACATAGTTTAATAGCATGATCACACTCTTCTAATCTAGCTACCAACAAGTCAATTAAATTAGCCCGTCTTAAGTTGTCACAGAGACAGTTTATTAGTATGATCTTCCTCTTCCAATCTAGCTACCAATAATTCAATTGAATTAGTCTGTCCTAAGAAATGTCCTCTAATTGAGACATTTAATCTCACAGTACTGATCTTCCTTGTCAAATCTAGCTACCAATTTTTCAATCAAACCTCACAAGCTTTTAAAACATTGTTTCCTTACTATTATAGTTCAGGGATGACAGAAAGAAAATCGGATAAAAACAAGTCAGGAAGATGGTTGGTCATTAAGAACTAAATGTTTATCTGTAGATTGATTGGTGGTTGCTTTACGGCGTGTCGGCAGCATAGGCCATATTCTCGCCGTGAATAAGGCCTATGCTGCCGACACGGCGTAAAGCAACCACCAATCAATCAATCAATCAATCAGATGTTTATGGGTTTCAGGTGAGTTTAAAGTGTTGGGTTTATAGTGAAGGCTATTGCAGAGAGGGAAAGCCACCTGATTGCCCTCTTTCACCTCTGGCACAAACCTGGAATGTGTTGGACCTGAGCTGCAGACCCTCCTGCAGCCACTGGTCAATGTGCTGCAGGTACTGCCCACTGATCTTCTTCTCGCGCATCAACGTCGACACGGGGAAAGACCGGCACACCACCTGCTCGCAGGCTGCAACAGACACACCAACACAGGGTCAGCAGAGCACGCAAGGTGCATGTGCGCACACATGCACACAAACAGACACACACACAAAAAAGAAAAGTTTGTTTTATTTAATGATGCCTCTAGAGCATTTTGATTTTTATCATTGGCTATTGGACATCAAACATATGGTCATTCTGACATAGTTCTTTGGAGGAAACCCACTACCGCCACATAGGCTACTCTTTCTGATAAGCATCGAAGGGTCTATTATATGCACCTTCCCACAGACAGGACAGCAGATACCACAGCCTTTGATGAACCAGTTGTGGACCACTGGTTGGAACGGCTTTGAATCCCAGCCGAGTCAAACCAATGGCATAAAAATAAGATAGTTGTTGCTACCTAGCCTGGCATTCCACATTAGTACGATAAGACAAGGAGCAGTGGAATGACAAAGTGGAAGACCAATTGTCCGTGACTGTAATTTCCCCAGCTTAATCAACGAATGTGACAACAAATTTGTTTAAGGTTCTTTTTAGTAGTGCTCATTGTAAATAAAATAAGTAGGTTAGGTTGACCTTACCGAGCGGGTCGCAGGGTGTGCCCTTGAAGATGAGGCGGTATGTGGTGAGGAAGACGGCTCCCTCGGCCGGCAGCAGGACCGGCCCGCCCAGGTGCCCGCCTGTGCCCTCGTCACGCCCGTCGGGCACCAGGTACACACGCAGACCGTCCATCACAATCTCCTCGCCCGCCAACAGCGTCGGCGTCAGCAGCTTGGGCTGGTGAATAGACATAGGTATTGGCAACAGGGAAGAGACTAAATCCTCACATGGCTGAACTCATATACAGGTATGAAAGTGGTCTCCGGCAAAAAAACGCGGAAAGCAAGCCGGGATTATTACACCGACGGCGAATTTCCGCAAACAAATCTGAATATGAGATGTTAGTCAGTGTAATTAAATTGATATATCTCAAAAACCGTTGAAAATCAAGTGGATTTTTTATGAAAGTAAACTGATTTCTCATTCAAATGACAGCAAATTTAGCCTCACTGGCATTACTAGTTGTAAGATATGATATGAGATATGGCGGGCACATTTAGGCGCTCCCGGCCTGTAAGCACATGTAACTTGTGGACGCATTTGGGTGCTCCCATCCTTAAAGGGTTAAAGGGCTAAAGGGCTTGGACAATCTCTCCACAGGAACTGACCTTGTGGAAACTTTTCTTTAAATCCACTGCGGACGTTAAAATCCTAGATTTACCTTTTGAATTGGTGGTAGCCGCTTGCTTTCTTTGTGCACAGCTTCAAGCGTTTCAATGTGCATAGCTACTACACCTGCAACAAACATTACACGAGGATGTTTGAATCCAACAACACTGCCACCTGAATTAATGCATTCCAACTGCAGGACACCGCCTGCATCTATGCAGCCACCAGCTTTATTTCATAACCTAACATATAGAAAAATATAAAATAGCTTTTATTATGATTAAAATAAGGAAATTTACCATGGCTTAAAAGATAGGAGAAAACAGTGATCAAACTTAAAGATATGTATGGTGCTATAAAAATGGTATGTTGCTATGGAAATAGTCACATTATTATATGGTACTGTGATTGGCCGTGTTGGATCATACGGCCGGATCCTCCTAATCTGTATGACGACAACGCAAAGGAACGACACAGATGATTCTCGTTTATCAAATCCTCTCCGCTTCCTTGCAGGGCCATATACAGTCAAGTGACCGGGCCCCTGACCAGCCAGAATACAGGTAACCTCTCATAGTAGAGGGGTGGCCGCTAGCCAGTCGCACATGGGAAGTCCACCCAGGAACTGCCTCTGGCCAGCCTGCTGCCACCTGTTGCCACCAAAGGGCAACAGAGGTGAGCGGAGTTCCTGCTACCAGCACTACGTGGTAGTGGGACTCATACACGGACTACTACAGTACCATAGATCCTAAAACCAGTGCTGATAACACATTCTCTGCGATGATAGTCATGGCAGTACTTTTCAATTCGATGAGGCCAGCAAAACTGATACCGGACTACACTACAGTCCAATATCATTTCCGATGGTCGAAATAAATACTCAGAAGCCTACTTGATTCAGGAATGAACATGGACCTCGTGCTCAAGCCCCGATATCGGGCATTAATTGATCAAGCTCTGTTATTGTCCCCGGGCTTTAGAGCATACTATAATCATAAGACACGATTTTACACGTGCGTAGGGATATGACAGCGTTCGAAATAAGTTAGTTTGTTGTTTTACCTCCTAGCAACATCTAAGGTCATATCAGGACGGGTACCGACTTGTGACAGTGCACACTCATGGTGACTTTATAATGCTGCCCCACTGAGAGACCAGGCCACCAGCACCATGACCTGATAGCAGTCACATTATCCTGACACTGAGCCAACCAGCCCTTGCCCTATCCTAATAATGCCGAGCGCCTGGCTAGGAAGCAACAAGTATCAATTTTAAAGTAAATTGGTTTTGATTCGACCAGGGTTTGAACCCACAAACCCATGGGTTCAGATCCCCAGATCTCACAAAACAGGAGACGGGCGCTCAACTCATTCGGCAATCCCGTCTTGTCTTCAAAATAAGAGCGTGTCTGCTTGTGCGAGCCAAGTGAGAATAGGCACGGACAAACAGAACATGGCTTGAGCTTTTCCATTGGACAAGTTGTTGGTTTGATTTATCTGTGTAGTTTTATTCTCATAACCATAGAGGTTAACAGATAATAAAGGTAAGTACTGTGGGTAAGTGTAAATTCAGACGGACGAGTGCAAATCACACCAGACTTGTCCTATGGACAAGTGAAAAATGTTGCTTATTTCTCTCACTGATATGTTATAAAGTCCGAATGGATGATTAGTTATTTCAAACAGGTTGAAGCCAAAGGGTAAGTGCCATTTGAAAGAACACATCAGCACTAGCCTGATTCCCACAAGCATCATGCACAATCTTGTCTTTAAAAAATAAATGTTATTCCCCATTTACAGCACTATTTTGATATTCAATACGGAACTAGATTCTAGGTATTTCATATGGTACCAGTGCCATTCGGCCTAATGGAGGTTATCCCTGTATCAAAGTAACACGTGTGTAATAAATAACTGTACCTGGAATCATTTGGTGCAGGGACTTGATGTGTTCCGTGGTGACCCCACTCTCAGAGCAGACCTTGTCGACGAAGCGCGTCACGAAGCGAACGACGTTGGCCTCGACCTCTGAAACCTCCTGCTCATCGAAGCCGCTCTCAATGTCAAAGCTATCACTCTCCGCAACACTACAAATTCAGACACGCGTGGCTCAGTTACAGACCAAATAAAACATATTTACACTAAGTGATCTCTTATCAAACCATAATATCCACCTATGCATACTTACAATTGTATTTGGGTCTTTTTGTGTGTGGGAGGATTTAATGTGTATTTAGTCTGAATTAATTAAGACTTTTTCAAATTTAATTTATATTTATTTTTAAATTTATTAATCAAAAGGAATTTAAATTGCAGACAATCAGTCTTCTTCATTCCCCTACTCATTGCTCTATCTTAGTAATGTTCAGCGGCTGGCTGGTTAGCGAAAAGAATAAATTTGATAAGTCTGTGGATGGAAACCTCTACTCTTCTATCCAACCCTTTGAGAGCACCAGGGACCTGGTGGGGAATGGTGACGTGACAGGATGAAAGCGAGGCTGGGTGCACATTCCAGTAAACCACCCACCCCCAAACCCTCCATGCACCCGTAAGATAGATCCAGGGCCTGGTTGAACGTGGTGACGTAACAGAATGAAAGAGAGGTTTGGTGCACATTCCAGTATACCACCCCCAAACCCTCCATGCACCCGTTAGATAGATCCAGGGACCTGGTTGGACGTGGTGACGTGACGGAATGAAAGAGAGGCTGGGTGCACATTCCAGTATACCACCCACCCCCAACCCCTCCATGCACTTGGTGACGTGCCAGAGTGAAAGCGAGGCTGCGCGCTGGGCACTGCGCACTGAGCCAGGCTGCTGACCTGTTTGTGATGTTGGAGTTGGAGCTCTCGCCTTCCTGGTTGACGCCGCCCTCCTTGAGCGACTTGGACGCGTCAAGCGGCACACGCAGATACACCATCCGGTACGCGTAGTGGATCGCCTGGCTGTACACGATCGACTCTTCGTTGGACACCATCTCCTTCTGCTGCTCCTGCGTCAGGGTCGGCCAAACCCGCATCTGGAGATGAAAGGTGGGTTAGGTGCGGTGAAGGTGAGGTGGAAGGTGGGAGTGGGGGTGTGGGAAGTTTATTTCACTTAGCATAGATTCACTGTGAATATGCATGTCTATAGAATTCAATCAAAATAGTGTATGCACAGTAGAAGCTGTCTTCAATGGACAACTCTGCACCAAGACCAAAGTTGTCCTGACATAATAGGTATCCTGTTATTGGATGGATAATCAATTGAAACAGAGACTGTTTGTACTTTTCAAAATTGTCTGCACATGGCAAGAGTTGGTCAACTATGGAGAACGTCAAAAACAGGTACTATTGTTTGTTTGTTGTTGTTTTACATCCTAGAAACATCTAAGGTCATATCAGGATGGGTACCGACTTGTGACAGTACGCAATCATAGCGATTTTATAGTGCTGTCCTCCTGGGAAATCAGGCTGCCGGCACCATGACCCGATATCCCACTCAGTCACATTATCCTGACACCGAGCTAACCAGTCCTTGACCTATCCTAATAATGCCAAGCACCAGGCTAGGAAGCGACAAGTATAAATCTTTAAGTCATTGGTTTGACTCGACCGGGAAGGGAACTCACGATTTTCCGCAAGCGAGGCCTCTGCTCTACCGATTCGGCAACCGCGCCCGGTAGGTACTATTGTGTGTGTATGTGTGTGTGTATGTATGTGTGTGTGTATGTATGTATGTGTGTGTGCGCACGCGTGCGTAAATTCCCACTTAATATAACCGGATTTATAATATTACATATTCTATCTGTATTATATATTTAAATAACAAATAAATATGCACAGTCTAGAGTCTAACCACCATATATTGGCTCACTGTGAGCAGGGCCCATATATTTTCCTAAACAGCCAATGGAAAATGTACATGTGAATAAAGGCCATCTTTCTCATATCTAATTGGCTGCTTTTAGGTGGTTAACAATCAAATTGGCATACAACGTTGGCATTGCAGGAAAAAGGTATTTCCAACAATTGTCTTAAAATGCATTTCAAAGCTTAAAAACTAAGCCAGTGCATTGTGAGATATGGATTTTTGTGTTGTATATACCTAGACAACATTTCATGAACATGTTGTAAATCAGTCGTTGAAAAAGATCAGGGGATCGGCTACCAGATCTTGCTACAGTAATTTATCCAGTGTGGCACCATAATGATAGTTTATTTTCGTATTTTATTCTGGTGATAAATTTGGGGGGGAAATCAGATGCTGCTAGATATTCAGAGATGATAGTGGTTTCAGACAAAAGAAAGCGGAAATCAAGCCGAGATTATTATCCTGACGGCAAATTTCTGTCCTAGAGACTAGCTACCATACCACACCTATATAAAAATGAATGTCCCCAGGCTGTGAAAAGCACCGGAAATCTGCTTAAAAACGAAATAAATATCATCCCTGGTATTTAGTTTTGCTTTTAAAATGCATTACAATACCCAATGATTGTCTTCTAACACAACTTTTAGCCAACCAATCAGATACATGAAGGCTGGTATTGAATCTGGTATTCTAATGCACCCACCTGTTCGGCTGCTATTTCAAGTGCGATAATCTCCCGCGGTTTAAACTGCTGCACTTGTGATCTCCGCTTCGCGTCCGGCGTTGACCCGACCTGTTTGTTCTAGAAAATTTATTTTAAATAAATTTTAATCAAAATTAACCAAAGCTAACGAGGTGGAGGGGTGCGTGACGTAATTCGAAAATGCCAACAAACAAATGAAGTGTAAAAGTTAAAAAGCCAACACACACACATATGGGTCGTTCTCAGAAACTGTGTACTACTTTTGTGACATGGAAACCAAAAAGTGAAAACATTACAAATACTAGCAGATAACATTTCAAATAATACCAGAAAACATTCCAAATAATAGCAGAATCCATATTTATATGAAGGTTTACATGTTGTGCATGTCAGAGTTTTCGATTTTGATCTTATATCAATTGAGAAAAAAAATGTCAAGATTAACCATGTCACATCCATCCATAACGTCATTTTAACACACATTCAAACAAGCTTTTATTGATTACAGTTGAACAAAAAAGAATGTCTTACAAGAAATACGTTAAAGAAAAGGTTTGGGTAGATGTATGCCATCGACATGCAAATTTTCACACTTTCACTTCAGCACAAAAACATATAAGCATATTTTGATTACATTTTGTGAGATAGATTAAATACACATAGTATTGCTAACTTACTTAATACACAGAGGCAACAATAACTATTTGACTTGATACACCCCCCCCCCCCTCACCCCCACAAAAAGGCTTAATCATTAACAATGAAATGTGGAAACCAAATATGTGGTACGCAGTTTCTGAGAATGACCCATTTGTATACGGGTACTACGGTGGGGTAGAGGAGGCAGCAGCATGGCCAGGAAACTACACCACCTACCGAAATGTGAGCCATGGCAGTGTGTGAAAAAAGGATGCGAGTTGTCTAAAAGCAAAAGAAAAGAACAGCTTTCTTAGAGAACTGAGTCTTTTGAGGCACAACCGCTTAGCCATAATGTACTCGCACTGTTTCTAGGTGATCGCATGTGTTCATTTGTGCATTTACTGAACACACGTTAGTTAGATACAGGGACACTTTCTTCTCAGCCGAATGACACTAGTACCATATGAGGCCACTAGAATATAGTTCCGTAGTGAATAGCAAAATAGCTCTGTAAATGTGCAATAAAAGATGAAAGACACCATTGTGCATACGTGTACACGCGTCATTATAATCCTTGTGGATTGGTGCAGTGCTTTGAAATGGGTCGAAGCCGAAGACTGATACCCATTTGAAAGCACCCCGCCCACAAACTCAGACTATTACATATGCCCGTGCATATGTAAAATCGTGGTTCAGGTTTTTTTCTGATGACAATATACAATTATTTCATTATTTACGAATTCCTATGGCACTCGCATCATTCAATGTAACAGAAAATATCCCTGCACCAAAGTAAATGTGCAATAAAGTGAGCCAAGCACACCAACACAAATTTGACTTCTAAAACGAAAGTAAACAAAATATTTCAGCTTAAATTTATTGCATGCAACTATTTAGAAATAAAACAAAAATGATATGACAAATGGGAGGTCTATAAATAAAACCAAGACCAAAATTACAACAACAAAATGGCAGCTATATATCTAACATACACAGACTAAAATTACCTTAACATACACAGCCTAAGATTACCTTAAATTGGAGCTCCATAAACAACATACACGGTTTAAAATTACCTTAAAATGGAGCTCCATAAATAACACACAGAGACTAAGATTACATTGAAAATGGGAGCTCCATGAATAAGACAGACCAGAATTATGTAAACATGGGACACACCACACACCACAGACTGCGCCAGAAGGGAGACCAAAGCAGCGCTACTCACGTCTCGTGGTGACCCGGGACTGAGGGAGGCTGCGAGCGCAGCATTCTGCGCGCTGGGCGACAGCAGGTGCTCCTCGTACTCGGGCAGGTAGAGCTGACGGATCTGCTTCTGCACGTCGGAGTAGAAGGTCGCCTCCCAGAACTGCATGCTCGCCCACACCGGGTGTTCCTGCACGCACGAGTAGGCGAACTGGATGACGCCCGTGCACAGCTTCTGTAGGCGCAGACACGGCGAGTCAGTCACGTGGGTACGGGCAGGCACAGTTAGTTAGAGTTAGTTAGAGTTACGTAGTTACCTATAGTTAAATTCAGCTAGTTTGTTTGAGTTAGATAGTTTTAGTTAGTTAGAGTTAGTTAGTTTTAGTTAGTTAGAGTTAGGTAGTTACTTAGTTAAATTCAGCTAGTTAGTTTGAGTTAGGTAGTTTTAGTTATAGTTAGTTTGAGTTAGTTAGTTAGAGTTAGATAGTTTTAGTGAGTTAGTTTTAGTTAGAGGTAGGTAGTTAGTTATAGTTAAATTCAGCTAGTTAGTTTGATTTAGGTAGTTTTAGTTAGAGTTAGATAGTTTTAGTTAGTTAGAGTTAGTTACCTAGTTTGAGTTAATTTTTGTTAAAGTTAATTAGTTTTAGTAAGTGTTAATTAGTTTTAGTTACTTTGTTAGTTAGTAAGAGTTAGTTCTTTATTTAGCACGCTTTTCGATTTAGACAGGTTAGATTAGATTAGATTAAATTAGATTTGAGTTTTAGCTGTGTGCTCAGGCCAAGTCGGAGACTCCACCATAGGTCGAACCACATGTGGTAGGATGCTCTGTTAAATTGTGGCATGTGCAGCAATGGTTTTTTAATCTGCTGGCGTTAGATTTTTAATTAAATATTCTTTGGCAGTATTATCTTTTTAATTTTTTTTATAAACGGCCAAAATTATTCAAAATTACTTTCTGGAAAAAAAAGAGCCCCATCAAATTAAGATATTATGGACTAGGAGTGATAATGTGAAATTTTTTTTAATGGATTAAAAAAGAAAGTGTAACCCAGTTTTTCCGCCGGGGGACTGACCCTGCAGAAGGAGGTGGCGAGCGGTAAGATGGCGGCGGCCGTGCCGTTCTCGTCCAGGGTCGAGTCATTCTGCAGCGCGCAGTTGAGCAGCCGGACGACCATGTCGAACTGCTGGTGCTCCAGCATCGCGCGGTTACTCTGCACGTGGTAGCTCAGCTCCTCGACGAGGGCCAACCGCGCGATTCGGCTTTTCAGGGCCCGCAGCACGGCCGGGAAGATCTGCGCGCACAAAAAGGAAGAAGGGAGTTTGTCAAAATGCAGTGTTGATTAAAAAGATGATTAATTTATTTCTGTGTACTCTTTTCCTCTCTCTTTTTTTTTGGTGGGTTATATTTCGTTTCCACTGCTCCTTGCCCTCTCCTAGTAATGTCTAGTTCCAGGCTAGGTAGCGAGCAGACAAGTATAAATCTTCAAGTCATTGCTTTTGACTAGACCAGGGTTTGAATCCCACAACCTACCAAAACGGAAGACAGATGCTCAACTCATTCGGTTATCCCGAATTTAAAACCGAATAAGATTTTTTGTGCGTTAAGAGTTTTTACGTACTGACAACATCTAAGGTCATATCAGGACAGGTACTGACTTGCGACAGTGTGCACTCATGGTGACTTTATAGTGCTGCCCCACTGGGAAATCAGGCCACCAGAACCACCATGACCTGATATCCCACTCAGTCACATTATCCTGACACTGAGTTAACCTATCCTATTAATGTCAAGCGCCAAGCTAGGAAGCGACAAGTATCACTTTTGTAAGTCATTAGTTTGACTCGACCAAGAATTGAACTCCTGATCTTCCGATTCGGCCACAGCGTAAGATGCTTATTGTACTTGTATCTATAACTAAAGACTGACCTTCCTGGCGTCCGAGATCTTGTTCTCGAAGACACAGTTGACGCAGTTCCTCAGCACCTCCAGACGCCGGGCGTTGGAGCTGAGCAGGTGGTGGCGGTCACGTGACGACGACACGGGTGGACCAATGGGAACCATCCGGGGCTGCTGTGGCCGGATGGTGGAGAGCCTGAGGGGAACAGCAATAAGGAGGGCCGGGGAGGTTCTTTAATGTATGCTTTTTTAAATTCCTGAGTACCGTATTACTTCGAACAGTTGCGTCCTATTTTTCCAACCTCAAATAAGAGCCTCACTCATACCATATAACATAGCCAGCACCCAATTCATTTAATTTAATATAACAACTTTGTTTTTTAAACACTAACAGCAACAGAACCAGTATATACCTCTTGTAATAGAAGCATCGGACTCACTCCTCATCGAAAAGGTATAATCCGATGAAAACGTTAAAGTTTCTAAATAAAAACGGCACACCAATACAAGCATATAAATAGACACAAATACAGACACCCAGACAAACACATACACCGATAGACACACCGACCCAGACAAACATAAATATAGACACACAGAGACACATACACAGACGGGCACAACACAAACTTATAAATACAGACTTATAAATACAGACACACAAATACAGACACACAAACACACAGATAGTCACACCAACACAGACAAACATAAATAGACACACAAATATAGACACGCAGAGACACATACACAGACATGCACAATGCAAACTTATAAATAAACTTATAAATACAGACACACAAATACAGACACACAAACACACAGATAGACACACCAACACAGACAAACATAAATAGACACACAAATATAGACACGCAGAGACACATACACAGACGGGCACAACACAAACTTATAAATACACTTATAAATACAGACACACAAATAGAGACACGCAAACACACACAGAGAGGCACACCAACACAAACATATAAATGCAGACACACAAATTTGAACATACAAACACATACACAGATAGGCACAGCAACACAGACAAACTTATAAATACAGACACACAAATACAGACAGACACACATACACATAAAGAGGCACACCAAGACACAGAGAGACACTTCTTGGTTGTCCATCGGTTACGCACAGAAACCCATACACTGATACAGGCTGTTACGCCTGCTGGTCAGGCTTCCCTTGTTTGTTGTGTTACGTCCTATTAACATCTAAGGTCATATCAGGACGGGTACCGACTTGTGACAAGTGCGCCCTCATGTCGACTTTATAGTGCTGCCACACTGGGAAACCAGGCTGCCAGCACCATGACCTGATATTCCACTCAGTCACATTATCCTGACACTGAGCCAACCAGCCCTTGCCCTATCCTAATAATGCTGAGCGCCTGGCTAGGAAGCGACAAGTATCAATTTTTAAGTCATTGGTTTGATTTGACCAGGGTTCGAACCCATGAATCCATGGGTTCTGATCCCCTGATCTCCCAAAACAGCAGACGGATGCTCAACTCATTCGGCCACCCCGTCTGGTCGCTGGTCAGCCTTCTGCCATATAACAATAAAACAACACCTAGAGCGCTGCCCCTTACTTGGACTTGAGACGGTGGCGTTGCATGCCTTCGTCGATGAGCTCGTTGATGATGTCGCGGTTGAGAATTGGGAAAGGAGGCTGGTGAATGCGACAATATGCGCCTTCTGTCGGCTTCGGGATCTTCTGCATGTAAGGTTGAGTATTTGGCATCTCCTGTAGACAGAAATAGAAAATATAGCTACACGGAGGAGGTTTGTGATATTAGACTGTGACGTAGGAAATACATAAAGCTGAAAACAAACATGTTCGTTTGTTGGGGTTTCACATCCTAGCAACATCTAGTCATATCAGGAGGGGCACCGACTTATGACAGTGCATAACTCATGGCCACTTTATTGTGCTGCCCCAGTGGGAGACCACCCTGCCAGCTCCATGACCCGATTTTCCACTCAGGCACATTATCCTGATACTGAGCCTACAAGCCCATTGCCATATTCTAGTAATGCCGAGTGCCATGCTAGGTAGTGACAAGTATCAATTTTCTTTAAGACACTGGGTTGACTCGGCCGGGTTTTGAACTCCCGGCCTGACACAGGGGAAGCCTGTGCTCTACTGATTCGGCCACCGCGTCCGGTCACCAATGATAAGAAGAACAACACGACTGGTTGACTCACATTGAGGTAAAGCTGGTGGGCGAGGTCCTTGATATTCAGGAGAACTTGGTTCATCTCCTGTACCTCATTGAGGCCTTCCGCTGGAGCCGGCGGTGCCTGGAGAAAGGAGTTACATAATCGATGGCTTATTACATTCAGCAATTAGTAATGTACTTAGCTACCCAGGAGAAATGCCATATGGGTGGTTTAAAAAAACTGTGTACCAGATATTTGGTTTCCGCGTTACATGGTTAATGATTTTGCCTTCTTTTTTTGCAGGGTGTGGGGGTAGGGGTAGTCAGTCAAATAGTTATTGTTAACTGTGCATTAAGTATGTTAGCAATACTAAATATATTTAATCTATCCAATAAAATGCATCCAAAATATGCTGATATGATTTTGTCCTAAAGTGAAAATGTGAAAATTTGCATATCCATATTACACAGTTAATTGTAACGGCTTTCTCAAATTGCATGAAATCAAAATCAACAACAAATTTCAACTCTGACATATGCACAATATATAAGTCTTCATATGAATATGGATTCTATTATGTGAAATGTTTTCGGATATTATTTGGAATGTTTTGACTTTTGTTTTCCATGTCATAAAAATGGTACAGTTTCTGAGAACGACCCACATACATAGGAATACGTAGGTAGGTTGATTGCATCACAGAGCTTAAATAGGGATTAATGGCAAAGATACTCGTTCTGGAATGGTAGAAATGTGGGTTCGAGTGCCGGCCTAGGACCGATGTTCCCATTTGTTTCACAACACCCCCCGATCCCCCCCAACTGGGATGAAAGTGGTCTCCGGGGAAAAAAAGCGGAAAGGCTGATACTCTCCCATAGGCTTAGCATTGTCAGGGAATCGCTCAAAATTCCCGGAAGTCGGGTTTCATACATATGAGTATACGCTGATAGGGCTGTGCCATTCGAAGCATGTATTAGTAGTATACGCTGACCCTGCTGTGGCGTTTGAAGCTATTAGTAGTATACGGTGCTAGTGCTGCGGTGTTTGCGCCACATATTAGTATACGCTGATGGTGCTGCAGCATGAAACAACGTGTTGGTTGGTTTCTTTGTTTGTTGTTGTTTTACATCCTAGCGAAATCTAAGGTCATATCAGGACGGGTACCGACTTGTGACAGTGCACACTCATGGCGAATTTATAGTGCTGCCTCACTGGGAAATCAGGCCACCGGCACCATGACCCGAAGTCCCACTCAGTCACATTATCCTGACACTGAGCTAAACCAGTCCTTGCCCTATCCTATTAATGTCGAGTACCAGGCTAGGAAGTGACAAGTACCAATTTTAAAGTCATTGGTTTGACTCGACTGGGAACCAAACTCCCGACCTTCTGCACGCGAGGCCCACGCTCTACCGGCCACCACGCCCGGTCCTTGCAAAATAAAAATCAGGGTCGGGCAGGCAGTTTTTGTGGGTTGTTTTTACGTAGACGTAATACATAACCAGACACGATGGCCGAATGAGTTGAGCGTCCGCCTCCCGTACTGTTAGGTCGTGGGATTCGAACTCCTGGGTTCGAACCCTGGCCGAGTCAAACCAATGACATAAAAACTGATACGAAAGTTGAATTGATGTTAGCCCGATGCATTTTAACAGTTAAAAAAAATATTTTAATCAGGGGCTGGCAATTCTTCAGACAGATATTTAGCCTTAGCAGTGAACGGCTCCAATCAGTCTGGACAGTGTAAAATGCTTATCGAGCTTACGTCGCTACTTACATATTCGCCAATGACTTCGTCAAAGAGGTCCGTCACTCTGAAAGGCGGACCTCGGTCAGCGACGAATGTACTGAAGCACATTGATTCGAGCACGCGAATTGCAAACTCATCCTCCACCAAACCGCGATGACCGAGGAAGTTGGCCTGAAGAGACACAATCATCGCACTCAGTTGTTCTCTCCGATCAGATTTAGCACGTCCCACAAAAGGAGTTGAAGAAATTGTGCTTATTGTTGATGAAAGGAGTATTGATGTCTTATCAAAGCTATAGGCTTCCTGCACCTTCAATGGTATTCCATGCTAATTATTTAAAAGTTCCATGACATTATTATTAGACCAGAATATTCATATTTCATTGACTGATGTGGACTCAGCATCCCATATTGATAGTTATTACAACATTCCATTACAATATTATACCACACTATCAGTGTTTTGTACCAAGGCAGAAATAAAAATCCTAGTTTTGTGTAACCAAAATTTAAGTTTTCGTCCAGTACCTAAAATATGAAAAAACAAAGCTGTCAGATAATTAACATATATTATAAATAAAGTAACTTATTTCATTAGCATTCCAAAGAATTTATGATATTCAAGTTAAGTTTTGAACAAGAAATGTAACCAAAATCCGACGGATTCGTCCAAAAATAATGCAAAATTATCGAAAATCTGACTTTATTTGACAAATACGTGAATATCCGACGAAAGTCGGATAACCCAACTCTGTACAAATACGGCAATATTCCTATTTCCACGACTGATGCAATTACTAGAAGTCAGCATCCCAACTATTCATCAAAGCTATTTCTGATTGGATAGTGACAGTACATGCACCATGGTGGCTTAACTTCCAATTCCTAACCAGTCCATTGGCATTAAAGTGGCAATGAACGGTAAATAATCATGCAAGCTATAAAATATACCTTGTGGAAAAATGTTAGCGGCTGTGGGTGGATCCGCATAACGGTGAGGCAGGACCGGTAACCGAAAAAGAGCTCTGCGAAAAAACGCAGGAACACCGCCCGGATCTGTTTATCCTGAAAGAGAGAAAGCGCAAAGTGAGAAATTTATGTGGTAGGGTACACCAAGCGGCTTGTTTTCCTTACCGCATGGCGATTGAACCAGCAAAGGGCTTAGAAGTCATGCGCTTGCGAGCCATGCAAGGGAGTCAAAGCCATCTCCATATGTGCAACATTCTCAACATCAGCCATGGGAAATGAGCCTCACATAACCTCTGTGTGTGTGTGTGTGTGTTGTGTGTGTGTTTGTGTGTGTGTGTTTGTGTGTGTTGTGTGTGTGTTGTGTGTTTTTGTTGTGTGTTTGTGTGTGTGTGTGTGTGTGTGTGTGTGTGTGTGTGTGTGTGTGTGTGTGTGTGTGTGTGTGTGTGTGTGTGTGACTGTGAGTGTGTGTGTATACATATGTGTGTGTATACATATATTGATTATCTTCGAAAAAGAATGAAAATAGCTTCAGTTATATTGCTGCCATATCGAAAGGAAGATTGCAAATGTCAATTAAAAAAAATGTCAATGTCAATTCCTCATTTGAATTGAGTAGAATGGGAATGATCACAGGCTCAACTCCAAGAGGATATGGCGTCCTTGTACGTGAAGCATGATATAATGCACAGTAACTGCTGGAAAGCGACAAACTGAAACAGGGAACAGTAGGTGGAAGTAAAACTGGTAGAACATTAGAACTCCTTAGTACTGAGTTTATGTTGAATGAAGAGAGCTGCCATTTATACGTAACCAGAAGAAGGCTGTAAACAGGGGAAAGAGGATCAGGGAAAACAAGGGTTCAAAGGTTGAGACACTTACACATTACAAGCAATCAGGCACCCTTTTGTAAAATTATCAGGTACCCTTTTGTAAAATTATCAGGTACCCTTTTGTAAAATTATCAGGTACCCTTTTGTAAAATTATCAGGTACCCTTTTGTAAAATTATCAGGTACCCTTTTGTAAAATTACTAGTATCAACATTGATATCATCAGAAATGTCATTACAAGCAGGTTATAATTATTATATCCGTCTTATTGTATTTCTCAGTTTGAGATCGTCTAAACTTCTCAAACTTTCCACAATCGTATTAAGCATATGACAGGGAGGATGGGGAAGAGGTATCTTACTCATGTAGAACTTCTATTATTTAATCAAATGTTGCTATTACATAAACCAGTCATGTTCTCTGATAAAATGTCGATACATACTATTTTGTAGGGGAGGGAAAGAAGCACTCTTTGTATGACCGTGAACAGGTTGAAAACATTCGATGATCCTATAAGTTAAAGTGATTCAAATTTAACTGGTGTCAAATTGAGGAGATCAGTATGATGTGTAAGTGTCACAACCAACGAGATCCTAATGCAGAAGGTAGAATAAGAGGAGGCCAGCACGGTACTGCCATAGAGATTATTTAACTATCTACACAGTTCTAATATGAGGCGCCTTCTCGTGGGTTTCTATTTAAAAAGCCATATGGATATGTACTAGCGACCTCTTCTGGATAGAACTCATTTTACATTATGAACAGTACACTTTAGTGTGCACTGTGTGTGATTACACCTTAATTTGAATTGCGATGCGAGTTGCATGCTGGTTTAATACAGCTTTATACGCTGCTGGTTACACATGCGCAGTGCTATCACTGCTGCTATGCTCACTAATGACGGTACAGTTCTGATACTATGCGGGGCAATATAATATATTCCGCTGGTACCGGCAAAAATATATTACCATATGGAAACACGTGTGCGAATTGTAAAACTGATGAGTCATCACATCAATCTAAACAGACTTTACACCAGAGCTGTGCACACAACCGTTCTTTAATTTGAAGTCTGTTTTCACTTATTTATTGACTCTTCATTCAGGTTCAGTTCACTGGATTTGTAAAAGTCATATTTGCACGTGAGGGGGGAGGGTGGGAGGGTGGGAGTCGGGGTGAGCAACTAACTATTCAGAGATTAGCTCCTCAGAGAGGGAAAGAGCCAATCAGCATGGTGCTTTCTGCTGGAGTGGTGGATTCTAAGGATATCCATCGAAATGAGGCAAGTCTGATCCGCTAACGCTGTCAAAAGTAGTTTAAACTGGAGGCAGACGGAAGCAGAAGGTCCAAAGGTTCTGAATAACACATGCATTTCCCCTAATATCACCCTCCATGCTAATTGCAAGGTAGTGAATTCAGATGCTAAGCTATTTTGGGTTGTCACATAGGAGCCAATGAGATTTAAAGGCCTGCATCTGATTGGCTGCTTTTATGCAAAGAATATTTAAATTGTCATAAAATTTCGTATTGCAGTAACAATAAATATTTCAAACAATTAATCACAATAATTGTCTTGAAATGTATCCCAATGCTTACAATCTTGTGCCTTTTACGATATATTTTGGAATCATTTAATGAAAGCGTGTTTTTCATATTGTCATAAATCAGCTCTGTAAAAAAGGCAAGATGACCAGGCCAAGAGACCTTGTATTTTTGTTGTACAGTGTGGTGCCATAATAATAATTATATTTATAAAAGGTACTTGTTATTGCAAATTTACTACTCTTACATTGCAAAATAACTATTTTTAAATTTTGAAACTACAATACACAAAAGTAGTTTTTGAATGCAACTTTTAACCAACCAATCAGATATATGAGTGGCCTTTATGGAGAGAGATGGTTTGTTTTGGGGTTTTTTTGGGTGGTGGGGAGGGGGGGGGGGTTCGTGGAGAGATTTTTGAGGGCGGGGGTCAATAAGCACCAGATTGGGCCGCGGGATACAGGATGTGAACATTCCATGTGGCCATTTAAAAAGCTACTAATTGCCTAAAATTTAAAAGGTGTTCCTAACACATCCTCTATGATGAAATCCCTTACCATTTCCCAGCAACCAGTCCGGTCTAATAAAATGTGATATCAATTCGGCATCGGTATAATATCACATTTTGTGCTTATATTAAACTATGGCCAGTGATGTGTGGAAATAGAGGGAATATTTCAAAATCCACTACTCCTTCAAAATTGGTGAGATTTTGCAGCTCACTGTAATTAGCGAACACCTTATTGCTTGAATATGGCATTTGAGGCACTAAACTAGATGGAGAGATTGGCCAAAGAAAGAAACTGAGCAGTCGCTTCCCATGCATTCAATCCTCGAGCGAGTCCAAATAAACACTTAGCAAATTGATATTGTTGCTACCTATCCAGTCGCTCGGAGCAAATTGATATTGTCGCTACCTATCCTGGTGCTCGGCATTACGAGGATAGCGTAATGAGTAATATGACGAATGTCGAGGATCAATTATCAGCAATTGAAAATATATTCCTTGCTTAATCAACAAAAGCTAATAGCTTTAATTTCATATCGATCTCGGCTTCACCTCGATCCAGGAGACAAGAAGGAACCCCAGGCCTCAAACCCCATATCAAGAAATAAATGTTCCATATGAGAAGCTACCAACAGCATTCATTTACAGCGTAGCGCGCTCACTGCATTGTTGCAAACAGGGGCGTGGCAGGGGAAAAGAGGGCGGTAGAGGATGACACTTGGCTGTGGCATCTAACTAACTGCCATCATGTGCTCCATCCAGTCTGTGACCCTGGTTCATATTTGGCACCTACTTGCACTCTCATTAAATCAGGGTCAGTATCCATGCTAGATGACTGGAATGAAACCACAAAACGAACGGCAGGCGGTTAGTAGTGGTGAAGGAGGGAGCAATCAATCCGAACACGGCTTTCTGGTCACACTCACACAGCTACACATTAGCATCTCCTTCATGGAACATTTCTCACCAGGGCTACATACAACATTGATGATGTGTGTTTGGGGAACCTCAGCCTTGAGAAGGGTCAGGGTCTCGGTCCTGGGTCTAATCTGTGTATTAACTATAAGTCCTGCATGGCTTCTCTGGATGTGTTTGGGTCATTCTCTGAAACTGGGCACCATATATTTGGTTTCCACACTACGATGGTGATAATTAATTCTTTACTTTTTTGGTAGTAAGTCAAATAATTATTTTTGCCTCTGTGTGTTTAGTATGTTAGCAATACTACATTTATTTAATCTATCCTGTAGAATGTATCAAAAGTATGCTTGTATGATTTTGTGCTAAAGTGGAAATGTGCAAAATTACACATCGACATAATGCATTCACCCAAACCATTTTCAAACTTGTTCTCCAACTTTTTATTTGCAAGACATAATCTTGTTTGCTTAACTGTAATCAATCAAATCTTGTTTGACTTTATTGTGCATGTCAAAATTATGCTCTAGACACGAGTATTGCCCAATTTGTACAAGATCAAAATAAAAAAAGTGCTATAGCTTTTTTTTCAACTCTTGACATATGCACAACATGTAAGCCTTCATATGAACATTGACTCTGCTATTATTTGGAATGTGTTCTGCCATTATTTGGAAGGTTTTTACTTTTGGCTTCCATATTACACTTTAGTGCCCAGTTTAAAAGAATGACTCATTTACATGTAAATATAGGAGTCGACAAATAGTTGTGGCACCACCTGCCTCCCTTATTCCAAGGACTACAGATTGAATTGAATGCTATCATCTCGCCTTATATCACATGATCACTGACTGGCCAGGTCATACACAACGCAGCTTCAAATTAATCAAATTTGTCTAAATTTGAAAAGTAGTGCCATTAAAAAAAGGATTTAAAAACCAAAAGAAAACCCACCATATCGTAGATCCTTGAGTACGTGATGTGCATCAACCAGGACTTTACCTCGGTTAATACTTGTCACATAGGCTCTCAGGCTCCAAATCTCATATTGGGTTATAAGTACTTTATATATAATTATATCATGGATTGTGTGTAGGCCAAATGGACTATGGGTGTTGGTGGACAGTAATCCAAGTAGATTATTAATATAAATACACATCTTTTGTAGTCTAAAATAGATTTTTAATACAAATACACATCTTTTGTAGGCTAAAGTAGATTTTAATACAAATATACATCCTTGTTGTTGCTTCATATTACAAAATATCACAAGGGAGAAGGGTAACTCCATGCATTTGGCAGCTTCACTAGGTTTGATATTAACGGGGTAAGCTTGTTAGTTCTTCGCCATCCAGATGCAAGATGTAATAATAAATTTCACCAAATACAAAGCGGACATCAGCTCTACTTGCTTGTGTGTCATATCGGTGTTCCATTAACCCTTTAAGGACGGGAGCGCCCTGGTGCGTCCGCAAGTTCCACATGTTTACAGCCCTGGTGCGCATATAGTTGAATTGCTTTTCTAGATATGTTTTCCTGATAATTTATAGATCATATCAGAAATACAGTGCTACCCGATTTCAGGTGAATTCAGGAAAATCCAGACTAAGCGCGCAAAACCCGCTGGCGCACCCAGGCGCTCCCATCTTTAAAGGGTATAACCAGTTGTCTCTACACAGAGCCTAAAGATGCGCCTAACTGATTCACTTTCACGGCCTTCGACAAATCGCTGTCAGACTAAGGGGTGGAGTCAGTTGTAGGTGTTTGGCTTCACCTGATGGGTGGGAACATTCGATAACTACCTCATCGGCAACATAACACCGCCAAATCTACTGGGCACGTTCGGAAACGTCGGCATAGTTTCCTCCACCAAGTTCTGTACATGTTTAATTGTTTGTTGTAGAGCATGGAGGAGGTTTGGTATACAAAAGACTAATCTTACAGAAGTGGGGTGTTGGGTTGTGATATATGGGTTGTATATGTTCATGACCAACGACAGCAAATATATTTATTTAATGCCATTAGGATAATAAAATAAAAATATCTGTTTCGTTTTCTGTGCTGTTTAAAAACAATTTAAGAAACCTTTTGGAAAGCTTAGTAGCTATGTAAAACAAAGATAAAGGCAAGCAGATTGCAGCTTGAATTACTTTTTGTTTTTAATTAATGATTCAATTTGCTTGAATTGAAAAGCAGAGCTCCAATTCTAAACCAGTATTCAAACTAACCAACAAATTGAACCATTGGCAAAGGCATGGAATATATATTTGTAACAAGAACAGATTAAATTCACACAGTAATTCGCAAATAACTTGTTGAAGTGGTGGTGTGGTGGGGAGGGAAATGGAGGGGGAATGGGGGGGGGAGGGAGGAGTGAGGGGGGGGGGTGAGAGGACAACCTGGGTGAGCTATGGAATGGAATGGAAAGCACCCATTCCAGGTCTTAACCCAAAAAAAAGAAAGAAAGAAAAAGAGTGAACAAATTTGACAAATTGAAGAGAGAAATTCGGGTGTTTGTTGCTGCTGTTGTCTGTGCAGTTTCAAAGGGTGAAGGAGGACACTGTGTTGACGTTGACCGATGTACCTTCATTACTAGAGGGATGTCCAGTTTCCTCACCATCCTGGCATAGCCTCTACCCCTGCCCCCCAGCGCCATCTGCGGGCAAACAAGGGAAACAGTCACTACCACGCCACCAGGCGGGCAACTGGAGAAAAAAAGGCTCGCCAAAACTGAGCTCCATCAAAATGAAAAGTACAAAAATGGAAATAAATCAAACCTAAAGTGCGTCATTTCTTATTTATTTAAAAAAAACTGTCGGTTGAGAGGTTACTTATGTAAAGAGGCTAGTTCTAGCTTATTGTTTATGTTATAGGCGATTTATTATTTTTAGAACTTATCTGTAATAGTTAAATACGATGAAACATGCATAGCTGGTTCATTGAGGCATCAGGTTTTTAAGTGGTATTACATCTATGTACACGTTACCATAATGATTTGAAAATGCCCTATTTAATTAATTAATTAATTAAATAATTACGTTAAGTAACGTTTTATTATGTGAACAGATATTTGTGAGCACATTTCACATTTACACACACATATATATATATATATATATATACAAATATATATATAATCTAATACAAACGAATATTATAACAAGACACTGAAACAACAAAAGTACACATGAAGGATTAAATGGTTCCAATCAAACAGGTACACACTAATACATCATTGGATAATTACAATAACTAGGCAATAAGTTAATTTATATAAATTAAAACCCGAGACCGCTAGAACATCTATAAAAACAAAAAAACTAAATCTCAAACATAGATTGAGGTTATCACAGAATGGTTCCATATTGCATGTTACCACCCCTTAGCCTCATCACACCCACCTCAACACCCAGTCGCCCTCCCCTCACACCTTGAAGCCACACCTCGTTCTCACAGTAGTGAGTTTCCCTACGTGTCCAGTCAAGCACAAGTTAAAGTTGCATAGCCCGATGGTTTTGAGTTTCTGCAATTTTCTGAGATAAACGCATTAGATTGATCGTTGTAATCTACTTCACATCAGTTTAAAGTGATTTTTTACGCTATTTTAAATGGCTAACCTTGAAGGTATTTGAAGTGAAAAGATGCCAAATTAATTTTAGCATGCATGTCAAAATACAGACACCATAGGCTTCAGTAGTAACAGGTTCTATTAAATTGATCTGTATTCCTTTCTAGGTTCTATGAAGCTTTGTTTAGTATGTAGTGGCAATTGTCATCAGGGCTGAAAGACCAGTGCATCAGCACTAACAACGTGTTATTCAGAGGAATAAAAACACTTGAACAAAAAAAAAAAGGTGTGAATACCTAACACTTTCATCTGCCGTTTCCACTTCAATATACCATTCCAGTTGTCCCTTGCTATTACTATGTGCTGCTGCTTATATACACCGACAGAGGGTGGTTCTAATGGGTGTCGGCGGGCTGTTTGGTCATGTGGCTGTACGAACGCTCCTGTTGTTATAATACCCCACCAGAAGGTGGTTGTAATGGGTGTTGGCGGGCTGCTTGTCACATGACTATGCAGGCTGCTACTGTTTATATACCCCACCAGAAGGTGGTTCTAATGGGTGTTGGTGGGCTGCTTGTCACATGACTATGCAGGCTGCTACTGTTCTTATACCCCAGCAGAGGGTGGTTGTAATGGGTGTTAGCGGGCTGTTTGGTCATGTGGCTGTACGAAAGCTGCTGTTGTTATAATACCCCACCAGAAGGTGGTTGTAATGGGTGTTGGTGGGCTGTTCGGTCATGTGGCTGTACGAATGCTGTTGTTGTTATAGAATACCCCACCAGAGGGTGGTTCTAATGGGTGTTGGCCGGCTGCTGGTCACGTGACTATTCAGGCTGGTACTGTTTATATACCCCACCAGAAGGTGGTTGTAATGGGTGTTGGCGGACTGTTTGGTCATGTGACTGTATGAACGTGGCTGTTGTTATATAATACCCCACCAGAAGGTGGTTCTAATGGGTGTTGGCGGCCTGCTGATCACGTGACTATGTACTCACCATCTTCTCCAGTGGCGGGGGCTTTGAGGGTTCTGGCGGGAAGGCGTAGTCTGCCGTCAGCAGGTCTGGGTTAAGTATCTGCATACAGAAGAAAAATAAAATTTAAAAAGTAAAATTACTACAATGATTACAATCTAAACTTGGCAAATGTCTTAAATCTGCATAATCTGATGAAATCATGAAGCTTTCGAAATCAGAAGAATTACCTACATTTGATTCTACATATCCAACTTAGGTACTGGTGCACTCATTAAACATTTATTGCAGTATTGGCTGATCACAATGTAAACCTGGTAAATGTCTTAAATACGCATAATCTGATGAAAGCATGCCACAATTAAAGTTGCATCGTCCGATGGTTTTGAGTTTCTCATTTTCTGACATAAACGTATTAGGTTGATCATTATAATCTACCTTACTTTAGTTTGAAGTAACTTTTATTTTAAATGGCTAACTTTTGAGATATTTGAAGTGCAAACGTGCTAAATTAATTTGGCAAGCTTGCCAAAACTCTAACACCATAGGCTTCTGCATTAACATGTTCTATTAAATTGACTCAGTATTCCCTTATATGTGACAACAAATGTTTAATAAGTGCACCAGTATCTAAGTTAGATATCTAGAATCAAATCTAGATCCTTGTTATGGTTGTGAAAATTTGAAGTTTTCATCGGACTATGCACCTTTAATTTGGCATATTTACGCTTCAAATATCTCTTAAGTTAGTCATTTTAAAGCAAAGTTACTTCAAAATAAAGTAAGGTAGATTCTAACGATCAATCTAATATATCTATCTCAGAAAATGAGAGAACCATCGAACTACGCAACTTCAAATATTTAAGCTTCTCGTTAACACCGCTTGTTTTACACTACTTGTACAGTTGTTTGGTTACACTAGGTTCCCTTGCACTAAAGTAAATAAATCAAATTTTAAAAGCTCTTTTTTTACGCACTATGTTGAGTGCGTTGACAGCGTGGGACAACATCGGCTCCGGCATCAAGGTCAAGGTCACATGTTCCGGCACATGTAGACTGCCCCCGTCAAGGTCAACGATGATAACGTCCAGCTGCGAGGTGAAAAGTATATATAAACACACTGCAGAACAATAGATAGAGTGTACCACATGAGCACTATGTCGAGAGCTTTAAAACCTAATCACGTGACTTGTACCACGTGGTTGGTCAGTGATAGGCCTTTGTGTGACTTGTGTTCAGGACATCCACATACCCCTGACGGAAATATTCCCTATAGATGCATGTGATACAATCATTGTGCATGACACAGTACCCTCTGTGGATGAGGTCTCAGAAAATGTACACCACCAACCTGCCCTCTGGTGGCAGTAGCAAGAACTAACATTGTTGGTTGAAGCTCATCATACATATATATACAGCACGCTCTGTGGATGAGGTCTCAGCAGATTTACACCACCAACCTGCCCTCTGGTGGCAGTGGCAAGAACTAATGTTGTGGGTAGCAGCTCATTTTGCATTATACAGCATGCTCTGTGTATGAGGTCTGTTGGAGTTGGAGTTGACGGTCTTTTGGAACACGTTATACATGCGGGTAGTGAGTGCCCTTACCAGGTCAGCGAATTCGGACTTGAGTGAGGAGTGCACCCCAGCGATGAAAGGTGTGGGCGTGTTAACGACTTCATACAGCCCAGCCGGAAGCAGCGGGATGTAGACGTAGCTGAAGAGAAAAGAGCACAGCAGTCAGCGGGTAGTCAAACAAGGCACTTGAACCAAACCAAAGCCCGGAGTTGCTTCCAACGACAACACAAATCTGACTTTGGTAGATCTTTTAGTGCTAACCATATGTGGAGATAAAAAAAAAAGAGCATTAGAAATGGCCCGAAAAATCGGAAACCTGGTTAATGGTAGATAATTGCCAAATGCAGGTGGCGCCGCCGTGGTGAAAAAGGAAGCAACATCCCATTGTATAAAATACAGCTTGAGAAGGAAAGAACTGAGATGGAGCTTACCCCTGTTTAATATTCCCATAATGCATTATATAGCACATATATAGCTTGCACCTGGGTGCAGGGCAGCGGCCTACCTGTACTTGAGCGGGTACATGAGTGAGGTGATGGCATGGCTGGCCTCTGTGAGTCGCGAGTAGCTCTGCGAGTGGAAGAGAACCTTGTGGTCGGTTAGCGCTGCGCAGAAGACGCTGATTGTGTTAGAAATACCTGTGTGGGAACAATAAAGAGCAATCAGTGATATAGGGAAGACCATGTGTTAGTGGTCATTAGTTTTTGGTTTTAAGTTTACCTCCTGGGTGTATCATGCCTAGCATGTATACCTTCTAAGAGTTTGCTTGAATTATTAGTGTATTTTTATATTTTTATATTTTTATTCATTAAACATTTTTTAATTCTTTTTTATAGTTAGTCTAACAGTGCATTGACCTCCCTTTAGATTAAATTTGCATGTTTCTATTGTCCCTGTACTTCTTTCTTCTACTCCCAGTGTATTGCATTCTCTTGCTTTCATGTACACAGACGCACAGCACTCCTCTTATATGATCTGTTTTGGGCTCGGTTTATTATCACTTGCTCTTGTTGGCTTTTTTGTTACCTGCACCCTCCCAGGCTTCCCTGTCTCCCTGAATGCTGCTATTTTGAGATGTGCTTTTCTTCCGTCATTTAGTGTGTCTTGCTTGCCTATGGAAATCATCAGTTGGGTGTCTATGTTCTACCTTCAGACATATCATAAGTGCTTTATTTTGTAGCCTTTGTAGTTTATCCAACATGTTTTGGGTGCCCCTCATGTAGACTACATCACCATAGTCAAAATATGCTAGTATCATACCCTTATACATATGCTAGTATCATACCCTTATACATTTTAATAGCCATGTTGGTAGCTCGGTATTTCCTCATATTCACTAATATCCAGATTTTGAGGTTTACCATCTTGATAACTTCTTTTATGTTATCATTGTAGTTTAGCTTCCTGTCAAGATTAATCCCTAGATATCTGTAGTTAGTCTGATAATCAAGAAATTGTCCTCCCAAACCTATTGGCTCCTCATTGTCATAGTTGATTTTCCCACTGCCAAACTCTAGGACCTTTGACTTCTTATGGTTTATGGAAATCTTTTTTGAGTTACACAAATTATCTAAAGCTACTAGTTTCTCATTTACCACAACAACAAGAAACAATTTCCGCCACCTACCCAGTTGCTGGAAGAGAAGTGCACATGATGTTCTCGAGACGGGCAGGGTGACACTGAGGGGAGGCTGGTACGCTTGTCGGTCACACGCCCCGATAGAAAACCGGATCTGCGGCCCGCCTAGAAACACGAGAAGAAACAAAGTGAACTACAGTGCTTCGCCTAGGACAGCAATTCATCTAAAGAAACTACTTGGCCTAGTACATCATATCATTTAAAGACTACTTGGTCTAGTATAGCCATTCATCTAAAGAACCTCCTTGGTCTAGTACAGGATATCATCTAAAGACACTACTTGGTCTAGTACAATATATCATTTAAAGACACTACTTGGTCTAGTACAACATATCATCTAAAGACTACTGGGTCTCATACAGAATATCATCTAAAGACACTACTTGGTCTAGTACAGCATATCATCTAAAGACACTAATTGGTCTAGTACAGCATATCATCTAAAGACACTACTTGGTCTAGTACAGCATATCATCTAAAGACACTACTTGGTCTAGTACAATATATCATCTAAAGACACTACTTGGTCTAGTGCAGCATATCATCTAAAGACTACTGGGTCTTGTACAGGATATCATCTAAAGACACTACTTGGTTTAGTACAGCATATCATCTAAAGACACTACTTGCTCTAGAACAGTATATCATCTAAAGACACTACTTGGCCTAGTACAGCATATCATCTAAAAACAATACTTGGTCTAGAACAGCATATTATCTAGAAACACTACTTGGTCTAGTACAGCATATCATCTAAAGACACTACTTGGTCTAGAACAGTATATCATCTAAAGACACTACTTGGTCTAGTACAGCATATCATCTAAAAACACTACTTGGTCTAGTACAACATATCATCTAAAGACAATACTTGGTCTAGTACAGAATATCATCTAAAGACACTACTTGGCCTAGTACAGCATATCAGCTAAAGACAATACTTGGTCTAGAACAGCATATCATCTAAAAACACTACTTGGGTCTAGTACGGCATATCATCTAAAGACACTACTTGGCCTAGTACAGCATATCATCTAAAAGACAATGCTTGGCCGAGTACAGCATATCATCTAAAGACACTACTTGGTCTAGTACAGAATATCATCTAAAGACACTACTTGGCCTAGTACAGCATATCATCTAAAGACAATACTTGGTCTAGAACAGCATATCATCTAAAGACACTACTTGGTCTAGTACGGCATATCATCTAAAGACACTAGTCAGTCACCAACCAAAGGAAGTTGATGTTTCTTGTTATTCAAACTTAAGTTTGATTAAGCTATATCGGTATAATTAGAGTTTGGTTAATTGAAGGGGGACCTGGGGGGGGGGGGACTTTACGTCCTAGCAACATTAAAAGGTCATATCAGGATGGAGGATCTGGTTAAACTAAGCTACCTAAAAATGACTGATAAATCAATGAATGAATTAATGAGTAAATAATAGGTGTGCACATATGTCTACTGGTGGTATCTTCTACACACAGTTGCCATAGTATCGTGTATACTTTGGGCTAAACTAAATTAAATGTATGTACAATGACATAGGGATGAGGGTTGTCTTTATACACATTTAAAAAAAGTGGAAATGAGGCCGAGACTTTGGCACCACCTAACGGGTTCCGAGAGAACCGACGCCAATGGAAAATTTATGTGGAAACAAGAATATTCCCTTATAGGGTTAGCACTGTCAGGGAATCGCAAAAAAATGCCGGAAGTCAGGTTTCAACTGTGCTTATTGTGACTGTATTATTTTTCAAGCCAAACTCCTTGTTTGAGTTATGGTCTAACAATATCTGAGGTCATAAGAATGGGATTCGGACTAATAAATTGCTGTCATATATATAGTGGCATTTGGTGAATGCTAATTGGCGAATATAAAAAATCGCAAAAATCCAAGAAAACACTGAAATCTTTCATGCCTGATGACATATGAAATGAAAAACCTTCACCCTATTGGTACCCATTGCTTCCATAACTTTCCAATAAACCAATCAACCCTATTTAAACAGAAACAAAAAAAGTTAGATTTTTCAAATAATTCCAAGAGTCTGAAAAAACCCATCTTAATTTGATTTTTCAAAAATGCCCATACCCAATACTACATATGAGCCTGTCTCAAAAGGTGCTAGCTCTTCGTTTTTTTGTCCATAGTAATGACTGACACAAAACAGCACAGAAACGGTTACACTGAAAACACAAGGTGCTTCAAATCAATATGTATTCTATTGGGAATATGAAACACCATGTAAAAAACAAATCAGTTTATCCTGAGCAAATGCATAAGTAGATAGTGTGTTGATCGTTACTATAGACAAAGTTTTGTCCCATATTGCTTAGCACCTTTTGAGACAGTCTCATATGACCTCAGATGTTGCTAGGATGTGGGAACCTCGAGTGGCACCCTGTACACCCGGCTGACTGTGGCCTGAGGGGAGTGCTTACCCGGGGCTGGAGCCTGCACACAGCCGAGCAGGCTGCCGACCATCGTTTCCAGCTGAACCTGCATGTTCTCAATGTACACCGTGAAGATGAGGCCCAGTGAGTTCTGAAAGAAAGCCAACATTTACTCACCTGTGTGAAGGCCTGTCTAACGCATAGGCCTTCACACAACACTGCACTTAGGCCAAATACAAAAAAAAGTTTGTAATCGTCCTTTTGATCACACAACTCACGGTCGGACGGGCGGTTTTTATTTTATATTTTTCTGGCGTATGACATAATGTAATACGTAACCAGATGCAATGGCCGAATGAGCTGAGTGTCCGCCTCCCATTCTGGTAGGTCGTGGGATTCAAACTCCTGGGTTTGAACCCTGACTGAGTCAAACCAATGACTTAAAAATTTATACTTGTCGCTACCTAGTGTCTCTCTAAAAAAAAAAAAAGTAATCAGGGGCGGGTGATTTTTCAGGCAGTGGCGGGGACGATCACCAATTCTTTTTCTTTATTTGGCCTTATTTACAACATATGATGAATTCAGGCGCAAAAACCGATAAACGCCATCTGGGCCAAAATGAAACCAAGCCTATCACGTTGGAGCTGAGGGTGCCATCATTCCAATAGGAAAATCCATTTTTTTCACAGATGCTGCCACAACTCATGTAATATATAATGCCCTACTCAATATGAAATTGATAAGACTTTAACGGGAAAGCACAACACATTTGAAAGAAAACAGCTCCAATGGATTTGTCGATTTTTTAGCCTCAACCCGAATCATGTTATTGCTAAAGTTGTATAGTCCGATTGATGGTTTTGAGTTTCTCTTATCTTTTTGAGATACATATATTAGGTTTATTGTTATAATTGACTGTGAAGTAACTTTAATTTTAAATGGCTAACTTTTTAGATACTTGAAGTGCAAACATGGAAAATTAATTGAGGCAAGCACGCCAAAACCAGATGCATCTGCAGTAACAGGTTCCATTAAACTTAATGAGTGCGTGTGTTGAAGTTTTATGTCCTGGCAAGATCTAAGGTAATATCAGGACGGGACAAAGAAATTGAATTAGCATTCGATACTTCACAGTAACAAATGATTAATAAGTGCGCCAGCATCTAAGTTGGATATGTAGAATAAACTCTGGATAATTGCTTTGATTTCGTAATTTTGATGGTTTTATCGGACTATGCAGCTTACATCCAAAACTGAAGTCAAGTATATTATAATGATCAATATTTTGTTGTTAAATATGGCACAAATTCAAATCCATTGGATTATGCAATTTTAATCAAGGAATAGCCAACAGAATGGCCGAATGAGTTGAGTGCCTGCTTCTCGTTTGGCAAATGGTGGGATTCGAACATATATATATATTGTCGGCTGAGAATTAACCAGGCCTACGTAAACTTTCGCAAAAATATTATATTTGTACATAAAACCCATATCCGAGTTGATAAGCTTTATTTCCCCGACCCACAGCTCTATATATAGTAAGTGAGTGTCTTGGGGGGGTTTATGTATTGATCTGTGGGTTGTGGACATCAAACTTATCAACTCTGAGATGGGTTTAATGCATACATATCATCTTTTTCTGAAAGTGGACACAGGCCTGGTTAATTCTCAGCGGACGATATGTCAACCTCCACTTATACGGTGGACTTACGCTTCAGGAGAAAATTCCAGGATCAAAAGTGTACCTCAACTTATCTGCCCGCTCGCCTAATAGTAATACTAACAGTAATATGCGGGTTTTTATGGTACCCACCCTGAAGGTTTCGATGGCATCCAGCTTAGAAACGAGTGCAATGGACTTGGGCGCGAACATCTTGGAATGGCGGACGAGCGCGGGGTCGACCTCCTGCACGTCGCCATCCTCGTCGTCCGGCCTCGTGACCGCCTCCTCGGCCACATCCTCCGTGAAGGTCAGGCATGCGCAGTAGTGTCGCTCCGCGTCGATGTCGGTCAGCACCGACACGAAGAAGGACGGCTGCTGGCGCGAGGTAAACAGGCGCCACCCTGCCGGCTGACAGAACTGTTGGGGGAGGGCGACGGGGCGGAGTTGTTACTCAACATAATATTTCAATCGATACTCTCAGTGGGAGCGACAGAGATAAGTTAAAAGCTGGCATACCACATATAAAGCCGGCTGACAGAACTGTTGGAAGGAGGGCGTTGGGATGGGGTTGTTACTCAATTTAATATTGTAATCGATACTCTCAGTGGGAGCAATAGACATTTAGTTAAAAGCTGGCATACCACATATAAAGCCGGCTGAGAGAACTGTTGGAAGGAGGGCGACGGGACAGGGTTGTTACTCAATTTAATATTTCAATCGCTACTCTCAGTAGGAGCGATAGAGCTTAGTTAAAAGCTGGCATACTACATATAAAGCCGGCTGACAGAACTGTTAGGGCAGGACAACAGGGGGGTGGGGTATCACTCAACTTAATATTTAAATCGATACTCTCAGTGGGAACGATACAGCTTAGTTAGGCAGAACTGTTGGAAGAAGGGCGACAGTGTGGGTTGTTATTCAACTTAATCTTTCAATCGATACTCTCAGTGGGAGCAACAGAGCTTAATTAAAAGCTGGCACACCACATATACTGCCGGCTGACAGAACTGTTTGGGGAGGGCGATGGGGCGGGGTTGTTACTCAACTTAATATTTCAATTGATACGTTCAGTAGGAGTGATAGAGCTCTGTTAAAAGCTGGCATACCACATATAAAGCCGGCTGATAGAACTGCTGCGGGGGTTGGGGGAGGAGAACAACTGGGATGGGGTATTACTCAACTTAATATTTAAATCGATACTCTCAGTGGGAGCACTAGAGCTTAGTTAAAAGCTGGCATTCCACATATAAAGCCAGCTGGCAGAACTGTTGGGAGAGGACGACGCGGCGGGGTTGTTACTCAACTTAATATTTAAATTGATACTCTCAGTGGGAGCGATAGAGGGGTTTAGGTGTATAGGTATATAAGATACAGGTGTACACATGTACATGTGTATAGGTATATAGGTTTATAGGTGCATAGGTGTACATGTGTATAGGTGCATAGGTGAGGTGTGAGTTAGAGACTGACCAGCTCAATGCCCTGTGTGAATGGGCAGTCGTCCCAGTCTCGCTCCGGGAAGCGCTGGATAATCGTCCCCGAGGCTGAACCACTCCCTGAAACAAGCAAGAGACACGGGGCATGAGGACACATTACAAGTATATCGATACTACCCCGGGTATGCCAATAGCACCACTGGAATACCAATACCATCATTAGTAATACTAGCCCTATACCAGTATCATCACTAGAATATTTACCAATACCATTATTAGTATACCAATATCATCACTAGAATACCAATACCATTACCACCATTAGTATATCAATATCATCACTAGAATACCAATACCACCATTAGTATACCAACATCATCACTGAAATATTAATACCACCATTAGTATACCAATATTATTACTCGAATATTAAAACCATCATTATCACTAGCATACCAATACCATCATTACTCTACCAATATCATTACTAGAATATTAATACCATCAATAGTATAACAACCATCACGAGAATATTAATACCATCCTTAGTATACCAATATTATCAATAGAATATCAATATAATCATTAGTATACCAAATACCATAGTTATACCAATATTATCACTAGAATATCAATACCATCAAATACAACCAGTTATATACCAATATCAGCACTAGAATATCAATACCATCAAATACAACCAGTTATATACCAATGTCACTACCAGAATACCAACACCATTAATACACCAAATATCATCAGAGGTAGACCAATATCATCGCTAGAATACAAATATGATCATTAAAATAGGAACTATCATCATAGTTATACCAATAGGACTAGAATACCAATATCACCATTAGTATATGAGATACCACCACATTTATACTAATATAAATATAAGTATACCAATACAACCGCAAGCATACCAAAAATACTTTGGTGTATCACTATTATACTAATACCATCATAGTTAGACAAAGACCACCCCAAAGAATGCCAATGTTACTACAGGTATACCAATGCTAGTACAAGTACATTAATAGCACCACAAGAATACAAATACCATCACAGGTATGCTGATACTATTAACAGTATTAGAAGAAAAACACATTGCCATTACAGGTACGTCAGTCCTATTACTATAGCTAGTATACCAAAGCCATCACAATTATACCAACTGACCAATGTAATCACAAGTGCAGTAGACCGCTTGGATCACATTAGGAAAGGAGGCATATGCACATGTACATGCATATGTGGATGTGGGTAGGGTGATTTCATTATACCCCTGTCACACTAATGCTTGTGACCACTTTTCGACCACAAAAGAGGGGTGGTCGCAAGTGGTAGCAAGCATTAGTGTGAAATGGTCGCAAAGTGGTCGCAAAGTGGTCCTCAGTGTTTGCCAACCTCCTTGCGACCAATGTGACAACTAGTGATGACTAGTGACAATTAGTGATATGCCTAGTGACAACTAGTGACATGATGAGTGACATAAGTGACATGACAAGTGACACAGCTAGTGACAAGACGACTGACACGACGAGTGGCACGGCTCGCAACAAGACAGGTTATATATAATATTACTGGTTGCCCGGCCACGTTTGGGACACCATATAGTACTACAAAACTCTCCCCTTCATCTCACCTGTCTATCAACTCATTAACCAATACTGTGGAAGAATGAAGACAAGTCACACAGATAAACAGTGGAGAAGTTGTGCTTTAATAACACCAACTCCTGTCCACCTACCAGTGACCTAGCATCCACACCCCTTACCTTCTAGCCACACAAAATCTCATTACTACTTTAGCCTGTATAGAAAGCAGTGCCTACAGCCCATGGGACAGGAGTCCTATGGCTGTGTACACACTCAATTGGAATAGATGAATTTTGATAGCATCAGACAGAGTGTCTGGGGTTCCTGCTCAAGAGTAGGTTTGTCTCACTCAAGACTCTGCTTCAGTGTGTCTGAAGCAGAGTCTAGAATAATGATCTCAGGTTTGAGGCTAGTGTGGTCAGAGGGCCAATGGGGTGCAGGTGACTGGGCAGTCCACAGCCAGGCAATCAGGCACCTCCACAGTCTGGGTGGGTGGCACCCCCCCCCCCCCCCAGTAGGGGTGGCTGTCACTCAACCCAGCTGCAGGTGGTGCCCTGTGTGTATATGCAAATTAGGCTGGTGTGCCCACTCAGTGGTCATGTAGGGACAGGTAGCTGCATACAGTTACAATAGATCTCTGTTAAAAATGGTCTTTTCTCCAATTGCACTCTTTATGGATGCATAGAGAAACATTTCAACAATCATGTACTGAATCTCATATAGGAACATTTCTTCATTAATCTCAGGCATAATATATGAACATATATTTCACACAGCTTATATCATGTCATCATGGGAGTGGGATATTATTACTTTTAGTTTACATAACATTGTCCCCACTCCGTGGCCCAAGAATAATAATGTTCTCTGCCAATATATAATTCCCAACCGAAAATCCGCATATTTTTACAAGGTGACATGACGAATGACATGACGGGTGACACAGCTAGTGACAAGACGAATGACAGAACAAGTGACACAGCTAGTGACAAGACGACTGACACGACGAGTGACACGGCTAGGGACAAGACGAGTGACACAATGACTGACACAGCTAGTGACAAGGCGAGTGACATGACCAGTGACATGGCTAGTGACAAGACGAGTGCCACAACGAGTGATACGGCTAGTGACAAAACGAGTGACACCACAAGTGACACAGCTAGTTACAAGACGACTGACACGACGAGTGATACCACGAGTGATACAGTTAGTGACAAGGCGAGTGACACGGCTAGTGAAAAGACGAGTGACATGCCTAGTGACACGGCGACTGACAAGACGAATGACATGCCTAGTGACACTACGACTGACAAGACGAGTGACACGCCTAATGACACAACGACTGACAAGACGAGTGACACGCCCAGTCAGGACATCATCCATCGGCTGCCAAAAACGACTGGGAGCAAGCTGACTGTGGTATGCAGTAAGTGACCTACATTGACCCCAAAACAAACTCGTTACATTCCTCGTTACCACACAAATAGCAGCATGTGCAACCTGCATGGTATACATCTAAAAACATTAAATGTACAAATGAGCATCTATAAACATGAATATATGTCACGCCATAACTAGGGCGTGGCCACCTCTTCATGGTTGGTTGGTTGTTGGAGCTTTACATCCTTGCAACATCTAAGGTCATATGAGAATGGATACCGGCTTGTGACAGTGTGCAATCATGGCGACTTAATAGTCCTGCCCCACTGGGAAATCAGGTCATCAGCACCATGGCCCAATATCCCACAGTCAAATTATCCTGACATTGAGCTAACCATTCCTTGCCCGATCCTATTAATGCCGAGCGACAGGCTAGGAAGTGACAAGAATAAATGTTGTAAGTCATGGGTTTGACTCGACTGGGAATCTAACTCCCGACCTTCCGCACGGGAATCCTATGCTCTACCGATTCGGCCACCATGTGCAGTCACTCCTCACTGTAGGTAGTTGATAATGCTTCAGTTCATCGCAGTTCACAAACCCTCCTCCTCACATACTACTCACTACCCACGGCTAATGCTATATCATCTCACATCTGGAATGGTGTCAAGTTCCCATTTAGTGCCAGCTAGTGACAACCACTGCGAGTATGTACACACTGTACTGAATGCTGGCAACAACAACGACCCTGATATTAGCATATTGTCTGCGGGGTCTGACAACATTAACACCCGCACTCATTGTATGAGGAGAGGGAGCCTCTCAGGGCCTGCCACACCCAGCAACGGTACTACTAGCTCACCAACATCACCCGCAAAGGTTCATTGATTGATCGGTGGTTTCTTTACGCCGTGTCGACAGCATAGGCCATATTCAGGGCGATAATTGTTTGTTTTTGATTAAACCATCGCTTTTACACAGAGTGCAAAAGCATACAATCAATTATCTGTCAATAGACACAAAGGCACATTGTTTACTGTGAACACAACGGAGTAAATAATGTGGTACAATGTAGGCACAATGAGACACACCATGAGAACAGGGGGACATAATATGGATACGGTGAAATACACCATGAACGCAACAGGACACAATGTGTGCACAACTGGACACAATGTGAGCACAACTGGACACAATGTGAGCACAACTGGACACAATGTGAGCACAATGGGATGCAATGTGCGCACAATGGGAAACAATGTGCACACACCAGGAAACAATGTGAGCACAAACGGAAACGAGGTGAACGCAACTGGGACATACTTAGCACACCGGAACACTGTGAGCACAACACTATGAGCACCACTGTGGTGCTCTGTGGGAATGCTGATCGCCATGAGCACAATGGGGTGTGCTGTGAGCTCCACAGAATCATGATTTGTTTGTTTGTTGTTTTACATCCTAGCAACATCTAAGGTTATATCAGGACGGGTACCGACTTGTGACAGTGCGCACTCATGGCGACTTTATAGTGCTGCCCCACTGGAAGATCAGCCTACCAGCACCATGACCTGATATCCCACTCAGTCACATTATCCTGACACTGAAACAACCAGTCCTTGCCCTATTCTAATAATGCCCAGCGCATGGCTAGGAAGTGACAAGTATACATTTTTACGTCATTGGTTTGACTCGACCAGGTTTCGAACCCACGATCCAATGGGTTTGGATCCCCCGATCTCCCAAAACAGGAGACGGATGCTCAACTCATTCGGCCATCCTGTCTGGTTACAGAATCCTGAAGCGCCCTGTGAACACCGTAGAATACTGTGAGCTCCTCAGGCCACGCCCTAGGTGGCCATTGAGCACGACTAAGCATGACGTGAGAGAGTTGAGATGGTCTGATCAATACGGGGAGAACTGGCTGAGTTACAAAATCTTATGTCTGTTATTTATCCACACTATCCATTCCAGGTATTTGTTGGTTGGTTGTTGGAGATTTACATTATGGCAACATCTAAGGTCATATCAGGATGGGTACCGACTTGTGACAGTGTGCACTCATGACGATTTTATAGTGCTGCCCCACTGGACCACAGCACCATAACCTGACATCCCAATGAGTCACATTATGCTGACACTGAGCCAACCAGTCGTTGCCCTATCTTAATAATGCCGAGTGCCTGGCTAGAAAGCAACAAGAATCAATTTTTAAGTCATGTGTTTGACTCGACCAGGGTTAAACCCATGGGTTCGAATCTCATGTTCTACCAAAACGGATGTCGGACGCTGAACTCATTCGCTAAGTATTTGTTAGAAATACAATCTTCCAAGCACCTTGGTAGATAAGATTACAAATTTCTTTAATAGAAAATTATGTTTCGTCGGTGCTTGGTTCAAGAAGTTGCTTTTTAATATCTGCTATATTTTTAAAATAAGTATATTAAGTTGCTCGTTAAAATCGGTTTCACTTAACCTTGAAGTATCTTGAAAGGGTTAACATTGGAGATATTTGAATTGAAACATGCTAAATTATTATGGGTGTGCACACCAAAATGTTAGACATCATAGGTTTTATTAAATTGAATCAGTATTCCTTATATACAGCAATAAATGTTTAATGAATATGCCAGTATATAAGGTGGATATGTAGGCTAAAATGTAGGTTAAGTGTTTTGGCTTTGAATCAAATTTGGTATTAAAATGAAACCATGCAAGCTTAATTTTGGTGTGCCCACCAAAATGCTAGGCATATGTTTTGTTCATCCATTTTCTAGCAAAGTACAGGCGCATCTAACTTCAATAAATGTCTAACGCGTGCATCAGTATTTTAAATGGACATGTATGGATAAATCTAGCTGAGTGGTTTGGTGTTGACAATTGTGTACTTTCATCAGACTAGATAGCTTTAAGTATGTTGATATTAACCGACAACATCCTAATCCTGCTCTGTTAACATTTAGTACTGCTCCCCCAATCCTGCATATTGACACTACCTCGAGCACTCAGCCCCGCCCACAACACACACTGTTCAAAAGCGGAATCCCGATGAAAAAAAAAATCAAATACTTTTTTTTAAGTAACCTAAAACCATTGCGACACCAATATGATGTTGAATACAACTTGGCGTTATGTGAATATAAATATTTGCAGCTTTCACGGTTTACATTTTTAATTATTTTCATCCTCATTAGTCTGGACTACTCTGCCACGATTCGCATACCTATGACGTCGGCTGTCTTGTGGGTGCCAGTGTAGTGCTTGAGTTTTGTATCCCTGTGCTATGTGCGAAAATGGATAACCAAAGCCTATCTCCGCCATTTCAGTGTGAACACCAAATTTATGTTGCATGTCTTCACTTCAAATATATCCAAAGTTGGTCATTCATTAAAAATATTAAAATGTAAGTGTTTTAAGTTAGCCAAACCTTTAGAATAAAGTAGACAATGATATCAGGCGAATATGGTTATCTTTAAAAAGAATAGGGCAGAAACTCAAAACCATAGATTACAGTTTTTTTTTGTAAATATGTTTATTCTGCTGAATAATTCTTTTGTCAGTGCCGAAGCACTGGTCTTCCAGCCATTTTTCAATTCAGGGTTATTTACACAAAAGGTATATAGAATAAGGTGTACAATACCTGTTGAATAGACAATTTGCACCATGTAACACAATGAAATTCTGAAACCCAAAAGTTCCATAACAATATGGTACAGTAGTGTCATATAACCAGATCAATATTAGTCAGATCAATGTGAGTATTTACAGTGAAACCCCGTTATAACGCGATCGCTGGGGTCCATACGTCATCGCGAAAATAGCGGGGTCACCTTAAACCGGGGTTCAGTTTACTGAATTACCTTTGAGTTGAAGAATTCTGGATCCAATGAATCATTGCATTATATCCGAATTTGCATTAAATCAGGACGTGCTATAACAGGATTTCACTGCAATATGTCACATGGCAAGTTATCCCCTCCATTGAGTCGCCTAAGTGCTCTACTTTGGGTGGACATACTGCTTGTTTGTTTTTCTTACGTCCTAACAACATCTAAGAACATATGAGGACGAGTACCAGCTTGTGACAGTGCACACTCATTGCGATTTTATAGTGCTACCCCACTGGGAGACCAGGCCACCAGTGACACCATGACCCAATATCCCACACAGTCACATTATCCTGATACTCTGCTAACCAGTCCTTGTGCTGTCCTATCCTATTAATGCTGAGCATCAGGCTAGGTAGCGACAAGTATCAATTTGATAAGTCATGGCTTTGACTCGGCTGGGATTCAGACTCCTAACCTTCTACACGTGAAGCCTGCGCTCTACCGATTCAGCCACCGAGTCCAGTCGAGTGGATGGCTAGATGAGGGATCGTTGTGGCGTGTTCACATATCAACACGACTAATACATCACTTGTGTGTTCCTCCATACGCTACCATACCACTACCAGGCCCTTGGCGCCCCCTGGTGGGCGGATGGAGGAGGATGGGTTACTGGAGCGTGCACACTTCATATGGCTTACAAATAAATTACTAGTGAAAGCAGGAGTATTCAGCTCCGACATTATACCTACGGTATCAGAAGTACCAAACTACTTGGCAATTCTGATACTATGTGATCGATTATAGGGTGATTTTTGTTTGTTTGTTTGCTGGGGTTTTATGTCATGAGGTTTTATGTTGTGGCAGCATCTACAGTCATATATATCAGGATGGGTACCAGCTTGTAGCAATGTACACTCACCATGACTAAGTTTGCAAGCAGTGGTCCACAAAGGCTGTGGTATGTGCTGTCCTGTCTGTGCGAAAGTACATATAAAAGACCCTTTGCTGCTTATCGGAAAGAGTAGCCGATGTGGCGGCAGCAGGTTCCTCCAAAGAAATATGTCAGAATGACCATATGTTTGATGTCCGATAGCCGATGATAAAAATGAATGCGCTGTAGAGGCGTCATTAAATAAAACAGACTTTCCCTATTCCTTTTTTTCGTGACTAAGTTTATAGTGCTGCCCATAGATTATTGTGTGATTTTTGTTGGTTTGTGTTTTATATCCTGGCAGCATCTACAGTCATACTCATCTATCAGGATGGGTACCAAATTGTGATAATATGCACCCATCGTGACTTTATAGTGCTGCCCCACTGGGATACCAAACCACTGGCACCACTCAGTCACATTATCCTGATACTGAGCTAACCAGTCCTTGCAATATTCTAGTAACGCAAGCCTTATACATGTACTAGGGAGTGACAAGTATCAATTGTGTAAGGCATTGGTTTGATTCATCCGGCATTCAAATTCCGAACCTTCTACACGGACAGTCTGTGCTCTTACTGGGCCGGACGTGGTGGCCGAGTCGGTAGAGCGTAGGCCTCCCGTGCGGAAGGTCGCGAGTTCAATTCCTGGCCGAGTGGAACCAAGGACTTAAAACATTGATACTTTTCGCTTCCGAGCCAGAGGCTCGGCATTATTAGGACCATGGTGCTGACGGCCTGGTCTCCCAGTGGGGCAGCACTATAAAGTCGACATCAGTGTGCATTGTCAAAAGTCGGTACACGTCCTAATAATAGTAATATGACCGTAGATGTTGCCAAGATGTAAAACTCCAACAACCCAACTTACTAATTTGTTCACTGTGTCTGATGATTATCATGTGAAATGATTTTATATTTCGCTATATCTAAGTATAAGTTACATATTTAGAGGTCCAGTACTTTACTGTGTCGTCATTACTAACCAGCACCATCCTCTGTCCAGAAGCGGGAAGTAGTGGTCTTGACACGGGAACCAGCAGTTAATTGGACAGCTCCGAAGTGAATAGCAAAAATAATTCAATTAGCGGCACATTCTTACAACCAGTGCGCATTTCCAGGCAACAACAACAACTGGAGATGCTTTCATTTGTTATTTATTTTTTGTTCAGAAAATTGTTGAGGGGAACCACAACTTCCCCACCAGTTCTGCCCGCCATTGCTATCGCTATCTCACGTCTCAAGCCTTTTGGTGGGCCAGTTTTCCCGCGGGAAATTACCTCCTTTCCAGCACTGTCAAACAACTCAGAAACATCATTACTGTTGTTATTTTCTTCATTTGATTTGTTGTTGTTGTAGTTCTACCTAAATAACCCTAAAACTAGCAGGGATGTCTGTAGTGAGAAGCACTGAGTGTGAGAATCAAGACCGCTTCTTTGGGGAGGCCCTGAGGGAGTTGCCCACTTATGGGAGGGCTGGGTGGGTAAGGGTACATGAGGGTGGTGGTGGTGGTGGTGGTGGTGTGGTGGTGGTGGTGGTGGTGGTGGTGGTAGTGGTGGTGGTAGTGGTAATGGTGGTGGTGGTAGTGGTAATGGTGGTGGTGGTGGTGATAATGGTGGTGGTGGTAGTGGTGATGGTGGTGGTGGTGGTGGTGATGGTGGTGGTGGTGGTAGTGGTGGTGGTAGTGGCGGTGGTGGTGGTGGCTGTGGTGGTGGCAGTGGCAGTGGCGGTGGCGGTGGCGGTGGTGATGGTGGTGCTGGTAGCGGCGGCAGTGGCTGGGTGTGAATTTGCCCCATACTACAACTAAAGAACTGCTCATGGTGGTCGATAAGAATACTACGACGACGGGTGCGCGCGCTATTTTAACCATTGCTTATTTTAACGCCTCTCCGTCACGTCTCACTGGTCACGTGACAGGACCAACCAAACAACCTCCCCCAGTTTTACTGTCCGCAGACGACACCCTTTCAGCTTCAGTGAAAACGGCTGGGTGCGCTCAGGTTTGAGCAGACTTTTGGTGCCAGCAGACGACATTTAGTCAGTGCGCCAGAACGAGGCTGGTGCTGGGCCGAGCGTTCCCGCGCGAACCTGACCCGTTCTTACGTCGTGGGAGGGGGGAGGGGGGGTTATTGATCGTAATCTTGTCGGATTGTCGGTCACAAGGCTCCCTCCGACGAGTCGTGATTACTGCCGACAGTGTGCCACAGGGGGTGGCCACATGTACCGATATTTATTAGACCACCGACTCCGAACTGGGCTGTTTTTTAGTGCCCTTTACGGCATATTCAACCGTTCTCTACTAATGACATTCATGCCATCTGGTTGGTACTACTTTCAAATTAAGCCAGTTCGAACTGCACTCACACACTTGCATAGTCCGTTAAGGCCCTGTTACACTACGACATATAGCCTTAGCGTATGCCAACGTATGTGATTTAACATGTCGGTGTATGTCGAGAAACATTATGGGTATGTTAGGTGTCATACGGCATCTCACGTCAAGGCTCTGAAAATGTTGTGTGCATGTCAAAAAACTTAACCGTATGATATTGTGTTGGGTTTTCATTAAGAATACACTTTGTATACGTTAGACATACATTGTTAATGCCAGGCATATGTTAGACATATGTTGAATTACATTTGTCGTAAGTCGGGCCTGTGGGCATGTACAGTCTGCATATTGACAACGTATCGACGATGTATGACAATGTGTGAATAACGTACGTAATATGTTTCTTGACGTATTTAACGTATAAGGCATACTTCTGACGATCGAATAATGTATATCATGTTCGCTGGTGTTCTCCAAACATTGCGTGAGCGTATGCGAGCGTTTTCTGGGCCAACATATGTCCAACGTATGACCAATGTGCCTCCCACTGGGGATATAGGTTACTCATATGTTACGCATATGCTGGCCATACGCCAAGAATGCGGGATGCACGTTAGTCAAACGTTTGGCCATACTTTCTATAGCCGTGTTTACACGGGGAATTGTGAAACGATCTAGACCAATCGATTCATATGAAGCGATGTAGTGGTGCGTTTACACGAGCGAGTTGGAAAGTGTGTCGGCGCCGGGAATCAGCAGGCGCCTGTAGCCGGAAAGCACTGCTTATTTGTTTAGTTTACACACGTCGATTCGACTCCGATGAAGCTGCTACCTTAATATCGCTTGGAATTTAAGGTTAATTTAATTAAATTTCATTATTTGAGGATGTAATTCTGTTAAATATGATCGCATTTAATAGATTTCGGCCTAATTGGGCCCTAACACTGCCGGGTACAAGCGATTAGTTACTGCTCCCCCTGTTGCTGGCAAGCCATACTATTTTATACTATCGCCGCCCGGGAACCAGCTGAATCGCTTCAAATAAACCACCTCCCTAGGTGGTATAGATGAGGCGTTTCATATGAAGCGATTAAGCCCTAAAACGCCACAGCCTCGCGTCTACACGGGAAATGTGAATCGATCTAGGCAAATGGATTTATATGAGGCGTTTTAAATGGCCCGTGTAAACACGGCTTATGATACGCTCTCATACATTGTCATATGCTAGCAATACCTCGCACATACGTGCTGCATATATTCAGTACTTTCATACGTTCCAACTTTGCTCCCCGCACCGAAAAGTTTGACGAATCTCGACGTGTTGGGACCATTTGAGCTGTTGGGCATCCGCTGACCCAATACGCCGTAGTGTGACAGGGCCATTAGTTTTGAGTTTTTGTCATTTTCTGAGATAAATATCCATCCTGACTATATACACATGTATACAAACTTACTCACTTACTCACTCACTTACTCACTCATAGTCGTACACAAGTTTTGGCTATACATACACATGTATACACACGCACGCACTCATTCATACATAATGCTCTGATTACCCAAATGTGATTCTCGACTATACATACACACTCACTCACTCATTAATTCACTCAATCACCCATTCACTCAGTCTCACTCACACACAATGGTCTGGCTACACAAACAGATGTATACACACTCATTCACTGACTCATTGACTCACTGACTCACTCACTGACTCACGCACTCATTCACACACAACGCTCTGGTTACCCACACATGATTCTTACTATCCGTACACACTCACTCACAGGGCTGTAACTGCACACATAGAACCAGCATTTACTACTCGTGGACAGATAGCCTTCGTTAACTAAGACGGACAATTTGCATCAGATTACAGTCTGGTCCCAAAGGTCATCATTAGTCACAGAGGGAATCCTCCCCCTGTTGTATACTAGAGTACTGTACAATTTGTAACCAGCTCACCACTTTTAGTCAGACACTGCATTAACCGGGTCAACTTAACCCGCCTCAAGTGGTCTGTCGGGCGGGCGAATCGCACAAGTCAACGTCTGGCATTGCCCTGTCACTACAGCTTCCCCTCTCGCACCCACCCACCCGCCGGCCCACCCTCCCATACATGCACCCCATACCCGCCCCTCCCCCTTCACACATACATGTACACACAAGCCCCCTCTACACACACATGCACATACCCCTAAACATAAACACACACACACATAACACACAACCCATCGCCCACATGCAGCCCCCCTTCACACATACATGTGCACACAACCCCCCCTCCACACACATGCACGTACACCCCCCCCCCCACCGCCCCGCACCCACATAACCACACACAATCTTCTCCACACACACATGCAACCCTCCACACACAACCGCCCCCCCCCCCCGTCCCTCGACAAGCACATGCACCCCAGGTCGCACTCCCCCCTCCACACACACATACACTCACACCACCAGAGCCGGCTGAGAGTACCTCATCTATTACCCACCCGGTTCTCGCCTGTTTCTATACCTTGACACCCGAACAATACGGTTCCACGCCACCTTCACATCAACACATATCATCTATGGTCCACTCAATACCAGCCCAGCCCACTCAGCCGTGACGGGACTATTCACCACACACCCTCACAGTGAGCAGCTCAGTCTTCAATGTCACCAATGTAGGAAGCCGCTAGAGCTATCAATGTTTGAAGCAGCTCAACCCTCAATGCCACCAATGTAGGGGGCAGCTCCAGCTATCAGTGTTTGAAGCAGCTCAACCCTCAATGTCACCAATGTAGGCGGCCATTAGAGCTATCGGTGTTTGAAGCAGCTCAACCCTCAATGTCACCAATGTAGGTGGCAGCTCCAGCTATCAGTGTTTGAAACAGCTCAACCCTCAATCTCACCAATGTAGGCGGCCATTAGAGCTATCGGTGTTTGAAGCAGCTCCACCCTCAATGTCACCAATGTATGCGGCCATTAGAACTATCAATGTTTGAAGCAGCTCCACCCTCAATGTCACCAATGTAGGTGGCAGCTCCAGCTATCGGTGTTTGAAGCAGCTCAACCCTCAATGTCACCAATGTAGGTGGCCGCTACAGCTATCGGTGTTTGAAGCAGCTCAACCCTCAATGTCACCAATGTAGGTGGCCGCTAGAGCTGTCACTTATCAGTGTTTGAAGCAGCTTAGCCCTCACTGTCACCAATGTAGCTGCAGCAATAGGTGTTTGATTTAATATATTCTAGGGAGTTTTAAGTCCGATACACTGGGATGAAAGAGCAACAACTTTATAGTGCACTTGGAAATCAGGCCACCGGCACCATGATCTGATATATCCCACTCAGACACAGTATCCTGACACTGAGCTAACCAGTCCTTACCCTATCCTATTAATGCCGAGCGCCAGGCTAGGAAGTGACAAGTATCAATTTGATATGTCATTGGTTTAACTAGACCAGGAACCAAACTTCTGATATCCCGCATGCGGCTCATGCTCTACCATGATTCGGCCACCATGCCCTGCGTGGGCAGCACTATAAAGTTGCCATGAGTGCACACTGACATAAGTCTGTACCCGTCTTGATATGAGCTTAGATGGTGCCAGGATGTAAAACTCTAAGAAACAAAGAGGCATAATTGAAGTAAACAGCTGTTTATTTCTGAGATACAGTTAACATGTAATAAAATCGTAAATTGATTGCATATATACTTCAAGTACGTCAAAAGTTACGCAATAGTATGTAAATGCAGAATTCCAAACCACAACTGGTTCATTTATGATATGTGTGCCTCAATATACATGTAATATGTCGATAGAAAATTGCCGATTCTGAGAAAATCATGAGTTTGTTAGTATCTGATTAAGGTGAATAAATGAAACGATGGAAAATTGCTAGGGCAATGTATAGTGCATGGACCACTCAAGGGCATGCAGCAAAAATATGCAACAAACAATTACCTAAGGGTACCTATCGACACTCTCCCAACATAGTCTCCACAACACATGGACTCAATCTCCCAGCATAGTCTCCACAACACATGGACTCAATCTCCCAGCATAGTCTCCACAATACATCGACTCACTCTCCCAACATAACCCTTGCAATACATGGACTCACCCTGCTAGCTGAGCAGCCACAATACATGGACTCACTTATTTAAAGCCGCATAGTCCAATGAAAACATCAAATTTTCAAAATCAAAACAATTATCAAAATTTGATTCTACAGATCTAACTTAGATACTGGTGTACTTATTAAACATATGTCACCACACAAAAGGAAATACTGAGGCAATTGGATAGAAGCTGTTACTGCAGAATGCTATGGTGTTAGAGTTTTGGGATGCTTACCAAAATTAACTTTGCATAGTTACACTTCCAAATATCTCAAAAGTTAGCCATTTAAAATAAAAGTTACTTCAAGCTAAAGTAAGCTACATCATAACGATCAACCTAATGTATTTATCTCAGAAAATGTAAGAAACTCAAAACTATCAGGCTATGCAACTTTAACTGATTACTATTTCTAGCCCTCACCCGGTGTATATTTCCAGAAGCGCTAAAATTAAGAAATTGCTCCATGAGATATCTACTAATACTATATATACAGAACTATATGTGTGTCATGGTATGCAGGTATTGCAATACCTCAGGGAGTTTGACGCCCCTGTCCTGCAGAGTTGTAAACCACTGCCTTGTGGTGCAGGTTCTTGACAGAACCGAAGGCTAAGGGAGCAAACCCTGAACAGAAAACCATGTCACTGTGGCAGCATTAAGGGCGGTTGATGTATGGAACTCCCAACATCTCCTGACCAGCCACTGCAGGGACAAATAGTTTTGCGCCTGTCTTGACATGTTCTTGCCGGTGTGAAACCTCTATTTGCTCCCCGAGAGAGTGCCGCTGGTAACTTGCAAAAGCCAGCAGCACTTCAACACTTTTGCAGGAAGCTTTCATGAAATGTACCATCAAGAGAAACCTGAAGCTGAGAGACATAAGACCGACTCATAGACATCACTCTCACAGCAGAGTAATGAAAAGCAGTCTTTGTCGCATCGCGACCGACAGTATGATGATGATGATGATGATGATGATGATGATGATGATGATGATGTGTGTCGCCACATAGCCTATCATTCAACTAGGACAGGACAAGGAGCAGTGGAATGTGGAAGACCAATTGTCCGCAGTTTAAAATGTCCCCTGTTTACAGATCTCGTGACATGATTTTACCAAGTATTCCTTTCATGACTCTTCAATGTAACTTCATTAAAGAGCACACCTAGAATAGGTAGTCATTATTTATATATTTAAACTGGGCAGTTACCTAAGGTTAGAATAGGCTATTTCACGTCCAACAGTTCAGGGAAGGATGGAGACAGGTTATAGAGCACAATCAAGCATACTCAAAATGCTTTCCGAGACTTTAATATGCTCTAGCCTCTTCACCATGGAGAGTTAGCAGTGATGAATGACACTAAAGGCCCGGTCACATACACGTTAGTGGACATAGTTGAACATAGTGGAGGCTAACATATTTGAACATAGTTGAACATAGCTGAATGTAGTTGAATGTAGTTGAACATAGTTGAATGTAGTTGAACGTAGTTGAACGTACCGGCATCTGTACTTCTCCGTCATGCTAACTTGGTAATAACGTGGGTGAGCCGTGAGTTCCGATTTAATCTTTGGACATGTTCCAAAGAGTGCTATGTTAGAGACTAACATACTGTGGCGAAGTATTTGTACTCTTAATGTACTCTAGCATACTCTAGCGTACATGGACATAGTTGAACGTAGTTGACCGTAGTGGAGGCTAATGTACGTTGAACGTAGTTGAACATATCGGCATCCGTGCTGTAACATATTTATCTGTACAAAACCTGCTGTACCTTAACGTTTTTCACCGTAGTTTAACATACTTACAACACTTTTGACCCACGTTAACCTATCCTACGTTCAACTACGTTCATTAACGTGTATGTGATCAGGGCTTAATAGTCTCACACCATGGTTGTGCCCTAAATAACTCCTAGAGAATAAGTTGTTTTAAGCTGCACAATTCAGGAGTACTCATATTTGATCATAATAATTGTGTAATAGTAAAGTTGTTTTGGTTATTTTACATCCCCTTTAATTAATGTGTATAGAGGATTTGAACCCCTTTGAAGTCTCACACTATCTTTACCACCAAAGATTTCACTATTCGTGTCGGTAAAGGTGAGTTATATTAAGAGGCTTACAAACTGAATATAGCAGATGCCTCCTGGTGGTAAATGTTGGCACTATTCCAGTGTGCACCAACCCGCTTGGCTGAGGCCTGGTCTGTCGGCAAAGGGCACAGACTGAGGCGGGAAGTAGTACTGTGCTCACAGTGCCAACATATGTAGGTGCCATGGAGCAGCCTCCATGCTATCAGCAGGGTGAGACGCGGAATGGTGATGGTGGTGGTGGTGGTGGTGGTGGTGGTGGTGGTGGTGGTGGTGGTGGTGGTGTGAGGTGAGAGGGTTGAGGGGGGAGAAGGCAAGCAGGTCAAGGGCGGTGTCACACGGTCAATGGTGCATAGAGTAGAACCAGGGTTTTAGCTTCAGTTATGGCAGAATGCATCTGTTCAGCAGAAACCCCTCATTTGAACTACACTAGAACTAATGGAAGTCCATCGCTGAAATGTAGGGGGAACGCTAACTGCCTACGAGGTTGGTGAGCTGGGACAGGGGGAAAGACAGGGAGCAAGAGGGGGGGGGGGGGGAGGAACAGAGGAGGAACAGAGGGGAAAGAGGAGGAAGAGATGGGGAGGGGGGGAAGAGAAGAGGGATGAAGGAAGGAGGAAGAGGGTAAGAGACGAGGAAGAGAGGAGGACGAGAGGAGGAAGAGAGGAGGACGAGAGGAGGAAGAGAGGAGGACGAGAGGAGGGGAGATGAAGGAAGGAGGGAAAGGGGAGAAGGACGAAGAGGAAGGGAACAGGGAGAGAGGATGGGAGGGAGGTACTAGGTACTAGGAGGTAGGAGCGGGCATGGATGATGGAGCGAGGGAAGCCGGCAGACAGGAAGGAAGAAAGGGAAGGAACTAATTAAGGAAGGAAGGAAGGAAGGAAGGAAGGAACAGAGAGAGAGTGAGAGAGAGCACGAGAGAGATAGACAGACAGACAGACAGACAGACACAGACAGACAGACAGACAGACAGACAGACAGACAGACAGACAGACAGACAGACAGACAGACAGACAGACAGACAGACAGACAGACAGACAGACAGACAGAGGCAGAGGCAGACTGAGCTAGAGGAGAGAAAGAGGCAGTAGAAATTACTTCTTAATCGGTAAAGATGTCAATTTCAAACACTGAGGACTGGATCATTACAGGTTAATAATAATTAATATCATCACTCGCCGACAGTACTTGTATACGCCTGCTTTATTTAATCGGACAGAACTCTTGATTTGCCACTCAATTCTAGTATTGTTGACATTTAGCTATGTTCACATTCCCCGAGCACTCAAATTAAACACAAATTAATTAGTCTTTAATTGACCATTATAATACCAGCGCCGTCCGATTTCAATGCTACCTAGCCTGGCGCTCAGCATTAGTAGGATAGGACAATGATTGGTTTACACACAGTATCAGGAGAATGTGACTGTGTGGGATGTCAGGTCATGGCGGCAGCACTAAAAAGTCGCCATGAGTGCGCACTGTCACAAGTCAGTACCTGTCCTGATATGACCTTAGATGTTGCCAGGACGAACCAACCAACAGACCCCCCCCCCTCCTCCCCAACAGACACAGACACAGACACAGACACAGACACAGACACAGACACAGACACAGACACAGACACAGACACAGACACAGACACAGACACAGACACAGACACAGACACAGACACAGACACAGACACAGACACAGACACAGACACAGACACAGACACAGACACAGACACAGACACAGACACAGACACAGACACAGACACAGACACAGACACAGACACAGACACAGACACAGACACAGACACAGACACAGACACAGACACAGACACAGACACAGACACAGACACAGACACAGACACAGACACAGACACAGACACAGACACAGACACAGACACAGACACAGACACAGACACAGACACAGACACAGACACAGACACAGACACAGACACAGACACAGACACAGACACAGACACAGACACAGACACAGACACAGACACAGACACAGACACAGACACAGACACAGACACAGACACAGACACAGACACAGACACAGACACAGACACAGACACAGCACAGACACAGACACAGACACAGACACAGACACAGACACAGACACAGACACAGACACAGACACAGACACAGACACAGACACAGACACAGACACAGACACAGACACAGACACAGACACAGACACAGACACAGACACAGACACAGACACAGACACAGACACACACACACACACACACACACACACACACACACACACACACACACACACACACACACACACACACACACACACACACACACACACACACACACACACACACACACACACACACACACACACACACACACACACACACACACACACACACACACACACACACACACACACACACACACACACACACACACACACACACACACACACACACACACACACACACACACACACACGTCCTGGCAGTTTTAATACCTGGCTCAAGCCCTACGGGTGGTCCCATATCCCACTATGGCTGTGAGTAGACTGGTGTGTAATCAGATGGATGGCCGGATAAATCCTATCACCATAAACCCCCAACATCTGGGTGCACGAGGTACTACTGCCAGAAGGTGCTGCAAAATGGAGCCGAGAACATTTTCTAAAAAAAAACCTTCTTTTTAAAAGAAATCAGCCACAACCTATGGGATTTCAAATTTTATGGAAAACACATTTTGGGTTGCGTCCCCAGACCTCATGGGAAGCCATATGTAATGATTTGTTGTTGGTTCCGTATTGTTTGTAATTTGTCAAGACTTATGAGAAACGAAATTTCGGTTCCGTTGGTTTTCCAGAACGGTAATGACGTGTTACCAGAAACGATTGTTGCAGTGAAATCCTATAGGTTGAGCCGCATAAATCAATTTTATGTTTCTGAATTCACATTCTTAACTTTCACTCCATGTGTCATACTGTGGCGATAAATGTTCTGAAGATAAATATTCAGAATTCACTTTTTTTTAAATATGTATTAATAGCTATGAATTGCTTATAGTCTCAACCATTCAGTCAAACCATGTGAAACATTCATTTATGGTTCAGTCATAATGATGGCGTAGTCACTAACGAGCCCCACTACCACACAGTGGTCTTGACTACGCTGACCCTTACTGGTCAGAAGGATCAGCAGGTGGCAGCCGGCTTGCGGGGGCAATCCCTGCCGTAAACCATTCGACCCATTGCTAGCAGACACCCCCTAAGGGAGGCTATGTGTTAACTCGCTGCGCAGCAGTAGATCCCTTCTATTCTGATTTAAGCGAATAAACTGAGAAGGACCGCGAGAACTGAAGCATCTGTGGTGTGTCGCTTCCTCATTCTGAAACCCCGCTAGGAGGATAGAAACACGTCCTTCACAGGAGACACATATACAGTAAAACTTCTCCAACCGACCACCTCCACAGATGATCCCTATATTGATCGCTTTATATGGGTCCCAAAACGATCGCCCATACAGTACCATTGTAACAAAAGGAAAAGCTCCCATAACTGACCACCTCCGTAAATGGACCATTTAAAGTCGGTCCCATGGTCGGTCGATTTAGAGAGGGTTTACTGTACTAACCACAAAGTCATGTTTGAAACAGAATAATGATCCCTGATTATTGACTGGGGGGGGGGGGGTAGCATGGTTGTAGAATATTCACTTACTGTGGGGTAAATTGTAAATTTAACCCCGGTCAAGTCAAACCAAAAAACTTACAAAAATGGGGAACGTTGCCTGGCACTTAACTTTACTAGGATACAGCACACATTTAAATGCTCAACATTAAGATTACCTAATTGAGTGATATATCACCGCATTGTGCCGTTAACGCTATAAAACAAAACAAAAAAAATACAAATAAAACAACAAAAGGTTGCTCAGTTGGTTGTTGGAGTTTTACGTCCTGGCAACATCTAAGCTCATATCAGGACAGAAAACAAAATTCCACTAGTAATGTGTACCGTCCTCTGAAATTATTACTAGGACGTAAAACCCCAGTCAATAACTCAATCACCCACTGCCCACGTTGGGCACTGAATTAGTCGGCATTATTACTGTTATCACACCTGCAACTCCCAACCCGATATGTATCTTTCTTTCTTAGCGGCTTGTGTTTGCTGGGCGTATTTTCTTTTCCTCTGACAGTTCACGTATTGTAGAAGCGGCTGCAAACCAGCCTCCCCAGGGCGAGTCTAGACGGGGGCCAAGTGCCGAGCATTCTGAGCGCTGATGAGCTTGTATATCACCATGGTTACACAACATCGCCATGGCAACATACATCGCCATGGCAACGCAGCTGCCACTGCCTGACGACCGCTTACACTGCCGTACCCTAGTGTTGGTGGGGAGGGGAAGTTTCTATATAACCTGAATCAATACTCCACCCTCGGTTAGAGTACTATAGACAATTTCCACCACCAACACGCCCTCTGGTGGCAGTGGAAGAACCAATCGTGTAGGGAACAGCTCACTGCACGGCATGCTCTGTGCAAAAGGTTTGTTAACAGATTTCCGCCACCAAGCCATCGCTAGAAGTCAGTGGAAAAAGCTAATATTGTAGGTAGAAACTCATTCCCCGTCCTGATATGACCTTAGATGTTGCTAGGACGTAAAACAACAACAAACAAACAAACAGAAACTCATTGCACGGTATGCTCTGTGGAAAAGGTCTTATAGCGGATTTCCACCACCAACCCATTGCAAGAACTAACATTGTGGATAGCAGCTCACTACGCAGTATGCGCAGTAGAAAAGATCTCAAGAGAGTTCACGGGTCTTCCATCATGTAACCAGCCCTCTGGTGACAGTGGCAAGAACTAATGTGGGTACCACCAGCTCACAAGTCACAGTGTATGTCCATAGAAGTTCTCGAGTTACCTTGGTGTCCCCTTGGAGATCCAGACTCCATTTTCAGGCAAATGTATTTCAATACCGTCTCCGGAAGTGAATCAGTTTAAAGTTGCATAGTCTGATGCTTTTGAGTTTGAGCCATTTTTCTGAGATAAATATATTAAAGTGATTGTTATAATCAACCTTACTTTTGTTTGCGGTAACTTTTATTTTAAATGGCTAACCTTTGAAATATTTTAAGTACAAAGTTGCAAATTTAATATTGGCAAGCACGCCAAAACTCTGACACCATAGACTTATGAAGTAACAGGTTCTGTTAAATTGACCCAGTATGCCCTTCTATGTGATAACAAATGCTTAATAAGTGTCAGTATCTAAGTTTGCTATGTAGAATCAAATGTAGGTGAGTGCTTTGATTATGACTCCCCCATATTAGCATAACCATCTACCTGCCCGTCCTGACATTATCTTAGAACAAACAAACAATTACCTACTTGTCAATACAATCCTCAGTACCTAAATCATTATAATAACTGATTCTGCATATTGTAATGTATCAGTTATGAACAGCTAGCAATAAATAATAAATAAGAGAAAAGAAAATAATATAAGTGAATATATATGGATATATCTCAATAGTGGATGGTTATTCACTGGATCCTTCGGTCTGGTGTCAAATCTATAAGTATACTCTTCAAACGGTCCACGCCAAAATAGTATATACAGTAAAACCTCGACAGATCGACCACCCCCCTATATCAAACGCTTTATTTGGGTCCCAAACGATAGCCCATACAATACTATTGGAGCAGTCACACTACGACGTGTATTCCGGCGTGCCGCCAACGCGCTTAAATATATTCAACGCGTCGAGAAACGTCAAACTTTTCGGCGTGTTTTGAGAAAACTCGACGTGTTGGAAGCGTGTTGCTGGCGCGTTGTTGGCGCGCCGCCAACGTGTTCCGCAACACGTCGGCCAGCGCCGAAAGTTTTGTGCAAGCACAAAACTTTCGGCGCTGGGCGACGCGCGCCGACGGGTTGTATCAAAGCGACCTGTCAATCATAGTGTACCGACGTGTACCGACGCGCCGGCAACGCGTTGCTAACGCGTTGCCGGCGTGTTCCGACGGGTTCCGACGTTTCGACCAAAAACACAACACGTTGGCACGCGTTGTCCAACGCCGGGCCAACACGTCGTAGTGTGACTGCTCCATATTGTAACGATTTAAAAAAATCCCTAAACCGACCACCTCCATAAATGGACCATTTAAAGTCCCATGGTCGGTCGCTTTAGAGAGGTTTTACTGTACCTCTTAAATATTATTGATATATTATTTATAATAATGCTAATCAAGGAGGAGAATAGAGATGTCACTGGAATTACATTATGCTATAAATAAATAATGATAACTGTCGATAGAGTATTGCTTCAGGATTTAGTGAACACACCGACTCCGCTTATCAATCATACCTGCACCTAAATATTGTTCAAATCGATTTGACAGAGATTCATGACCGAATTTGCTGACATTCTGCCACTTCCAAGACAACTTTTCCCTTCAAAGTAGCTCGTTCAACTTCCACAATTTGTCATGAGAATTGACCAGAAACACGTGAACGTGCGTGTCGCCCCCACCTCCACACCCACCCCCGCCTTCAACCTCACGCCACACCTGTTATTCTATATTAAAAGAAGCAAATGGGAATTTCAAACATAAATGTAGAAAATGCAGTATTGCAACCCAGAACAATAAACAAGATTGGTTGTCAAATTAAAATAACGAAGAAGGCTTTCTTCCTTGGCAATTCTAGCCGCAGATCTGTGCAGTCACTTATATTGACTTCATGTTTACAATTTTAGTTTAAAAATGTGTTCATGTTTTTGAGTTAAATGGTTGGTTGTTGGAGCTTTACGTCCTGGAAACATCCAAGGTCATATCAGGTCGGGTACCGACATGTGACAGTGCGGACTTATAGCGACTTTATAGTGCTGCCCCACTGGGACATCAGGCCACTGGCATCATTGACCCGATATCCAACTCAGTCACATTATCCTGGCACTGAGCTAACCAGTCTTTGCCCTATCCTATTAATGCTGATCGCCTGGCTAGGAAGCGACAAGTATAATCTTTCAGTAATTAGTTTGACTCGTACAACCCATGGTGCTGTGCGCGATAAGGGTGTTGGGTTTGTTTCTTACAACCCAGGGAAACATGTCGGTAATTGTAAGGCACCGGCCGAATCCAGCCCTGTTATTGACACACAACAATGTGGTCAAAATAGCTAAGCCAAAGTATGCCCTTATGAAGAGATCAGATGGATCTACGTGTTTGATTGCTGTACCGATATATGACCATGTACATTCAGGGAAGCTTTATAATGCTGGCCCACTTAGATACCCATCAGCCTGCACCATGACCCAATATCCTACACAGTCACTTTATCCCGACACTAGGCAACCGACTCACTGCCCATTCCTCTTGATGTTAGGCGCCAGGCTAGACAGTGAGTAGTATGAAATTACACAGCTCTCCACTATGTTACACTACACTACACTACACTACACTACACTACACAGCTGTCCCGCTCGAGGCTGCTCGGGACAGTTCGAGACTGTTCGGCGTGGCTGGGAGTGGTACCACTCTGGATTTAACCCAAAAAAAGTTAAAAGATTTCTTTTTAAATGCATCAAAATTATGCACTCACTATGGAGTCACCATGAGAGCACTGCCAGGTGCATGTAGATAGCCATTGTAATATGGTTTCAGATGTGATCAAGACAGAAAACCCCACTGAGACATAGACAAAGAGTAGAACCGGCGAAAAAAGCCAATTTCAAACCATGCCACGTCCAATATTGTTTGATATCACCCACACTGCAGTGACTTGCAATTGTAGTGAGGTGCACTCACGTCCACAGGTGAAATACTACATACACATGAAGGATGGAAAGTTGATTGCACCAGGGAACCTAATGGTTAGGACACTAGCCCCTAAATGACAGAATTGTGGGTTGGCACACCACTCCTGCAAAGAGACTAGCAGAGCACATATCTCAATCTCATCAAATTCCTAATTCTAAGTCTGAAGAGTTTTTAATTACCAAATTGGCAATTTCTTTAGCAGAAAAAAAGTATTTAAAAAAAGTATTTACACCTGAAAAAAATCATAATACTTTCACAAAAGTATAAAGAGGCAGCACTGCTTTTGGTGCCTTCCCACAAGACTGCTCTCGCTGCACTACTCAGTGCCTGCCACACGCCGGTCACCAGTGTCACCGGCGCCGGTACCAGTAAGGACAGTAACTTTTTTTTCCCAATAAGGCAAGTGACTGAATTTTCTACTTGCCCAAGCCCAAGTCAGTCAATTGAAACTGAAATCTGCTACTGCAGATCAGAAAAATAATGACTTGCCTGTTTGGGCAGGTCCCTGAGAACTTCACATGCCCGACCGAGTAAACTAGGTGCCCCGGGCAACCAGGAAGTCCTTATTGTCCTACCCTGCAGAATTGATCCGCACGCGGCGCGTCCGTCACCCGCCAGACGCAGTGCCACTTCCGGTCGGCGTTCATGGTCCCTGCGTTACTAATGGTTAACTGAGCAGGTGCCTTTGGTGCAGCATGTGGTGGCGGCATTTTAAGTTGCATAGTCTGATGTTTTTTCATTTCTGTCATTTCTTGAGATCAATATATCAGGTTGGTCATTATAATCTACCATAATTTAGTTTGAAGTAACTTTAATTTAAATGGTTAACTTTTGAGATATTTTAAGTGCAAATGTGCTAAATTAATTTTGGCAGACTTGCCAAAACTCTGACCCCATAGGCTTCTGCAGTAACAGGTTCTATTAAATTTCCTCAGTATTCCCTTCTATGTGACGACAAATGTGCACCAGTATCTCAGTTAGATATGTAGAATCAAATCTAGCTTCAACATAAACCATGTGCTTCTTGTGGGTTTATTTTGCTTCTTTTTTTTAAACGCATCCCACAATGAACCGCGCCGCTGGAATTACAAACCCGTCAAAACTCGTGGCGTCTTCTTCCAAAGACAAACTGCCATCCTCGGGTGCCATTCACTGTGTTTCCGGATGGCCACACTACTACAGACTGGTATTTAGACTGCCAGACTGCCAGTCTAACACTGGCTTCCTCACTGAACAAGCGGTTTGGTTTGTTGTGGTCTAACATCCTCATTATCTTCATCACCAATCCCTTAACTGCGAGGGTCGTTGGGGCAACACAGATGACATCGCAACCAGTTTCCTCCGCCATTTTTCCTCATTTTCCACTTCCCTCTGGGACATGGTCTGTCCATTCCCTAATGTTGTTTTCCCACCTCCTCCTTTGTCGGCCTCGTCTCCTTCCCCCTTTCAATTTGCCTTGATAGATGGTTTTGGCCAGGCTTGATGAATGGGAAATTTGACCATAGGACTGCGGTTTGCATCACTTTACGATCATCATGACATCTTTGTGTGGTCCAATTGCCTATTGCATCCTGGCACAGACTTCCTTGTTGGTAACATGGTCTTTGTATGAGATTATAGTATATTGTGGTAAAACCTCATTTGCATGTTTTATATTCTTCTTTGGAGCTCTGCATGATTCACAAGCATACAGGAGGATAGATGTGACAAGGGAGCCCATCGACCATATCTTGGAGCTGAGCTTGTCAATTCAAACTAGTTTCAGCCTTGTCAATGGTGATGTTATCTCTGCTATCCGAGAATATTGCAGTCTGGGAACCCCCATCAGTTATAACTGAGCCCAGGTATTTGAAGCTTGTGACTGTCTCAAGGATCTGTCCATTACATTCTAGCAACCTCTAAAATCATGACGATCAGACAGGGCAGTTAAATTGGTCATAGCACTGGTTGGCCTACCCAGGGTGAGGTCGTGGGTTGAAACCCTGGCCGAATAAAATTAATGGATTAGAAAATTGATATGTGTCGCTATCTAGTTTGGCACTTGGCATTATTAGGGTGAGCCAAGGACTGGTTGGGTCAGTATTTTTTTTATTTTTTTTTCCAAATTTTTATTCCAGTTGAATAACATCTTTTTTCAGCACCAAGGCGCTGGTCTTCCGGCCTTAACAATTATAGTGCATATGAACTATTTATGGATGAGACGATGCGATTGTATGAACAATATAGACAGTAGTAGGTTCAAATGAGCCATTACAAATATAGTGGGGATCTTATTTTGCACATGTAGACTGGAGAATAGCCATTTACCTTTAGACTATATCAGTGATTTGATGATCATACCTGTGAGGAGACATCAATATAATGGGCATAACTTGCTGATACAGGTCGTCGTGGATTTTGGATTATGCAAATAATGGTTGCACGACTCATTTAAATTGTCTTGGGTCAACTATAGCTTTGTCAGTAGTATATGTTTTATTGGTTTAGTCAGGTGTTATAGGCTGGTGGGTATACTTTGGTAGTTGTTATTTCTTTTACTCTTTTTGCCAGGGGGGATTTCAGAGAGGGAGAGGGAAGGGAGTGGTTTGGGACTATGTATTTATTTCAGTTCTCAATGTTTGTGGTCTATCCAGGTAGGTTTATTAATGTATGTCTATGTCGGGTACTCAACCTTTAATCTAGATTTAAATTGCAGGTAGGTTGTTGCATTCCTGGTTTTGGCAGAGAGTTTGTTCCAGAGTTGGCTTCCCTGATAAATAGGTGCTCTTTTGAGTTTGTTAGTCCTTGAATTTTCAAGAGGTTGCCATCTGCTGCCCTAGTATTGTGAATACTTGTGTCGGTATATATTGTGTCTTGGGCTCTATTGTACATGAGTCCTAAGAGATGCCTTTTGCGCCTTGTGTCTAGTTTGTCCATTCCAGCTTTAGCATACTGTAGTTCTTCTGTGTGTAGATTTTGGCCTTTGTAAACTGTCCTGAGTATCACTATCAGGATAATGTGACAGAGTTAGATATCAAGGCATGGTGACTGGTATGGAATTGCAGTGCAACAGACAAGATGGCCGAATGAGTTGAGCATCCGTCTCCCATTTTGGTAGGTCGTGGGATTCGAACCCACGGGTTCGAACCATATTGGTAGGGCATGTGGGTTCGAACCCTGGTGGAGTCAAACCAATCACTTACAAATTGATACTTGTCGCTACATAGCCTGGCGCTCTGCATTATTAGGATAGGGCAAGGAGCAGTGGAATGAGGCAAACCAATCATCCGCAATTGAAATTTCTCCTGCTTAATCAACTAATGTACCACAAAAAATCCACAAAAAAACAGTGCCATAAACTTAAGTCGCCATGAGTGTGCACTGTCATAAATTGGTACTCACACTGATATGGCTTTAGATGTTGCTATGACATAAAACACAAACAAATAAACAAACAAACAAACGAACACCTACGGTCATGTCAGGACAGTGGTTAAACAGAGCGCAGCCCACTAAAGTAATTTTGGTGTGAGATCTGCAGCAGCACTCAATAGCCTGAAGGCGGCCGTAGAGATGGCCGTCATTATATGACAACATCAATCATCAGGCACGGTCCGATTTCCAGTCCTTTTAATTACAGCTTAGTGCGCGGGACAATAGGTAGCGCCACTATGGGATTCCACATGCCATTACCCGCAGGGCCCGTTTATACTAACAGTTAGCAGACACTCTCCGCTAAAAATGCAGCCATCTGGCTTCAATCCATATAGACTTCTATTACATCGATACTCTTTTTAATGTTCAATTACAGCATAATTATATAAAATATCACATTCTGACTCATAAAAGATTTAACCAAATGAAAAGGTGGGGGATGTATATATATATGTAAAGTGCACTGTTAGTTTACAAATTAATGTGAGGCATGATAATAAAATAGTAAAGTTTCATACTTTTTTCATAGTAAAGTTTCATACTTTTTTTCATAGTTTCTGCCATGTTTTTAGATAATTATATATCAGGTTGATCTTAGTCATCTAGTTTGAAATAACTTTGATTTTAAAGGATTAACTTTGGGGATATTTGAAGTCAAAACATGCTAAATTGATTTATGCTTGACATTCGCTTTGTTTAATGACTTTTGAGCATAGTAGTATAGCACAGAAAGCGGTAATGTTGAATGAGTGCGACAGTATCTAAATTCCATATGTAGGATCAAATCTAGGTAAGTATTTTGGTTTGAAAACATTCTTTCGTAGGTTTAATATATACAATTATACTTCGATAATATATCGACAATATTGCATAAATTATTACTATGTATAATATATTCTGAAGTAAAAGCAGTTGGGAAAGCATTACAGGAAACACCTTGTCGCAAAATGCTTAGTTAATTCGTGTATTTTGGTGAGTTGTTAGTGAAGTAGATTTCGGTACACCGCCACTTAATGAAAGACGACAGGACACGGTAAAGCTAGGATTCCTTACACACGGTATGCGGCATGCGGCATGCGCATGTGGCATGCGGTATGCGATTGGGAAGATTCCTTCTACACGGTATGCGGCATGCGGCAGACGGCACATCACTGGCTAAATTAAAAAAATATAAAATAAACAAGTATCACTCCATACTGCACTGTATATGGCCTAATATGGCATGTATATCCATGTAACTCTTGGTACTGCACATGGAGGTTCCTACCTTTATAATTACCAAATTATAGATGCTTTTCTATTCACACCCCCTGTCCGGCTGTCCGTAATTATCAATCGCCTCCTCCAGCCTTATATCAATGGACAAATGCGACTGATGCTTTTCTATTCACACCACCCTGTCCGGCTGTCCGTAATTATCAGTCGCCTCCTCCAGCCTTATATCAATGGACAAATGCGACTGATGCTAATCTATTCGCACCCCGTGTCGCATGCCGCATGCGGACCACCGATCGCTACAGGGACCGATCGAGTTGTCGCATTCGCATTCGCATTCGCATTCGCATACCGTATGTAAGGGTTGCAGCCCATTGACTTCAAGGCGTTTCGATTTTTTGCCGCATTCGCATTCGCATTCGCAGATCGCATACCGCGTGTAAGGAATCTTAGCTTAATGCTCGCAGACTTGTCTATTCACTGCCATTTTCTTGCGTTGTTTCGTGGTGTGTGTGTGTGTGTGTGTGTGTGTGTGTGTGTGTGCGTGCGTGCGTGCGTGCGTGCGTGCGTGCGTGCGTGCGTGCGTGCGTGCGTGCGTGCGTGCGTGCGTGAATGTCAACTGTTTAAAGATGAATACTGAGATGGTGTGAGAAATAGGTCTCCAACTATACCATAGTTGTCTGCTCTTAACTCATTCGCAGTGCGTCTTGCAGTCATTATCTCTGTGGTGAATTTTAACTGTTTACAGACGGAATATTGAGATGGTTTGAGAAATAGGTCTACATCTATACCATAGCTGTCTGCTCTTAACCCATTCGCTGTGCTGTCTCTGCGGTGAATTTAAACTGTGAGAAATACCAGTTGTCCGCTCTGAAGCCATTCACGGCGCCTGTGTCAATTTTAACTGTTTACAGGCGGAATAATGAGATGGTGTTGGAAATAGGTCTACAACTATACAATAGCTGTCTGCTCATAACACATTCGCAGTGCCACCTATTGCCTCACCACTGCATTAATGCCGACATTTATGTCTCCACATTCCCCCCGAGGCCGCCACTATGGCGCAATGTTGTGGGTGTATGTGCTGCCATGGTTACAAAAGTAGCACCACTGTATATGCTGAATATTTTATGTCTTTTTCAGGAGTTATTGAACTCATTTTAATTCCCATCCGTGCTGAAGAATGAAATGCCTTTGTAAAGGAGGGATGTTGCCTGCATCTTTCTAAGGAGATGCGTGATTAGTATTACTAGTACAGTGATATAAATAAGCAATTTTTTGCCACTTGTCTATATATGACAAGTCTGGTGTGGTTTTTACTTGTCTGCCTGAAAAAGAAGTACTCTTTGTACAACCATGAAAATGTTGAACATTTTGGATTACCTCCCCCCACTTTACTCCAATTAATATAAAGACATGCCCGCTTTAATCATCAGCATCAGGGTGTAGCCTTCAGCAAGATGCACCAGCATTGGTAGAGAATACAGGCCCATGTTCTGTCATTGTGTAAAACGCAGTTGATGAAAACTGACATCACCAGTGGCACCATAAATGTGGATTAACATAGTCAACAGGATCAGCGATTCATCATACATTACCAGCGCAGACCCCAGTCAGACCTCTATGTAACCAGCGGACGAGTACGTACCTGAAACAAGCAGAGACAAGAGGTCACCAGCAGGTCTAATAACACACACAATGGTTGGTTGGCTGTTGGAGTTTTACACCCTGGCAACATCTACGGTCATAACAGGACGGGTACGGACTTGTGACAGTGCGCACTCATGGTGACTTGATAGCGCCTTTCGACTGGGAAATCAGGCCGCCGGCACAATAACCCAATATCCCACTCAGTCCCACTCAGTCAAATTATTCTGACACTGAGCTAACCAGTCCATGCCCTATCCTATTAATGCCAAGCGCCAGGATAGGAAGTGACAAGTATCAATTTTAAATTCATTGGTTTGACTCGACCGGGAACCGAACTCCTGACCTTCCGCATGCGAAGCCCACGCTCTACAGATTCAACTGGGTCAAAATAGAGCAAATCACAAATAAGTTATTTACCCATATGCAATGTGAGGCCCGAGGACCTATGAGATGACCGGACGCGGGAGGAAATCGGTAGAGCACAGGCTTCCCGTGTGGAAGATCGGAAGTTCGAATCCCAGCCGAGTCAAACCAATGACTTCTCAAATAGATACTTGTCACTACCTAGACTGGCGTTCGGCATTATTAGGATAGGACAAGGACTGGCACACAAGTCTGGCACCTCAAAGCACTCTTTACAGACGAAGCAGGTCGTTGAGTATTGCAGTACGCAATGTTGTACATGACTAACACCCCCGCTCCCCGCCCCCCCCCCACCCCCTGCAATATGCATAGAGAACAAGCTGCTCATACATGGTGATGATAACAACCAGACAGGTAAATGCACCTGTGCTAGATCAAGAACATACACAAGTGAAAAACTTACAATAATGCTGAACACCTTTCAGTAATCCGCTTTTGTGATTTTATTGGAGAAGAATTGCATAGTCCGATGGTTTTGAGTTTCTGTCATTTTTGGAGATAGTTATACAGGGATGAAAGTATTCTCCGGGGGAAAAAAGCGGAAATGCAGATATTCTCCCATAGGTTTAGCATTGTCAGGGAATCGCGGACAAATACCGGAAATCAGGTTTCAACTACCCTTGCTGTGATTGCATTATCGCCCCTACCAAACACTTTCTTGTTTAGATTCGATTTAGCTACATCTAAGGTCATATAAGAAAGGGATTCGAACCACCCAACTGGTGTCATATACATCCCATATTTTGGCATTTTGTTTTAATATTAATCAGTGAATATAAACAATCCCGGAAATCCGCGAAACCGCGGAGATCTTTCATCCCTGGTTATATTAGGCTGATTGTTATAATCTACCTTGAAGTAACTTGTATTTTAAATGGCTAACGTTTAAGATATTTGAAGTACAAACATGCCAAATTAATTTTGGCAAGCATGCCTAAACTCTGACACCATAGGCTTCTGCACTAACAGATTCTATTCAATTGCCCCAGCATTCCTTTCTATGTGGTGACACATGTTTAATAAGTGCAGCAGTATCTAAAGGGGCTGTCACATTAGGGTTTTTTGCGGGAGCGTATGGCGGCGTAGGCGCGTTACGTCATATACGTCGGCATACGCCATATACGCTACTCATGCGCTACGCATACGCTACTCATACGCTACTCATACGCCGCCAGATGCCGGCTTATGTGAAGTGTATGAGGCATACGCCGCCATACGCTTTCATAAATCCGTCCGTCCAAATTTTGTTGTGCATGCTCAAAAAAACTCGACCTATGAGGGCGTATGGCCCATACTGTCAAAAAATGTCACAGCACGCTCCCATACGCTCCTCATACGCTCCTCGTACGCTCCTCGTAGGTTCCACATATGCTCAAAACCACCCGAACGGTCACCAAATGTCATCATAGGCCGGCACGCGCAGGACCTACGTAGGTTTTCAATACACTCCCGCCATACGCCGTAATGTGACAGGGCCTTAAGTTAGATATGTAGAATCAAATCTAGATAATTGTCTTGGTTTTGAAATGTTGATGTTTTCATCGGACTATATGCAGTTTTAATTAAAATAAAACTGCATAAGATATACCGTTGAATGGAAATTGAACTACACACAACGATAAGCGCACATCTGCATGGGGGTGCCTGCCCGACCTGTAAGCCGAGATGCAGGCCTACTTCTGTAAATAAGCCATTTTCAATCGCCATACTCCCTTGGAATGCGTTTGATATCTGAGACGACGGCGAAGCAGCTTAGAAAAGAGCCACCAAAGCGTCAGTGTGTAGGGATTGAAGGAGGGAGTGAATAGGGAGGAGGGGAGGCGGGGGCGAAGAGGGGGGGGGGGGGGTAAGAGTTGTGTCAAAGGGTGTGTGTGAAGGTGAGGTGGATGTGGAGGTGGAGGTGGAGGTAGGAGTGGGAGTGGGTTTGGGCGTGTAAGTGCGAGTGCCGGTGCGGGTGCGGGTGAGGCTGAGGGTGGGGATGAGAGTGAGAGTGAGGATGCAGGTGTGGGAGGGGGGGGGGGGGGTGAGAGTGAGGGTGACGGTGAGAGTGAGAGTGATGGTGAGAGTGAGAGTGAGATTGAGATTGAGAGTGAGAGTGAGGTAGGGTGAGGGTGAGAGTGAGAGTGAATGTGAGTGTGAGGGTGAGGGTGAGAAGGTTAGGTCGATGGTGCAGGTGCGCGAGCTGGTGCATGTGCGCGAGCTGGTGCAGGTGCGGATTCGGATGTGGGTGTGGGTGTGGGTGTGGGTGTGGGTGCATGTGTGCGGGTGCGCGGATGCTAGTGCGGGGAGGTGTGGGGGTCCAATGATTCAAAAGACGGTGAGAGTGTGAGAGTAAAATCTTCAGATCAAACATACAGGGTTCCAGAATCTACTCCATCAATCACCACGTGATGATCCAATTTTGATATACAGTAAAACCTCTCTAACCAACCACCTCCACGGGTCGACGACTCCCCTATATCGATCGCTTTATGTGGGTCCCAACAATACCACTGTAACCATATTATAACTCCCTAAACCGACCACCTCCCTAAATGGACCACTTAAAGTCGCTCCCAAGGTCGGTCGATTTAGAGAGGTTTTACTGTAGAACTTAGAAGTAAAATCTTCGGATCAAAACACACAGGGTTCCAGAAGCTACCCCCACCATCAACGTGATGATCCAATTTCGATATAGAAGCTCGCCATTCTCCCCCCCCCCCGCCCCCCAAGACGGCTCACTGCCACACCGCCCCCCACCACCACCACCACCACCACCACACTCACACACCTCCTCCGCTCGGAGCGCATGCCTCACCGGAAGTGACGTGGCAGCCCGCCGAGAGATGGCGTGACACGGCGGGAGATGGTGGCAATCGCTTCTGGTCGGCGTGTGCCTGACCACGAGGAGATGCGACAAGAATACGAGGAGATGCGACAAGACCACGAGGAGATGCGACAAGAATACAAGGAGATGCGGTGTTATGGGTGTCGGCTCGTAGTCGGGGAAGGCGCTCCACTCGACCAGGAACCAGTGTAAAGCAAGCGTCGCGTGCCATCAGGCATGATGTACCGCGCCAGGGCGAGGCTTGATGCACAGCGGGGCTTTGGCTGCTCATCCTGACAGGCTGGGGCAAGTGAACCCTGTGGTGGTGGTGGGTGGTGGGTGGTGGTGGGTGGTGGTGGGTGGTGGTGGTGGTGGTGGGTGGTGGTGGTGGGTGGTGTTGGTGGTGGCGGTGGGTGGGTGGTGGTGGTGGGTGGTGGTGGTGGTGGTGCTGGTGCTGGTGGTAGTGGTGGTGGGTAGTGGTTGTGGTTGTGGTGGTGGTGGTGGTGGTGGTGGTGGTGGTAGGTGATGGTGGTGGTAGGTGGTGGTGGTGGTGGTTGGTGGTTGTGGTGGCGGTGGCGGTGGTGGCGGTGGTGGTGGCGGTGGTGGGGAAGGGGAGACACTGATCAACAAGCGCCAGTGTACACAGACTATTATTCACAATTATACAGATGTTATCTATGTATGGATTAAGTGTATATGGACAGTCTATTATTCACAATTATACAGATGGTATCCACGTATGGCTTCAGTGTATATATGCATAATCTATTAGTCACAATTATGTAGATGGTATCCACACATGGCTTTAGTGTATATGAACAGTCTTTTGTCCACAATTACACAGATGGCATTGTAATTGTTTTCATACATAGGCGATCTATTATTCGCAATAATACGGATGGTTTCCATCGAATACACTGTTTTTGGGGGTGTATTCTTTTTTTTAAAACCATACCAGTTGGTGTGCACAGGTTTGTGTTATAAATACACGTAACTACTCAAGGTTCTCTTCACTTGATTATGTGATGGAATTTGACTAGGTGATGTAGATGGGGGTTGATTATGTGATGGAATTTGACTAGGTGATGTAGATGGGGGTTGATTATGTGATGGAATTTGACTAGGTGATGCAGCTGGGGCTTGGTTATGTGATGGAGACTGACAGAGTGATGAGGCGTGGAGGGGCGGGTGGACAAAATCGTATCTAGATTTAAATCTGTATATTGATTCCCTTTGCCTAAGTGATGGGAGCTTCATGGTTAGAGGATGGCGAAGAAGAAAGCAACATCTTTGAAATATAGATTCTCTCCTGATAAGTGTTCACCTGAGGCTTGGCGTGCTGATATGCCGCAAAGCAGACTCTACTTATAAGTGTTCGCCTGAGTGCTGGTGTACTGAATAATGCAGCAAAGCAGACTCTCCTTATAAGTGTTCGCCTGAGTGCTGGTGTACTGATATGCCACAAAGCAGACTCTCCTTATAAGTGTTCGCCTGAGTGCTGGTGTACTGATATGCAGCAAAGCAGACTCTCCTTATAAGTGTTCGCCTGAGTGCTGGTGTACTGAATAATGCAGCAAAGCAGACTCTCCTTATAAGTGTTCGCCTGAGTGCTGGTGTACTGATATGCAGCAAAGCAGACTCTCCTTATAAGTGTTCGCCTGAGTGGTGGCGTACTGATATGCTGCAAGGCAGACTCTCCTTATAAGTGTTCGCCTGAGTGCTGGTGTACTGATATGCAGCAAAGCAGACTCTCCTTATAAGTGTTCGCCTGAGTGCTGGCGTACTGATATGCTGCAAGGCAGACTCTCCTTATAAGTGTTCACTTGAGTGCTGGCGTACTGATATGCTGCAAGGGAGACTCCTTATAAGTGTTCGCCTGAGTGCTGGCGTACTGATATCCTGCAAGGCAGACTCTCCTTATAAGTGTTCACCTGAGTGCTGGCGTACTGATATCCTGCAAGGCAGACTCTCCTTATAAGTGTTCACCTGAGGGCTGGTGTACTGATATCCTGCAAGGCAGACTCTCCTTATAAGTGTTCACCTGAGGGCTGGTGTACTGATATGCTACAAGGCAGACTCTCCTTATAAGTGTTCACCTGAGTGGTGGCGTACTGATATGCTACAAGGCAGACTCTCCTTATAAGTGTTCGCCTGAGTGTTGGTGTACTGATATGCTGCAAGGCAGACTCTACTTATAAGTGTTCACCTGAGTGCTGGTGTACTGATATATGACACAAGGCAGAATCCCTATAAAGGCCCGTTTATACTTTTGACGGCGTAAACTTTACGGCGGTTGGCGCCATGTGAGGGTGCAAAACGGTAGGGAGTGCTACGAGTGGAACGTCGCCGTGAAAGTCTGAATGCTTTGACACACACGGTCGGTAACGTCGACCAATTTTCCAGGCTTTAATGGTTGGTTGTTGGAGTTTTACGTCCTAGCAACATCTAAGGTTATATCAAGACGGACAAACTTTAATAATAGCGTTCAGAGTATTTGTATTTGTTTCCCTCGGACTAGAATACTTAATATAAGCATTAAGCCGGCTCAACTAAACCACTTACGTTCACATGCGCAACTTACGTATACATATATGTATACATACATACAAGCATACATACAAGCATACATACATCCATCCATACACACATACATGCACACATACATACATCCAGACAAACATACACACATACATCGACACATACATACACATATGTATACACACATAAATACACACATGTATACACACATACAGTGATACACACATACAGTGATACACATACATACATACATCCACACATACATCCACACATACACCCACACATACATCCACACATGCATACACACATACACACATATACATACACACATTGCTTCACACATACATACATCGATGTTGCCGACGTGTGGAAGCGCTGACCTTGAAAGTTCAACCTAGTTGAACTCTGGTCAACGCTTGCGCCGTGTTGCGCCGTTTAACGCCATCAAGCGTCGACATAAAGTATAGATGGGAGCGTTGGCTTGTGCCGTGTTGCACAGTCTACCGCCGTCTACCGCAGGCATATGCCGTCACAAGTATAAACGGGCCTTTAGTGTTAGTTTGAGTGCTGGCATACTGATATGCCGCAAGACAGTCTCTCCGTATAAAGTGTTCAGCGGAGTGTTGGTGAACTCATATGCCGCAGACTGCTTTGTTTATTTGAACTCACTGTGGATATGGCAGCTCCTTTCAGAGATATTGTCCAACTGAGAATCAATCGACATCACCGCGCCCGCCTAATGAGCAGACAATGTTTACTCTAAACCCTGCAGGCGGTTAGAATCCATACCAATGCCAACACACACACAAACACACGCCAGCACACACACAGGACGGCACACAGCTCTCTCTCTCCCTCCATCTCCATATCTCCATCGCTCTCCATCTCTCTCTCTCCATTTCTCTCTCTCTTCATTTCTCTCACTCTCTTTCTCTCGAAGGTCGGGAGTTCGATTCCCGGCGGAGTCAAACCAATGACTTACCAAATTAATACTTGTCGCTTCCTAGCCTGGCGCTCGGCATTATTAGGATAGGGCAAGGACTGGTTAGCTCAGTATCAGGATAATTTGACTGAGTGGGATATCAGGTCATGGCCCCAGTGCCCTGGTCTCCCAGTGCCCTGGTCTCCCAGTGGGGCAGCACTATAAAGTCGCCATAAGTGTGCACTGTCACAAGTCAGTACCCATTCTGATATAACCTTAGATGTTGCCAGGACATAAAACTCCAACAACCAACCAATCAAGCCTGACCGGCATTACAAATGCGCAGTGCTATCCAGCTGCTCCCTACTCCCTACCCCAACCACCAATACCATCCCCAATAATACTGGACCCAGAGCATGATTCAAAACTGCACCCCTTGCCATTCTAGGACTGGTGTCCTAACCATCAGCCTATAACCTTAGGTGTTGCCAGGAGGTAAAACTCCAAGAAACAAACAGAAAACTCTCCCGCTCTCTCGAGATTCCCCAATACGTAGTAGACGATCTCAGATAAGAGCAGTGAGAGTGTCTTTTCGACTCCATTGCGTCCGACTCGGCAGTAAAATGCATCAATAACATCGAATCAATAACTGTCAGAATTAAATCACAATCTATTTGCTATCTGAATTGCATTGTAATGAGTGTCTGACTTGGGGTTTTATGCCTTCGCAACATCTCAAACTAAACGGGTTGTGGCAGTACACAATCCCGGCGGTTTTATCGTGTTGCCACCCTGAAATATTGTTCAATTGGTGTCATGATACAATTCTTGCCATACATTTGTCTTTGATGTAAATTGCAGTGAAGCTGTCCTAGCAATTTACAATTAAAATACCACTTCCTGTATCATAGTGTATGTGTATTCACCACCTCTCCCACCTTCCGCCAAGTAAGCTGATGCTGCGACCTTTCGTTTTGGGTCGCAGCATCAGTCCTTACTCATGGAAAGGCCAATACTAAATGCAAATCAGAAAGCTCCCACATCCGCCATTAAAAAAAACCACTAATGCTTACCCCCCAAAAAACTTATGTTATTGGTGAAACAAAATGACATATTTTAATTACACGCCGGTTTCCCACTTACAGGCATGTAAGTTATAAAGGTCTACAGTGGCACAAGTGTACCAGATACTGGAATCAGTAGAGCGCAAGCTTCCCATGCAGAAGGTTGGGAGTTTGAATCCCAGCTGAGTCAAATCAATGACTTAATGAAATTGATACTTGTCGCTACATAGCCTGGGGCTCAGCATTATAGAATAATAGAATAGGACAAGGACTAGTTAGAACAGAATAAGGATAATGTGATATATTGGGTCATGGTGCCGGTGGCCTCATCTCCCAGTGGGGCAGCACTGTAATGTCACCAGGAGTGTGCACTGTCACAAGTCGGTACCTGTCCTGATGACCTTAGATGTTGCTAGAACGTAAAACAACAAACAAACAAATGATACTGGCCTAACAAGACAGCTTCATGGGAACCTGCCGTACATGTTCGACATGTGTAATTTGATTTATTAGGTGGCTTTTTGGTTGGCCACCCCTGAAGACACATAGTACAGATAAGTATTGATCGGGCACGGTGGCCGAATCGGTAGAGCGCGGCCTTCGCAATCGGGAGATCAGGTTTCGGTTCCCGTCGAGTCAAACCAATGACTTATAAAATTGGTACTTGTCGCTTCATAGCCAGACGCTGGGCATTAATAGGATAAGGCAAGGACTGGTTTGACTAAGTATCAGGATAATGTTACCGAGTGGGATATCAGGTCATGGTGCATGGTGGTCTCCCAGTGGGGCATCACTATAAAGTAGCCATGAGTGCATACTGTCATGAGTCAGTACCCGTCCTAATGACCTTAGATGGTGCCAGGACATAAAACCCCAACAACCAACGAACCAACCCACAGAAGTAGTGTGCGTGTCTTCAGTCGTCACTAGAATCACATCACATTATCATAAAACTGAGAGACCAGCGGAACATGGAACAACCAGACGGGATGGCCGAATGAGTTAGAGTGTCTGTCTCCCGTCTTGGTAGAACCCTGGTCGAGTCAAACCAATGACTTAAAAATTTATACTTGCCGCTTCCTAGCCAGGCGCTCAGCATTATTATGATAGGGCAAGGACTTCATGGCTCAGTGCCAGGATAATGTGACTGAGTGGGATATCAGGATATGGTGCTGGCGGCCTGGTCTCCCAGTGGGGTAGCACTATAAAGTCGCCATGAGTGCGCACTGTCACAACTTGGTACCCATCCTGAAATGACCTTAGATGTTGTTAGGACGTAAAACAACAACAAACAAACTGGAACACCCCAATCATTATGTTCCCATATATATAGATTGTCCGCTGAACATCAGCTGCTACTCACAACATTAGTTCTTGTTACTAACGCCAGAGGGCTGGCTGGTGGTGGAAATCGTCTATTGCAAGGACATAAAAGGCCTCACACAATCAGCCAAGCATCCATGCATACACGTGCAGACAGGAAAGTACATAGCCATACACATGCACATATGCACACGGAAGCTCACACAGATTATCATAAGGCATGAGCCGGGCAGTGCCTAGAAGCTCGAGACGATGCAGTGAACCGTGAACGAGGCAGGGTGGGGTGTTCGGCCAATCCAATTCAAATCAGCAAAGACTCAGCAGCAAGCAGCAGCAAGCAGCAGTAATGGGTGCAGCCCAATCCGATACACCCGCGAGTTGCTCCAGTCCATTCCCCAACAGGGCCCTCTCCGGGATTGGATGCAACAACACTTATGGCCGGTACACACCTACCGTTTGTGCGCGCACACCTCCCGTTTACGATCGAAAACTGCCCGTTTCGCGCACAAAAATCGCTAGGTGTGCGCCCCCCGCGCACACCTAGCGATTGCGATTCGCGCATAAAACTAAGTTTTTAGTGCTAAAAGCGGCCGTTTACGATTGCGATTCGCGATTCGAAAAACGAATCGGCCCGTTTTCAGTTTTAAGCGGGTCGGGTTGAGTCGCGAGTTTTAGTGCGCGAATCGTAAACGGTAGGTGTGTACCGGCCATTAGGTGGACAGAACCACCCCCGCAGACATCTGTCCCATTCAGCACCTCACCAACCGCACACTGGTGTATGCGAGTAATAAATAGTTGGTTGTTCATTGGGGTCTTACGTCCTAGCAACATATATGGTAATATCACAGTGTTCATAGGGTTCATACCCATTTTGACATATCATAATTCCAGGACTTTCCTGGACTTTCAAGGACCTTTCAGTGCAAAATTGCAAGACGTTTATCAAATTAAAGTGCCCTGAAACACAGCTGTATTCATCGTCGATTCACTGGGTAAGATGTGAATTGTGAATAAGCATGAGAAATAACAATGACTATATGTATGGTTTTAAAATAACAAATCAAGAAGCAGGATAGCAAACCCACAAAAATCACTTTTAATACAAAACATCACTCATTGAAGTTGGGACACATCGGCAAAAATAGGCTTTAAAAAATATGGCAATGATTTTTCATTTTCAAGGACTTTCATGGATCTTTGTACAAATTCCAGGACTTTCCAAACCCGGAATCCTGAATTATCAAATTCCAGAACATTCCAGAACTTTCCAGGTTTTCAAGAACCCATACAAACTCTGAATCAGGACAGGTACTGACTTGTGACAGTGTGCACTCATGGTGACTTTATAGTGCTGCCCCACTGAAAGACCAGGCCACCGGCAGCATGACCCAATATCCCATTCAGTCCTTATACTGAGCTAACCAGTCCTTTACTTAACCTAGTATTGACAAGTATCAATTTTGTAAGTCAATGGTTTGTCTCGGCCAGATTTTGAACTCCCTACCTTCCGCACGGAAATACTATGCTCTACTGATCCGACGACCGTGTCCGGTGTGGGAGTAATCAGACAGGAGATTTGTCTAGTGCAGGGGAGGGAGGGGTGGGGGGGGGGGGGCCATTGTAGGAGTGGCTGCAGGCCAGGGACTGCAGGCCACGGTTGATGGGCAATTGTGGGGGATAAGGACGGAGGGTGGCGGGTGGAGGGGTTAGCCACTCTGATTGTGAAGTATGGGGTCATTGGTTCCCAGAACATTGTTGGGTAAGACTAAGAGGAGGAGAGAGGTAGGGGAGGGGGGGAGGAGCCTAATTCCAGGTCTTTTGTGCCATGCTCAATAAGCACAGTCTCAAGTATATATAGGACAGCGGTTTGAAGTCTGCCCTGTGTTAGGGGTGAGAGAGACTTCGATTCGAGGGGTGTGTGTGTGTGTGTGTGTGTGTGTGTGTGTGTGTGTGTGTGTGTGTGTGTGTGTGCAGGCATGTGTGTATGCATGTGTGCATGTGTGTGTGTATGTGTGTATGTGTGTGCATGTATGTGAACACCTTGCAGACCTACCAACCAGGTGGTGGCGGAGAGTACTGAGTGATAAGTATTTCGGGAGGGAGGGGAGACAAGCCAGGCGGTGTGCTTCTTTACTGAACCACACTGTTTTCAGTGGCGCCCCCTGGTGAGCAGCACAGTCTACACCGGCTGACATTTAGGAATCAGCCCGGCTGGCACACCGCCACACCTCGCTCTTCTCCCCGAGAAACCAATACAATATTGACAGTGTGGAAATGACGTCACAGTAGTGGTGAGTGGGCGGCGCCCGGTGTTGGTGGAGAGCGGTAGAAAATAGCAGAAGCTCTGTCTGGTGTCTGCAATTGGCAATCACTCGTCGGGGGATACATTAAATTATTAGCGCGCATTGCACATTGATGACGGCACGATGGATACTGGTAGTGAATAATTAAAACACTAATAGCATTCCCCTAATTACAGGGCAGTCCGTCGATATGTATATTATCTCTTAATTTTATGCCGAGCTTTGACTGTTTCGATTCGACTGTCTGGTTCTAACAGAACTATTGGGTTGCTGTTTTTTGTTTTAGCTAAATCTATTTTATGCCTTCAAACTGTCTTTAAAACAATTTTAAGTCAGCACCGGAGTACTGGTCTTCCCTTCCAGCCACACTTGTAAGTTGTATTTGTTTAAAGATCTGACTTCGTAAATACAATAGTTTCCCACAGATATTATGACTTAGTCTCAGTGTTATAGGGTTAGTAATTATGTGACATATAACTGATATAACTAATTTAGAATGCAGCCTGAATCCAGTTGCTTGCAGTTGCACCGGACGCGGTGGCCGAATCGGTAGAGCGCAGGCTTCCTATGCGGAGGTCAGGAGTTGTATTCCTGGTCGAGTCAAACCAATGACTTACAAAATTGATATTGGACGTGGTAGCCTAATCGGGAGAGTGCTGGCCTCGCGTGCGGAAGGTATTGAGTTTGGCTCCCAGTTGAGTCAAACCAGTGACTTTAAAATTGATACTTATCGCTTCCTAGCCCGGCGCTCGGCATTAATAGTAGGTACTCCAAAGTGATTTCTATTTTCAACAGGTCAGTATTACATCTTATATATCTGTACAGATCTTTTAAATTGGATCTCAATGATATAAAAATCATTTAGATTGATTGAATAGCTGCAAAGTTATGAGTGTTTAAAGATTCATTTTTTTTGCCCCGATTTGTGCACATTTCCAAATTAGCCAAATCTTGGATTTTAGGGTCCCACCTGGAAGCTATTTTGCATATGATCTGTCCAATATTAAAGAATCTCATTCTCTATAATACAAATAAGAAGCTCAATTTTTTACAGACCATCACTGTTAGTATTCTTTCTGAAATTTCATGTCAAACTTGCTAAATTCCTTAATTTCCAGCAACCACCAATAATAAATTCAGTAAAATATAGAAAAATAGCATAACTCCCATTCTAATTGTCCTATCACAGCAATCTTTATACCAAAATAACCAGAATCAAAAGCTCTACGTGATGACATAATTTTCTAACTGATCAGAGAAAGAAAGACAATATTCAATTTTAGGCATCGCAAGCTGACAATAAAATTAAGAAAAATAGCATAACTCCCATTCTAATTGTCCGATCACTGCACTCTTTATACCAAAATAACCAGAATTAAAAGCTCTACATGATGACACCATTTTCTAACTGATGAGAGAGAGAAAGAAAGACAACATTCACTTAAGCATCGCGAGCTGACAATAGCCAAATTCTTGCAGCAGTCACTTCTCAGACCATGCTTGATGCGTATGATATAAATCTCAACCAAATATTGTTCTGGTTAGGTAGAGGAAGACTTAAGCTTTCTGATGATATAATTTTCAAAACGATCCTGATCAATTTTCAATGAGGATTAATGTCTTAAAGTTTTCACTCCTTCAGTTCAATCAAATTTCCCACTCAGAAACACTCATGCTTGATATGCTAATGAAGCCTAGATTCTTCTCTATCTTTTATTGGTGGTTATTTTTAGCTCAGGTCAATGTACTCACCAAGCCATCAAGTTTAGGGAAGGGAGTAGCTCAGACTGGATGAAAACAAAATCGGCAAGCATGCTCAGAGCTGCTGATGGTACCCGCCAACAAGTGTCCATTGACTGTGATTTCTTTCATAATGATGATTAAAAATCAGACACCCTAAGAGGCAAAAGAACAAGCTTTAATTTGATATAATTTTTATTTCAAACCAAGCAGAATTAGTGGAGATTCAAGGCTTTTTTAAACGGTTAAAATGAGTCAAATTTTGCGCTGCGGACACCGTATACGCCGACTTTGGAGTACCTATTAATAGGATAGTGCAAGGACTGGTTAGCTCAGTGTCAGGATAATGTGACTGAGTGGGATATTGGGTCATGATATTGGCGGCCTGATTTCCCAGTGGGACAGCACTATAAAGTTGCCATGAGTGCGCACTGTCACAAGTCGGTACCCATCCTGATATGACCATAAATGTTGCCAGGATGAAAAATTCCAACGACCAACTTTGACGCGGACACGGATCGCACCGGAAGCCAGCGCTGTACTGAGACCTGTCCATTTGTGTCGTTTGTGTGGGAGGGGGGTGGGTGGGTGGAGGGGCGTAGATGGGGGGAGGGGTGTGTGCGTTGAAATAGACGGATTAATGCTTCCACCACACGCCGCCGCATGGCGCTGTAAGCCCACCCCAATGTGCATTGTATCCTCGTTAGTGCTGATGACAGATCAGTCAGGCCGCAGTGCTAATGCTTCCCACACCCACACACTCTCACACAGACACAGACACACACACACACGGGCACACATGGTACACATACGCGCACACAACGCCTTACAGCATAAACTCAAATAGGCGCCCCTCTAACCAACACACACACACCAGCTATAGACAATGTACTCTTGTAAAAATGTCTATCGTATCCGACAACTGAGTCAATGTAATGGATCCTGTCACTGCTGAAGCCTACCATGTCCATAATTTTGTTATGTCCACCAACTTTAAATTTGTGTGGTTAACCTCAAAACTAAAGTGAATTAGATGGCTAATCAATTTAATATATTTATCTTATACTTTTTAAATGCATTGTGTTATGCAACTAGCTTTAACTTTAAGCATGACATATTATTAATTAGTCAGGAGTTGAGCTCTCGTTCCCAGCCCACAGATCATAAGTTTGAACTGTGGCCGAGTGAAAGTAATTACTTAAAAATGTATACTTGTTGGTTCCAAGCCTGGCATTCGGCATTACTACTAAACTAGTATGGGCAAGGAGCAGTGGAATGAAGAGGACAAATTGTCCGCAAATGCACCTTCCCCCATCAACTGATGTAACCGCCCCCATACACATGCATACCCACACTCACACCCACACCCACGAGATAATATAGATAATATATTCTTGGGGAAAAAAAGGCATATCGTGTCTGACAATTGAGCTACCATCAGTAACTTGTAATGGTTCACCACCAACCAGCAGAACGAGGTTATTTTCTCCACTGGGGGTAGTTTGTCACAAGTGTACTTGGTGTGATTCTGGAGATTGGACAACAATCATCATTATTGCTAATGGCCCTGTCACATTACGACGCATCTCGGCAGCGCGCCACCAACGCGTAAAATTACTTTTTCATGTCGAGAAGCGTCAAACTTTTATGCGTGGGGGGGGGGGGGGGGGGGGGGGGGGGGGGGGGGAGCGCAAAGTTGGACGTATGCATACTGTATACACAGCGTATGACCAACGTATGGCTAAAGTACCTCCCGGCAAAAAATGCTCGAATTACGCTCACGGTAGGTTCACAGAACGCCGGTGAACATTATATACGTCATTCGATCGCCAGAACTAAGCATCATATGTTACATACATCAAGACATGCTGGAGAAACGCTAAACGTACGTTAGACATATGTTAGGCGTACATTATCCATATGTTATCCATACGTTGTCAGTATGTGGACTGTACGTTCCCACTGCCTTTAAAGTAGGTCAACATAGTGCAACGTAGTGAACAATGTTTGACTAATGTACATCTAACGTACATCGATGTACACCTAACGCATACATAACGTACGGTGGACATAAAATCCACATGTTGTTGAACGTTGTCGTACGTCGAAAGTTGTGTGCATGCACAAAACTTTGCAGACCCCCTGATGTGCGACGCTGTATCTCGACGAACGTTGACGTACATTGACGTAAACGAACGAACGCCTAACCCATGCTAACACATAACGACGTATCCTGACGTACCGTAAAAAAATCGCATACGTCGACGTACGTTTGCGCGATGTGTCATAATGTGACAGCACCATTAGCTGATGCACAGAGACTCTCAATTGTGATGAAAAGTCCCAACCTCACCCCACACCCCAACCCCAATGTGTGTGTATGTATGGCGGGGTTACACAAGTTGATTAAATGGAGGGGAGGGGGGGGGGGGGGGAAATGCAATTGCGGACAATTTGTCTACTTCATTCCACTGCTCCTTGCCCCATCTCAGTAAATCGTGCCAGGTTTGGTAGCAACAAGTAGCACTTTTTAAGTAATTACTTTGACATGAGCAGGATTTGAACACACACTCTGTACTGGAAATGAGAGCTCAATTCCTGACTAATTAATATTTCCTGTTTAATGTTGTTCTCATAAAACGGTGGCTTTGAGTTTTTGCATCTTTTGTTTTTAGATAAATATATTAGATTGATCAAAATGATCTAATTCACTTTAGTTTGAATCAACTTTTACATTAAAATGTTAACTTTAGTGAAATTTCAAGTGAAAGCAAGTAAAAGTAATGTCGGTTAACATAACAAAATGATGGACATGATAGCCTTCAGCAGTGACAGGATCCATTACAGTATTTACACTGACCGAGCATTCCTTCTATGCAACAACAAATGCTTAATGAGTTCACCAGTATATGTTGGATATACAGGATAAAATCTACATCTACATCTAAGTTGGACATGTAGGATAAAACCTAAGTAAATGCCTTGAATTGGAATTTGTTATGCTTTCACCTTATTGTGTAGCTTTAATCAACGACTGATCAACACAAAAAAACAGTGGGGCTAAAATCTAAATGGGATTCTACCAATCGCTTTTTTTAAATCACACTTTTTATTTTAAATTAAAAATTCAATTGATTGTTTGTTGTTTTACGTCCGAGCAACATGTAAGGTCATATCAATATGGGTACCGACTTGTGACAGTGTGCACTCATACTGACTTTATAATGCTGCCCCACTGGGAGACCACCAGTACCATGACACAATATCCCCCACAGTCACCTTTTCCTGACACTGTGCTAACCAGTCCTTATCTTATCCTATTAATGCCGAGCGCCAGTTTAGGTAGCGACATGTATCAATTTTATATGACATTGGTTTGACTCGGCTTGGAGTTAAACTCCCGACCTTCTGCACGGGAAGCCTTCGCTCTACCGATTCGGCCACTGCGTCGGGTAAATTCAATTAATGTCCTTAATCTTACTAGCTGAAAGTGGAGTACATAACGGCACCCTTCACTGTACCTGAGTGAAACTTGGCAGGTGCGGGTCGCACCTCACTTCAGATCCGGTGCGTGTTCAGCGCCCGCCACACATGCGCATCGCCAGGCCCACGCACGTCACTGTGGTGCCGCCAATGGGGGGGGGGGGGGGGGGGGGGGGTCTGGTGTGGTGTGGAGTGGTGTGGTGTGAAGTGGAGTGGTGTGGTGTGGTGTGGTGTGGTGTGGTGTGGTGTGGGTTGAGGTATGGGTGTGGTGTTGAGTGGGTTGGGGTGTGGGGTGGAGGGTGTGGTGTGATGTGGAGTGGTGTGGGTTGGGGTGTGGGGTGTAGGGTATGTGGTGTGGGGTGGGGGATGGGGGGGACAACTCGCGGGCAGACTGCTGTCTGGGCGCCGGCTCCATTATTGATGCCTCGTATTGACATCACAATTAACCCGGCTCAGTCACTGACGCCCGCCGCTCTACTAACAATTAGCCACCATAAAGGCGTAGTAAACAATGCAAGGAACACTAACAACAAACAAACAACAAATCAAGCTTAAGCAAACTAGCGCATTGATTATTTTGTTTTTGTGCTGAATCTAGTGTATACCAATTCGCTTTATGAGGTACAAAAACCGTCCGTTATTACTGGAGTTATCCCTGTTCGTGGGAATGTAGATTAAGTCCTTACCGAAAAGTTGTATTTATCACAAACTTCCACAGTGCAACCTCCATATCGGGGAAGGGGATGTAAGAAAAGGAAAGGAAACGTAAGGGGAGGTAAGGGAATGGAAAAGAGGAGAAAGGGAGGGGAAGGGAGGGGAGAGAAGGGGAGGGGAGGGGATGGAAAGGGAGGAGGACAGGACAGGACGCGAGAGGGAGAGAGGGGGGGTGAGGGAGAGAGGGAGAGGGAGAGACAGGGAGAGGGGGAGAGAGGGAGGGAGGGAGAGAGGGAGGGGGAGAAGGAGAGAGAGGGGGAGGGAGCGATCGAGCGAGCGAGGGAGGGGGAGGGAAGGGAGGGGGGGAGGGGGAGGGCGGGGAGGGGGGGGGGGGAGGGGAGGGAAGGGGGAGGAAGGGGAAGGGAGGGAGTGTGGGAGTGTGTGAGAGAGAGAGAGAGAGAGAGAGGAGAGAGAGAGAGAGAGAGAGAGAGAGAGAGAGAGAGAGAGAGAGAGAACGACAGAGCGAGAGCGAGAGCGAGAGCGAGAGAGCTAGAAATCACATCAGAATGTGACATGTGACAATAAATATATATATCATTGTCAAGCTGTCAGCACAATGACTAGATCCCACTCAATTACATTATCCTCACACTGGACCAACCAGTCCTAATTAATACTGAACAACTGACCAAGTATTTTTTTTTTATTGAGGCTGTATTTATACTGTTCATAGCATATAAGCCCTGGTACCCAGGCTTGTTTTCAATGCTGGCCAGTTGTAGTGTTGGTGTTATCTGATCACACGGTAGCTGCTGATAAGGTATTTGATTGCCTGCATTTCAGTAGCAGATAGATAATTGGTTGGTATGGTTAGTATTCTACGTTAGTTTAAAAAAAAATTCTTGGCATATATATGTATTATTTTATTTTGTTCTACTCTTATTACTAGATTAGTCTACTCCTATTTACATATCATAGGCTTGTACGTAGCTGTGTGGCATATTATCTGGATACTTTTGGCATGGATACCTTCCATTGGGTGTCCCGCTGGTGGGCCGTGACATATCACATGCCCCCTTGCAGTGCAGCTTAGTGGGGGTTTCCTTGCCTTATTTTGCACAGATATTTTTTTGTAAGTTTTTAGGTCAGGAATTTGTCGTTCCTTTACCATTTGGGCATTCCACACCTTGGTAGCCATTTCCAGCATTCTTCTCTCATGAGCTTTTATTTGGCTTATGGTCTGCTTGAATTATTTGCTCTGGTAGCCCTTTGTGGTTACATGGTGATTATTTAGTATGTGTAGATGTTTGAGCTTGTTTTCGGTTGGGGTTGGCTATTCTAGGTCGATCCGAAATAACGAAAGACTATGGTAAACTGTGAGGGGATCAATGGAGGGTGTTTGGTAAGGGGTGGGTGTGTGCGGTGATGGGGGGGGGGGGAGTGAGCATTGCCACCAAAGGGGAAGATGTACCTCAGCATTCTTTGACAACCCAAAAGATCTCTAAAATTAACAATCTGCACCATCCCACAGCCACCTCAGTTCCATGCCGCGAACACCACAACAAGCTTGTTGAGCAAGGCAGGAGAGCGAAAGCAGTGCACTGAGTGGTTCCGCGGCTGGCCGCTAGTGGCGGTAGTGTGCCGTGTGGCGGGATGGGAGGGTGGAGGGTAGGAGGGTGTGTGTAGGGGTGGGACCGGCTATGTGCGCGTGTGTGTGTGCCGGTAGGGTGGAGTGCCGGGCAAGCCGGCAGTTGGCCACTGATCAGCTGTTTCTCAGTACACACCACCCCGACTAACAAATGAATAACCCAGTGTCCTCGGCGTTACCTCATCGGTTATTAGATGAGTAATCCATGCAACTAGCCTAGTGATTCACTACCCAGGTTAGCCCTACCCCATAGGGTGGTTACCAACTATAATAAATTAATACAATACTGTACATAATTCCTTTTGTGCATTTCAAAATAAAAATCCAAGTAATCTTATTCTATATAGTATAACCCCATTGTGGAAACAAAATGTGCTGAGTCATCAATAGGCAACATGCCAGATGTTCATGCAGAATCCAGAACCAAAAGGTTTTCCCACACGAGACTATGTTAATATTGTTATACGGCTACAGTAACTACCGAATACAACCCAATCCCCAGTGTTACAGTGGATCTCGGCAGGACTCCTCTAATGATGGACTTTTGCGAGAAAGGGGGGGGGGGGGGGGGGGGGGGGGTCTGTTTCTGGTCAGATGGGTAGTGAGCAGTAAGGGGGAAACCGGAGACAGGTCAGGTAGCAAACTGACAGACAGGGGTCGGGTGGGGCCGGGGAGGGGGGCGGCGGAGGAGAGATTGGGGAAGTGGAGGGGAGGTAGATGGGAGGTGGAGCGCAAGGGGAGGGGATGTGGAGGGGGGGGGTGGAAGGGGGTGTGGAGGGTGGGAGGGGATGTGGAGGGGATGGGGAGGGGGGGTGGAGTGGGGTGTGGAGGGGGTGTGGAGGGAATGTGGAAGGGAGGCCGGGGAGGTAGAGGGGGGAGGAGGCCGGGGAGGTGGAGGGAGATGAGAGTCGATATGAGGGTAGGGTAGGGTAGGGTAGGGTAGGGTAGGGTAGGGTAGGGTAGGGTAGGGTAGGATGAGGACAGGGCAGGGAAGGGCAGGGAAGGGCAGGGCAGGGCAGGGCAGGGCAGGGCAGGGCAGGGCAGGGCAGGGCAGGACAGGGCAGGTGGGATGAGGGGAGGCGGGTTCGGGAGGAGGTAATAAAACACCAACGCCTTCTTATATCACATTGAAGGGGGTTGTTTCTTTCAGAGGCATCGACAATGTATACTGTTTGAAACACCCAGACCTAGCAACTAATTGGAAAGTGTCAGATCAGATAACACATCAGACATATTACACTAGTACCTGTCTTCCGGAACCACTGCGATAGCTGAATCCTTGCCATGGATGGATAATATGTCAATGTACAAACTGTCTTTGTTTCAGATGACTGTCCCTTCAATGACAGGACATATGCTATGTCATGACAACATTGATGTGTTTGCTGTCAGGACAACATTGAGGTGTTTGCTGTCAGGACAACATTGATATGTTTGCTCAGTTGTCCACTGGAGACAAGTACATTAGATCAATGATTAGCGAAGATTGATCGTGGTTATAAATCAAAACAACATCTGAACTCAACCACACTAGGTATCGACCTGTGCCAGTCATCATACAAGAACTTGTATTTATAATACATGTATATGCTTCTGTGTGCATATGAATATAAACACAGAAGCATTCCGCAAAAAAAACAAGAACAAAACAAACAATATTACAGCCGAGCGTTCTCTGTGGTAGAGTGGTTAGAGTGTCTGACTTTTTTCTAGGTCAGACTCCTAATCTGAGGGTCAGCGGTTCGATTCCCCGTGCCCCCAGCTCTGCCAATTTGGATTTCCACCGCTGTGTATAACTTACAGCGTCATCAAAGGCCGGTTGCTCTCATACCATGTCTATGTGGTGTGGGAGGTTAAAAATCCCTTGGGTCGGTAAAAGTGTAGGCTCGAGCTTTCTATCGACCAGCAGTGGAATGAGGAAGACCAGTCGTCTATGACTGAAATTTCCCCTGCTTAAACAACTAATGGACCAAAAAAAGAAGAACAACAAAAACAAAGTAGGAAGGTGGGTCAGTCTGTCTGGCGAACTTGTACAGCCGGCGCGTCGGGCATGTTGGAAGTGACAGGCAGAGAGCGAACATCTAGGTCATACCCCGTTAATTTCAGAATGATGACACCTTAACAAAGTGTCATTTGCAGGTAGCTCAACGTGCAGCAGGTAATTGAATCCGGATCTTTGCGACTGATTACTGATTTATTTGTCACTGTTTTGAGCAGTTTGGCATCAGAAGTTGTTGCTGAAGTGCTGTAAGTAAACACATTGGATGTAAACTGCCCAGAACACAAGAAAACTCTGTTTTACTGCATCTGCATGCATTCACAACATGGCTAGGGAAGGTACTCATAATCCAAGATGGCTGGCCACTGACCACTGACTGCTGAGTGATGAGTGATGACGTCATGTGCACTCCCTCTATACTATTCCGTAGCGATCTGTGTAACTTGTACAGGGTTCGACACTTTTAGCTGCATATGATTGCATAATTTTCAAGCACTTGAAAGTTATCCTAGTCAGATAAAATCGCCAAATTATCTAACCCCAACCAGACGCGGTGGCTGAATCAGTTGAGCGTCCGCTCCTGTTTTGGGAGTACGTGAGTTACTGGGTTCGAACCATGGTCGAGTCAAACCAATGAATTAAAAATTGATACTTGTCGCTTCCTAGCCTGGCGCTCGGCATTACTAGGATAGGGCAAGGACTGATTTACTCATTGTGAGGATAATGTGACTGAGTGGGATATCAGGTCATGGTGCTGGCAGCCTGATTTCCCAGTAGGGCAGCACTATAAAGTCACAATGAGTGCACTGTCACAAGTCGGTACCCGTACTGATATGACCTTAGATGGTGTTAGTACGTAAAACAACAGGGCAGGGACCCAAAACCATAGGACTATATAACCATAAGCCACCATGTCCCAATGCCAGGACTAGGATCCACCGTTTTTCAGTATATTTTAAACCTACTGAGTTCTATAAATGTATCCGGCTGCTTTTATTTGAGGGTTATCACTTAGTTTGTGCTAAAATAAATCGATGTAATTTGATATATGAAATGAACAAAACTTCACCCTATTTCCAGCGATGATTTTCCATAAAGCTCTAAAACCTTCTTTTTTTTAAATTTGATTTTCACGTACTGTCAAGGGCCTAGAAAACTAATTTAGAATTTCCAAAGCTCCACAGGGTTTCCAGAACCTCATATGAACCCTGTTATATCGCCATTCACGATGCGAACCCAAATATAGTTTGTTCATTTATTTGCTTCTTGTTCTACATCCTAGCAACATCTAAGGTCATATCAGGACGGGTATCGACTTGTGACATTGCACACTCATGGCCACTTTATAGTGTCAATGTCCCACACAGTCACGTTATCTTGACACTATGCTAACCAGTCCTCAGTGGTTCTTGTCTTATCCTATTCATGCCAAGCGCCAGACTAGGTAGCGACAAGTATAAATTCTATAAGTCATTGGTTCGACTTGAGTGACAATCAAACTCCAGACCTACCGCACAGCAAACCTGCGCTCTACCGATTCGGCACCACGTCCGGTCTCCAAATAAAGTGCTCAATGCATGGGAAGTTTCTTCATTGAGCTGCAAGTTCCTTTTGGAGAGTTTTATTTATTTATTCTTTGGTTTAAGGGAGGGTGAGGGACTTCCTGGTCCCCCCGATACTAAATACTGCAAAGAAAATATTTTATCTTTAATGACTTGGGCTACAGGTACTTTATCGACGTTGGCGTTGCTTCAGCACACAAGTGCTTAGTGCAGTATCGACTCCTGGTGCAACATATTGAGAGGCTCTACAATCCAAAAGCGCCGAGACACATCAATACCACCAGGATACTGACAATAGCACCAATTTGAGATAATGTTTGTCTGTCTGTACTCCCACTGTAATGCACCTTGTTTTTGGTGGGTTTTTTTCATTCTCTCAGAGTTCTTCCACTCTTCGCCTATATTGTCATTCACCACGTACTCTGGGCAGGGCTGAATCTTTTATCTAGTCACACCCAGGTCATATTTATGATATTTGGTGAATGCAAGCTGACTGAGATAAGTGAAAGAGATAACAGGTCAAGGATACAGACAGAGAAGCAGTAAATGTATCAAGAACAAAGATGGCAAAATGCTCTTTGAAGAAGATGAAATAAAGTCCAGATGGGAAGAATATGTAAACAAACTATACAATGATGACAGAGGGAACCCACCCACAATTGAGAAAGAAGATGGGAATATTATATTAGTATCAGAGGTTGAGAAGGCTATCAATGATCTAAAGTCAGGTAAGGCTCCTGGAAGTGACCAGATAACATCAGAAATGATAAAAGGACTAGATGAAGTGGGGATTCAAATCATTCATAAGCTAGTAAATGACATCTATGAGACTGGATTTATACCATTGAATATGAATGAATCCATATTTGTACGACTCCCAAAGAAGCTAAAACCAACATTGTGTACTGAGTACAGAACACTAAGCCTGATGAGTCATATGTTGAAGATGATCCTGAAAATAATTTTACTGAGAAACAGACAGAAAATTGAAGAACAAATCAGTAACGTACAAAGTGGGTTTATATCTGGAAGAGGTACAAGTGAAGGGATTTTCAATATGAGAATGATTTGTGAACGTTATTGTGAAGTGAACCAGGATGTTTATGCCTGCTTTATTGACTATGAGAAGGCCTTCGACCGAGTCAATCATGAACTGTTAATCAAATGTTTACAAGATATTGGTGTCAATGGCAAAGACATTAAACTAATTGTGAACTTATACTGGACACAACGTGCATTTATAAAAATGGAGCAGGGCCTATCGGATGAAGTTATGATTAAACGAGGAGTTCGACAGGGGTGTGTATTGTCACCATGTCTATTTAACCTGTACACAGAGATGATTTTCAGACACATTGAAGATTGCAAGGGAGTGACAATAGGTGGCATGAACGTCAACAATCTTAGATATGCCGATGACAGTGTAATACTAGCAGACAGTGAGAAAAACCTACAAGATATAGTGAATAGAATCAATAAAGCTGGAATACTATTCAACATGAAGATGAATGCCAGGAAGACCAAAACAATGGTTATAAGTAAAAAGACAGATAAACCAAATGTCAATATAACCATAGATGGCACAAACATAGAACAAGTATCCGAATTCATATATCTCGGACAAAAGATTACAAATGATGGGAGATGTGAGGAAGAAATTAAAAGAAGGATAACAATAGCCCGAACAACATTCTCCAAAATGTATAGAGTGTTAACATCAAGTAAGATATTAATACAAACAAGGAAGCGTATTCTTCAGTGTTATGTGTGGTCTACTCTAATGTATGGGGCAGAGACATGGACAATCTCTAAGAAAATGTACAAACGTTTAGCAGCATTTGAGATGTGGACTTATCGAAGGATGATGAAAATATCATGGACAAAGAAGATCACCAACAAAGAAGTTCTCAGAAAAATTAAAAATAAGAAAAGCTTGTTTGCCACTATACAGACAAAGAAACTTATTTATTTTGGCCACATCATTCGTCAGAGTTCAATATACCGTACATTGTTGGAAGGGAAGGTGAATGGCAGCAGAGGGAGAGGGAGACCAAGAACATCATGGTTTACAAATATTTCACAGTGGACAGGCTTGAATTATTCACAGTCTATCAGAACAGCACAACATCGGGACAAGTGGAGAACCATTGCATCCAACCCTCGACTAGAGGACGGAACTATTGATTGTTTGAAGCTGACTTGACTTCTGAAGTCATGCTCTATTGATTTCGGAATCCCGTAGGATCAAATCCCGGCCGAGTCAACCTAGAGACTTACAAAATGGTTACTGGCAGCCATCATTGCTAGCGCTTGCCATTACTAGGATAGGGAAAGGAGTTCGGTTGGTTTAGTGTCAGGATAATGTGATGTGGATATCGGGTCATGGTGTGCAAGTCAGGAATCGGTCGGTACCCGACCTGCTATGACCTTGTGTTCAGGGATGAAAGTGGTCTCCAGCAAAAATGGGGAAAATCAGGTCGAGATTATTACACAGACAACGCGGATTTTCACCCATAGGATTAACACAGTCAGGGAATCGCGGGAAAATGCCAGAAGTCAGCTTTCAACTATCCTATATTATCGCTCATATCTAACACGTTTTTGCTGGGGTTTTCTGTTCTACCAACATCTAACGTCATATAAGAACGTGATTCGAACCCAATTGTGTCTTATACATCGAGACTCCTTGGCATTTTGCTTCACGTTATATATATACATATATAAATTCGGAATTCCGCGGAATCATGGAGATCTTTCATCCCTGTGTGTTGCAAGGACGTGACATCCAAATAAAATGCATTGTTCACAACATTTTCACTGTAACAGGCATGTGATTGGGTGCAGGAAAAAAAAACATGATATTTTTTTTAAGGTTATTGTGGGGATACACAGCATCCCACTGAGTCACGAGAGGGATGCAAATAGTGTATTCACATTTTCAGAGGTGTTTTGGCGGCCAGGAAAAAAAACGGAATTTAAAAAAAAGAAGAAGAAAACCGGTTAAAACCGGAGAAATCACATGCCTGCTGTAAATGTCTGGCAGGCATCAGAGACATCCCTTGACCCATAATGCCCCATTCTACTGCCACATGCACAGTGTGCATTATGCAAGCTGTACAGTGCATTAGCACTGAGTAATGATAGCGGTCACACATGGACTTGACAAGAACATTTAGTATTACACTGGGTAGTCCACACATTCACATCACACGTTGCATATCACAAGACCAGGCCCAGTGGCCAAATTGGTAGAGCACTGGTTTCCCGGCTGAGTTAAACAAATGACTTACAAATTTGATACTTGTCGGTACCTAGCCTGGCGCTTAGCATTATTGGGATAGGGCGAGGACTGGTCAGTATCAGGATAATGTTTTCTGAGTGAGATATCAGGTCAAGGTACTGGCGGCCTGGTCTTCCAGTGGGGGTAGCACTATAAAAGTCACCAAGAGTGCGCATTGCCACAAGTCAGTACCCGTCCTGATAGGACCTTGATAGGACCTTGATAGGACCTTGATAGGACCTTGATAGGACCTTGATAGGACCTTGGATGTTGCTAGGAGGTAAAACCCCAGCAAACAAACTATGTTCCGGCGATGTACGCATGCACCACCCAGTGTTAAAGTTATATAATCCGATGTCAACATAATATTTTCAAAAGTAAAATACCTATCTAGATTTAAACTTACATATCCTACTTGGATGATAGAGTGCACGCATTACTAATTTCCTTAGGGCTATACCTCTTACACCCCAATGACGCCAAACTAGTTCTCAAAACGTCCGACCACGTTCTAAAACGGGCTGTGGTCGGGGTAGAACGTGGCTGCAAAAAATGTGTGGGCATGCTCAAAGTTCTGGAGCACCATTCCATTCTAGCCCGTCCATTCTGTTTGTAAAAAGACTGTAAAAAGTTGCTAGTACTTCCATTCCGTTCGCACACAGTTTGAGTCCGTTCAGCAACATTTTCAAGAACGTAGTGAGAACTAGTTTGGTGTGATGGGGGTATTAGGAATTAAAACTTGCTGGTTAGGCAGGCGATAACATGACCTAGTTAATGGTGATTGCCTACTTTGTGGATATATTTGAAGTTAAAGCATGCACACCAATTGAAGCCAAATGGAATACGCTATTACTATGTTGTGGGTCGGTTGATTGTTGGAGCTTAACATCCTGGCAACATCTAAGGTCATATCAGGATATGTACCGACTTGTGACAGTGCGCACTCATGGCGATTTAATAGTGCTGGGAAATCAGGACACTGGCACCATGACCCAGTATCAAACTCAGTCACATCATCCTGACACTGAGCTAACCAGTCCTTGCTCTATCCTATTAATGCTGAGCGCCAGGCTAGGAAGCAACAAGTATCAATTTTATAAGTCATCGGTTTGACTCGACCAGGAACTGAACTACTGATCTCACGCTCGCTCTACCGATTCGGCCACTGCACCCGGTTAATATTAGTATCTTAACTAGGTCATGTTGCCAGCTGTCAAAGCCAGTCACTTTTGAAACTCCTAATGTGTAAAACCATGAAGAAACTATTAATATTAATTAATGAGTGAACCAGTATATGGGCTGGATAGTCACTTTAAAATTGCAATAAGCGTTTTGTTTCTGAAAACATTGTGCACCTTTAAATGAATATATGGTGTCAATGGAAGCTTACTGACTGGTCTGTCACAATTCTCTATCAATATCACGTGACTGACACAATCTCCTACCACGTGATCCGCTCACTTACTGGTCACAACCACAATTTTCTGATGCATATTTTGGTCGCAAGGTTTTTGGTGCAGCAGCCGCAACCACCTTGTGACCAAAATCGTCCAAAATGGTCGGCGACCGGTCGATGACCGATCACCGACCAGTCGCTAGTGTTCGCAAGCGATCGCAAATGATCGCAAGTGTAGTGTGACTGAAGAGATTATTGGTTACAACCATTCCCTACCACATGACCCGCTCAAACACACAATTCTCCCTAACATGACCTGCTCATTTGCAACACAGACCCACCCCATATACAAGCGCCAACAATATATGACGTGTCCGATACACACACCACCCACAATCCACTGTGCACGTGACCTGTTCTATATTCATTTGTAACACCCTCAACCCCACCCGTGACTGCGTGCTGTTGCCATGGAGACCCCGACCCAGCACGCCACAACAACACATAGACCTATTTCATATGACGTCAGCATGGGTATTTAGGTCAGTGCGCGCGCTGCTTGGCTGCTGGATGACACACTGTCACACTGCAAACTCAATGGCTAGGAGCAATCTTCATAGAGAACATGTGAAATATCTCTAGAACAACACCACCTAGAAACAAACCGCTTGGAACACATATAGAAAACATATCAAAGAAACAAATTATATTAAATTTATGTGGTTAGTGTTCTACATTTCTATTAATTTTGAATAAAATTGACGTTTTGCACTGCATGTATCGGCAAACTCAATGCATTGTCAATGGCCGTGAGCAATCTTCATATAGAAAAAGTGAAATATCTCTAAAAAAATACACCACGTAGATACAAACCGTTTGGAACACATATAGAAAACATATTCAACAAACAGATTAAATTTAATTTATATGGTTAGGGTTCTGAATTCCTATTAATTTTGAATAAAATTGACGTTTTCAACTGCGCGTATCGGCAACCTCAATGAATCAATGCATTGTCAATGCCGTGAGCAATCTTCATATAGAAAAAGTCAAATATCTCTCAAAATACACCACTTAGATACAAACCGTTTGGAACACATTTTATAGAAAATATGTTCAACAGACAGATTATATTAAATTCATAAGGTTAGGGTTCTGAATTTCTATTAATTTTGAATACAATTGATATTTTGAACTGCGCATATTGGCAAACTCAGTGCATTGTCAAGGGCCATGGGCAATCTTCATACAGAAAAAGTGAAATATTTCTAAAACTAGAACACTTACAAACAAACCACTTGGAACACATATAGAAAACATATTC